>BTPG01000006.1:82876600-83094100 GCA_036245525.1 Semisulcospira habei | reverse complement strand
GAATGAATGAATGAATAAACGAACGAACGAACGAAAGAACAAACGAACGAACGAACGAACGAACGAACAAACGAATGAATGAATGAATGAATGAATGAATGAATGAATGAATGAATGAATGAATGAATGAGATAGCTAAATAAATGAACGAATTTAAAAAATAAATAAATAAATAAATAAATAAATAAACAAACAAACAAACTACCAATGATACGGAGGTGTACATCTACAGGCATCTGAGACCAAAAACCAAAACAGCGAAATTTCTGTTCATCCATGCGTCAACACGAATACAGTGAAGCCATGTTCACCCTTCGCCTGTGGACTAAGAGACCGATGTCCAGCGTGGCTCAACGTTGCATTTCACACGTCTCCTACTGATAAAAATACGATCACCTTTGTCCACAAATTTATCCTGACGGCTCCTTGACCTACACATTTGTTATAATCACATCCCAGACTTCAGTCCTTTGCCGGAGAAGCATAGATGTACATAAGCAGAAGACATCGTTTTCCTCCGCAAGAGGCATAGATTCTCATGAGTCCCTGCAGATGTAGGGACTCATGAGAATCTATGCCTCTTGCAGGCGCACCTTTTAGCGCGCGATTCCACAAATTTGTACTCGTCGCTTCTTGTCTTGACGCCCATGCCGCCGTGAGATGGCCTTAGTCGCCTGCTCGGCGTTAAACCCAAATAACTAACTGTCTTGACGCCCGTATAGATTTGTCAGGATACAATCGCTGCAAATTTCAAAGCTGAGGTGTTGAATCGTTTGAGAAGTATAGATGTACGGAGGGATGGGAATGATGACTTCTTGCAAGAGGCGCAGATACTCATGACTTCCCGCATCTGCAGTGGCGCATGAGAATCTGCGCGTCTTGCATTCAGCTGTGCGATTCCACAAATTTCTCCTGGTCGCTTCTCCTATGCATTTGTCTGCACACGGTCACAAGACTTAAAATTCAAAGCAACTAACCCATCATTCCTCTTGTTTGAGAAGCATAGACGTTAATAGACTGATTCCTTCTTGCAAGAGGCATGTATTCTCATGGGCCCCTGCAGATGCAGCCTCCTCAAATTGAGAAGGATGCGATTTAAAACAACAATTTTATAATTAGGTACACATGGATACTTTTCATAAAAATGACGACATTTTATTATTTTTTTTTAAAATATCATTGTCTGATTTTTTGTGTGTGGCAATGACACTTATTCGCATAAGCTCTTTAGACTGATAATCTTTTTGTTATTCTGTTTTGTATATTTACTAGTATAATTATGTTTCATAAGGAAAACGTTTACAGTAATTTGCGAAATTTAACAGGAGAATGAAATGACCTGGTCCCATCTTGTGGAGACAAGAAATCTCATGAGCCCTTTAAAATATAGGTTTAAGTTGAGAAACACATTTGTTTGTGTGTTTCAGTTTACAGTGTTAACTTCTGTTACATTGATACTTTTTTAATCAAAGCACAGTGACTTGAAAAAAAATTACTTGATGCAAACCGTGGTAACACGTTTCTCTACCCCAGCCTGTGATGCGTTTATTGAACATTTATACAGATAATGAAAACGTCTTTTTCCATCTAAGCCTGCACTTTAACTCATTCGAGACGTACCGCCTCCGATAAGCCGCGTATCCGGAGGTGGCATGTCTCGAATGAGGTGTTTTGTGTGTTTTTTGTTTTGTTTTGTTTTGTTTTGTTTTTTGTTTGTTTGTTTGTTTGTTTGTTTGTTTGTTTGTTTAAATGCCTTGGCAGATCCAAGGGAGGTTAGCGATGGCATAGTAGGGACTGGCAAGCAAGTGACCACATTATTGCTACAAACGGACACAAATTTGAATCAGGGCTGTCAGGGCGGTCAGCAAATTGGCCGGCCCGCGAATGTGTCCGAGTCTTATCCACGGGAAGGGTCCGGTGTATAAATAATTTGTCCACTGAGTGACATAGTTATGTACTGCGTTGTGTCGCGCGTCTGTCAACATAATCTCCCTCTTGGATTAGATCACCTAGTGACTGACCTCCCCTGGATGAGGTAGAGAGGTGTGTGCTGGTCTGTGGTTTTGGACCTTACGGCCTGTCGGCGTCGGCCGTAAGGTCCATAATCACATACCAGAACAGAGATTTAATGATTCGCACGAGCCTTGTCATAAAGCCAGCAGGTCATGGCGTGGTTCCGCTTGCAAGTTTCTTCGAATAGAAGATGGACACTAGGCCTATATGGTAGAACTGGCCGCCACACATACACATCATTATGCGCCCCTGCAAACATACGACTAGCACACACACACACACACACACACACACACACACACACACACACACACACCATACACACACACACCACACACACACACACACACACACACACACACACACACAAAAGCGTGACATTGCCAAAGCCTCACCAGAAGTTGAAAAAATAGATATCAAAATCATCCTGACCGGATGAATGATCTTGTTCTTATTTTAGTCCCGGCCACTGATGTAATAGCCCTTCAAGGGATCAATACAGGTGAACTGAGCTGAACGAAACGGAACTCAACTCAACTCAACTCAATTCAACCGAACTCAACTCAACTGGAATGGGGGAAATTGGATTAGTTAGGACTGTACTGGACTCGATTGGATTGGATTGGATTGGACTGGACTGGACTGGACTGGACTGGACTAGACTGGACTCGATTGGACTGGACTGGACTGGACTCGACTCGATTGGACTGGATTGGATTGGATTGGATTGGATTGGATTGGATTGGATTGGACTAGATTTATCTGAATTGAACTGAACTGATCAAATCGCAGTCGCGGGGGCTTAACTGAGATGCAACATGACACTGAATTTTTGTGGGTTAGTTTGAAGGACTCACATTTGGGCATCGGATTACGGCTCGCAAAGCCTGAATTCAGAATTGTAGATTCTTCAATTTCATAAAACAAAACAACACTTACGGGAAAATCCTTGGTTCAGTGTCTTAATTGAGAAGAAATACGTGGCATGTACTTGAAAACCCACAAGCATTTTTATTTTATGCACAGCTGCGCTTGTGGGATTTATTTTTCACAGTTGTTCAACAGTATTCAGTATTGCTAGCCCGGAAATGTTTGTTTTCCAGCTGTAACAGTGTCATGTGTTGTTATGGTCTGAAAAAAACGTTTGTTTTCTGACTAGAGCAGGATAACATTTTTCTGCTAGCAGATGGTGCTGTGCTGGGTTATTCCCCCCCCCCCCCCCTCCCCCCCCCCCCCTCCTTTTTTTTTTTTTTTTTTTTTTTTTTTTGCCCAGAGACATATGTTTCTGACCGTGCTTCTCTTCTCGTCTTATTCGTTCGTCCAGCCCGACCCATCTGCCAAAAGGCATAGGGTCTCATGCGTCCCTGCAGTCGCAGGGTTTTATGATAATCTTTCCCCAATAACACTCTCAATTTGAGGCCCAGCTGAAATCTATCTCTGTCAGCAAGAGACACAGATTTACATGAGTCCTGCCACAGCAGTGATTCATGTAAATCTGTGTCTCTTGCAGATGGAAGGATATTCATTTGTCCAGCCCGACCCATCTGCAAAAGGCATAGGGTCTCATGCGTCCCTGCAGTCGCAAGGTCTCATGAAAATCTATGCCTTTTTTGCATCATTCTCAGATTGAGAGAAAGGTAGCCTATATGTTTTCAAACCATCTGCAAGAGAAATTCCACGCACAGCAAAAGAAAGAAGCACGCTTAGAAAGGACAAGAACCACACCATTAAATACATTTTTGTGTTAATCCCTCCACACTGCCCTGCCTCCGCCCCTCCCCACCCCCCTCCTCCCCTCCTCCTCCCCCCCCCCCTCCCTCCTCCGCCCCCCTTTCTTTTTTTTTTTTTTTTTTTTTTCAAAATAAAAATACACACAGACATGAACTACGTGGACTCAGTTATCTATCTCAGTGATGCATGGAGGCACCGTGACCCTCAACGTAATCCGCCTGCAAGAGGCATAGATCCTCATGAGCCCCTGCATCGCAGGGGCTCATGAGAATCTATGACTCTGCTAGCATAGGGCCTGGTTAATTTACATCTTCGGAGAAACTGTCCGGGTTTAAGGATACGACCGTTACACACACAAAGTTGCACTTTTTGTTTTTGTTTTTTGGCCGATTATTTAGAAGATAATGGAAGTACAGATGTTGTGCGCTCTGACGCAGTCAGCTATTGCTGTGAAATGGACTGTGAAATGTAGCATGTATACTGGTATACTCGTTTGTCAGTGTCGCTGTAGTCAGCTGTTTAATTAAATTCACATATTATATACTCATCATTTAGGCCTACTCATCAGTGGTATTGCCGCGGCGTGAGAACCAGTAACCAGCTGTAAGCGTGAGCTTAGTTCTGCGCCAGCCACTAAGCAAGGTGCTTCCGCTAAACCTTGCTTAGTGGCTGGCGCAGAACTAACCTCACTCATACAGCTGGCCCCGGGAGGGTTAAGGGAGGGAGGGGGGGCGGGTGAGGCTAGAAGTGGTATGGCCGGCATGAACATTCCTCCTCTCAGTCCACAGTATCGTTTAGTTGTGCGCCCTTTTTCATATGAGCCACAACTGCCTGTGGTCTTCTCTGCATAAGGAACCTTTAAGCTTCATGTGACTTTCCTATCGAAGTCCGTAACTGAAAAAGATCAGAAGGTTGTGCCACTTTCAGTTCACGGGTAGCATCACCATCAATTTGTTTTAGGAACCGTCACAGCCTCTTCCGTGCTGCAATGAATCCGCATTCCACAGGACTTTGAAATCGTTGCAAATTCATGTGTCTTCTCACACTTTTCCTGTCTTTTATCTCACACTCGTAATTGCAAAATACCTAGAATCACCCTTTTGTGCACGCAGACATCGGTGCGGCTTACAAACTGTACTGCTTGCTGTAGCTGCTTGCGGAAAGGGGGTTAAACCTGAACGAACTCCTACTCATTATATCAATACTACTGTTTAACTAACATTTTGTGTTATTTTTGGTCTTGGTCATTTTTTTTGGGGGGGGGTCATTTTTGGGATCATAAATATGGTCATTTTTGTCATTTTTTACTTGTCACTTTTGGTCAGTTTTTGTCAATTTTTGTCAGTTTTTATCATTTTTGGTCATTTTGGGTCATTTGTTTGGTCATTTTTTGACTTTTTGTCATTTTATCATTTTTTTTTACCCGCAGAATAGCAGCGACGATTAGGGATGACTCACCTGCTCATCAGAGCCGTTCTGATTAGGTCTCTCAGCGGAGTTCCAACAATTTTCCCCGAGTATCATATATCGGCACTTGTGCATGCTGTCACCGACACTGTTGACTGTCCTGCTGGCTGCATGTATGCACAAAGTGCCAGCTGACGCCGACTGTGTTTCTGCAATCTGTGAATTCAAGGCTCGCCCCCCTCCACCCCCGCCCCCACCCCCCCCCCCCCCCCCCCCCCCCCCGTCCTC
This sequence comes from Semisulcospira habei, assembly GCA_036245525.1. Classification (NCBI taxonomy): domain Eukaryota; kingdom Metazoa; phylum Mollusca; class Gastropoda; family Semisulcospiridae; genus Semisulcospira; species Semisulcospira habei. The sequence goes on along the minus strand of BTPG01000006.1, from coordinate 83,088,661 downwards.
CCCGCCCCCCTCCCCCCCCCCCACCCAAAAAAAAAAATAAAAATTCTAGGTGTCCCAAGAACATGCATGATGTCAGCAAAAGGCATAGATCTTCATGAGCCCCCGCTACAGCGGGGGCTCATGAAGATCTATACCTCTTGCATTTGCGTGGCGTTTTAATTTTATCGGCATTCAACGGGTTAAAAGAAAAATTGTCGTGACCCCCCCCACCCCCTTAGCCTACCCATTCGACTGTTCACAGTAGTGTGTGTTTAAGGTACCGGTGGCTGCACACATAATTGTTTAAAATTGACTTTTTTTAGCTCCATGCTGCGTGCACGCATTCACCGGTTCTCTTTATAATTGACTGTGTCAATGGCTGCGTGCACTAAGGGGTTAAAATAACACTGACTTAAAGCCGAAGAACATTAAAACACAACAACTGAAGCTGTGTTTTCCCGATACAATGTACAGCTGAAACCGCTCCAATCCCACAACAAATCAATACAATACAACTGCAGCTGCCTTTGAGAGAACGAACGGTATTGAGTGTCCCGGATCCCTACACCCTCGTCCCTCTGCAAGAGGCCTAGATTCTCATGAGCCGCTGCTGTCGCAGGGGATCATGAGAATCTAGGCCTCTTGCCAGGCAGAGACAAGTCTCACCTACAACCTCAAAGTGAGGGAGAAATGATAGGCTTACGGTTTCAGCTGTTGAACGGGAGCGATTGATTTTTTCCCCCTCCTCTCTCTCAGCGCAGCACTTGAATGTAGTGGTGCTGTTATGCTCGCACAAAGCGGGCGATTTATCTCTGTGACTGTTATTACGTGGCGCTCGTGCTTCATTGTGTGTATTTAAACACTTGGCGCGGTTGTCTTTAATCTGTGAATGTCACGTGAAGAATCATATGGATGTCTAATCAAAGATTTTTTTTCCCCACGGAGTCTGATGATGAGGGGTATTGGGTGTGTGTGTGTGGGGGGGGGGGGGGTCAACAGCAATAATAATAATAATAATATAATAATAATAATAATAATAATAATAATAATAATAATAATAATAATAATAATATTAATAAATATAGTCCGTACCGCTTATATCAAGGTCGGTTGTAACAAAAATCGGATATATCAACTCTTTTTCCAGAGGTCCCCAAAACACTCTTTCGACGTAAATTAATTCGCTTTTAACAAACTTTGCATATAATAACAAGAAAATTACTGTCCCCAGGCGATTTGTTATATAAGAAGTTTATTGTATTATATTATTATTATTATTATTATTATTATTATTATTATTATTATATTATATTATTATTATTATTCGTTTTACTTCAACATAATTATTATAGAAATATTTGCTTTCCATCACAACAACATACTAATAAAAATGAAGAAAGGTTACAATGCATGCTATTTTCAAAAGAAACTAACTAAATACAGTAAACTTCGCTTATTACAAGGACGGACATATCAAAAGTCGGATATAGCTAAAAGAAAATCAGAGGTTCCAACTGCACATTTTCTATATCAATTATTTCGCTTATAACAAATTTTACGTAGAACGACAAACACGTTTGACCTCCCTGTCGCGTTTTGTTTTTTTAATTTATTAATATCAAATTTTTACAGTATTACGAGGAAAAAAAAATACCTACAAGAACAACAACCAAACGTTAAAAATAAAGACGTCAACAACCAAACGTTAAAAATAAAGACGACAACCTAACGTTAAACATAAAGACGACAACAACAACCAAACGTTTCAACGTTTGGTTGTTGTTGTCGTCTTTATTTTTAACGTTTGGTTGTTGTCGTCATCTTCATTTTTCTTGTTATCATCAATGTTATTGCCATCATTTTATTTCAAATGTGTTTTTGTTTTACAGGAGGGCCTAAATGCATTCCGTGAGAAAGAAAACACCTGAAAGGGACGAAATACATCAAGAAGCTTGATACCTCTCACGTCATCATCATCAGCAACGACAACAACGACGACAACAACAACAACAAACTCGACTGTCTAAATCTGTTCCAAACCTTCGTGGTGGACTTGCAGTAGCTTCAAGTTGTGCTGCAGTGTAGTCACTGGAATAGAGCATGCTTGAATGAAACTGTTTTTTTCTTCCGTCTATGAAACAGACCGTATTTGTAATGCATAGAGACTGCATAAGATCAAACACACACACACACACACACACACACACACACACACACACACACACACACACACACACACACACACACACACACACACACACACACACACACACACACAATAAGAGTGTGAAGAAATAGACTACATTGTGTGAAACTGACAAGCTGATTAAAACTGACAGTCGTGAGTGAAACTGACGATTTCTGGAGTGAAAGTGACAACCTCACTGGAGCTGAAAACCTGGGTGAACGCGGCGTGATCAATTTCAGCGTGTGATTCTGTGTGACATCTGTAGTGTGTGGTGTATAAGGAATTCCTTCTTCAGGACTTCAAAGTGGAGCTCAAATTAAACAGAAGAATGCCTGCCAAAGGTAAGACAAGTTTTTTATTATAAAAAGTATTTTCACTTAACTCATTTAACCCTGAAACGCCAAAACAAGATAAGGATCCACCATGATAATTCAAGGGTGTGCCAGAATAGCTTGGCGCCCATGGGCGCCAAGCTATTCTGGCACACCCTTGAACTATCATGGTCGATGTGTCTTCAGAGAACAGTTACACATCTGGGATTTCGACCTTAGGGTAGGCCTACAATAGCTTAACTCGTTTACTGGCGAGAGAAATTGAACACCACACAAGTGCAAGAGGTATATTACCTCATGAGCCCCCGCTTCAGGTCACGTACATGATGTTTAGTATGAAAAATAAATGAAAACTATTTTTAATATTTTAAAGAGGTTGGTTTTAATTTATTTGTCATTTTTATTTATTTATTTATTTATTTAGTGCACGCATTTTTTTAGTCTATGAAATAAATTTGAAGAAAATAACAACAGAGGAATGACAATGTAGGAGATTACAGCAAACGGAATGTATCAAAACATAGTATCGAACGTAATGAATGTAAACGTCTAACATTACAAAAGGAAATTAAAATTAAAGTTAAAATTAAAACTTATCCGACATAATATCCTCGTGATGCATTGATTACTTTTCATGAAACAAACAACAAACAAATTAACAAATAAAAAAACAATTAACATACACATGCAACTCTCCCGAATTAAAACTGAAAAAAGACACGTTTTCTTGCAACTTGTAAAATCTAACAAACAGCATTAAAAAAAAAAAACCTTCTTCCTTGAAACGTTCTGTAGATATTTCTTATTCAATTATTCATATTTTGTCGTGAAATGTTTTTATAACAAAGAAAATGAAATGTAAAATAAATACTTCATTATTATTATTATTATTATTATTATTATTATTATTATTATTATTATATTATTATTATTATTATTATTATTATTATTTCAGCTGTTGTTTTGCCGATAGAATATCAATCAAGTGTATTTTGGCACCACCCTTGAGCCAATCACACAATTACTTTGGTAAATGGCGCTCTCTTGTGGATGAAACAACCTGCTGTGAAGAAATAGTTTCATAAGTGAAAGTGGACACCATCTGTTCAAAATATAACGCATACTCATTGTATATTATACGACTACTTAGTTAGAGTCAGTTGCACTTAGTTAATCGGGGTTTGAAGCCGAGCAGACCACAGAGGCCATCTCACGGCGGAGTAACAGTTACAGAAGCTAGACTACATGAAGAAACAAATGCTATGTTCATCTACACAGCACAAAAAATAAATATTTATTTAGTCACTCTATAATGAGTACAGACTTTGTCATATTTGTAACGAAGATCAATCCTTCGCCTCTTTCCACCCCCACCCCCCTCCACCCCACGTTCATCCCTCTTCTAACCCGATCCCACCTCCCCCTCCCCCCTTTTCAGGACCCCCACCTCCCATCTCTTACCATGAACCATAACTGGTTGTTTCCCTCGACTGATGCGCTGATCAGCGCAGCAATCGAGGGAGACAGCCAGTGTGACCAAGAACTTCAACTAATATCTGACTGTCCAGGTCACTGTAACCTGATTGATTTCGCAAAAAGCATTCACCACCCACTGTTCGCATATCTCTTTGTCCGTTTTCTGGCAATGCATCTGCAAACCAAAAATCAAAATCGAAGAACCATCGTCCGCAGTAGGTCGGCAAATATGACTGTCTACGGCTGTGGAGATTGATTAACATGCACGAGGCATAGATCCTCATGAGCCTCCCGTGGAAGCGGGGGCTCATGAGGATCTATGTCTTGCAGCCGGAAGCCGGCACGCTGGCTTGACAAGTCTCAGTCAAAGTTGCAGGCATCCTTGATGCTCTTGCGGTCGGTGTCGGCCGCTTTGATGCCTGATGGAAATTGCCAAAGAAACGCTAGGAAAATGAAATGTGCATGTAGCGAAGATTTTGATGTCTGGAAGAACTAGGGTATGGGAATGATCCACTCTCAAAGAAAGTGTGTGTGAGAGAGATATCTAAGAAGGGAGAAGGAGGTGAAAAGAGAGAGAGAGAGAGAGAGAGAGAGAGAGAGAGAGAGAGAGAGAGAGAGAGAGAGAGAGAGAGAGAGAGAGACTTTATTTGAAACTTTATTTTTCAAGGATAAATGATTAGGTACCTTCAATGACCTTTTTTCAATCATGTCCTTGCTAAGCTATAGCATGCACGTAAACACACATACACATAATTTTATATATATATATATATATATATATATATATATATATATATATATATATATATATATATATATATATATATATATATATATATATATATATATATATATATATATATATATACATAATAGTGAAAAATACAGGCAACAATAATTCCATTTTAAATAATCAATGCTCACATTACATCAGAGAGAGAGAGAGAGAGAGAGAGAGGGAGATGATGATGATGATGATGATGATGATGATGATGATGCAGACTATTGCCTATCTTGCACGCTGTCCTATTAACGTTTAGAAATATATCCGTGCAGACATTTCACAAAATTAACCAAACTATGATAATAAAAAATATTTTAAAAAGTGGTGTACTGCAATATATTTACATCTACTGTACTCATAGTCATCACTTATGAAATGAAACTTTGATTCTCAAGAATAAATGATTAGGTACAGTGACTTTTTCAGTCATGTCAGAGAGAGAGAGAGAGAGAGAGAGAGAGAGGAGAGAGAGAGAGAGAGAGAGAGAGAGAGATTAATGTTAAGAACCTGGTCCGCAACTGGTTGTATGCTGCACAACCGTTTGATACTTAATTGCTTGCACTTCTTTCTCCACCACAATTTATTGACATCCATCCCCTCTCATCCCATCCCCGCTTCCCTCTTACCCCCTCACCCCCTCACTACCCCCCCCCCCCGCCCTCACCCCCTCCCCGCCCTCCCCCTTCCCGCCCTCCCCCCACTAGCCCCTCCCCCGTCCTCCCCCCTCCCCCGTCCCGCACCTGCGGGGGCTCATGAGGATCTATACCTCTTGCAGATGGATCTATTTTTTCCCCTCATACCCTTCAACTACTTTATAGTAATTGGAACTAATAAGCCACTGGTATAAAATGCGCCTTGCTAAAAAAAGGTATAGATCATCACGAGCCCGTGCGACCTGCTGGGGCTAATGAGGATCTATGCCCCCTTTGCAGGATGACAAGGAATGGTGTAAGGACACTGCAAAACAGAGTGATTAACGATACTTTAATCACAGGCACTTGAGACTTGTTTTATCCCCCCCCCCCCAACCCCCTTCACAACTCGCACGCGCTGTTACACTGGGCACAATTCATCAATTCATCAGCCAGCAGTGAATTCATCAGCGAGTAGTGGTCAGCGCCAGAATCACATAATCTCACGAAGCAAAACGTCCACGGTCGAAGTCGGCAATAGTAAGGATCCTAGTAAGGACCCTCACAGCAGACCTTGAAAGGAGGATACAAGCCACTGAGATGAGATGTTTTCGAAGGCTGCTTGGCATCTCATACAGAGATCACATCACAAACGAGGAAGTGGGAAGCAGAATCAGGCAAGCCATCGGGCCCTATGAAGACTTATTAGCCATTGTGAGAAAACGCAAACTGAAGTGGTATGGGCATGTCACGCGTTCAGCAGGGCTTGGCAAAACAATCCTGCAAGACACTGTGCAAGGAGGACGAAGGAGAGGAAGACAGAGGAAAAGATGGGAGGACAATATCTCAGAGTGGACAGGACTGAAGCTGGGCGATACGCTGAGAATGGCAGAGAACAGAGAGGATTGGAGGGAGCTGGTTGCCAAGTCATCAGTGGTGCCCCAACGGTCGGCAAGACTACGGGAGATAGATAGGTAGATAGGTAGGTAGGTAGGTATGTAGATAGATAGATAGATAGATAGATAGATAGATAGATAGATAGATAGATAGATAGATAGATAGATAGATAGATAGATAGATAGATAGATAGATAGATAGGTAGGTAGGTAGGTAGGTAGGTAGATAGATAGATAGATAGATAGATAGATAGATAGATAGATAGATAGATAGATAGATAGATAGATAGATAGATAGATAGATAGATAGATAGATAGATAGATAGATAGATAGATAGATAGATAGACAGACACTAGAGACATTTCCTTCCTTGGCAATAGTCCGCCTGTATAAATATCCCGCGCAGTACGAAAACGTTCCCTCGGGCCGGTGTCGGTTTGAGTTGGCCCGCGCACGACTGAATGTGCGCGGGCCAACTCAAACCGACCTCGGCCCGTTGACTATTGTTCACTGAGACTCTGGCTTATCTAATTAGTTTTGTGCCGCAAACTTGTACTCATTTTTGTGTGTGAGCTTGTCAGTGTGTACGAGAGATAGAGAGAGAGAGAGAGAGAGAGAGAGAGAGAGAGAGAGAGAGAGAGAGAGAGAGAGAGAGAGAGAGAGAGAGAGAGAGAGAGAGAGAGAGAGAATGACAATGAGCATGACAATGAATCTTTATTTTCCAAGGATAAAAAGATTTAGGTCTGAAGACATTTCTTACATCTTGTCTTTGATAAACTACTATTACTACAACATTCTCTCGCTCTCTCTCGCGCGCGCGCTCGAGAGAGAGAGAGAGAGAGAGAGAGAGACTGAGAGAGAGTATCTCTCCCTCTCCTAGTCTAACCGAAGAGCCGGGACCAGACTGACTAAGATGGGCTGGCGATATTAAACCTGGCAGATAATACTCTCCCGAGAACATGAAAGAAGCGTCCAGATCGCGCCTCTAGCTTGTTGAAAAGGTTATTAATTTCGCCCCGGCCCTCTTCATTTGAGCACGGCATGTCTCGCACCCACAGTGGTCTCAGCTAGCCCGCTTCGCCACAAGAATGGCCGCCACTTCAGTCTTGGCGTCTCTGACCAAGAACATGACCGCCCTGCGAAAGAGATACCGGACATTAAAAGTTTGAGAACGAAGAAGGGTTTCCTGCGCGGCTCACCATGGAGAGACGCGCGCTAGAACTAGAAGGGCGATTTGCTCAGCGAGGGACGACGTCGTCCCGAGAACATTTAGCTCACTGACCGAATATCGGACAGTAAGGGAGTCACAAGTTAGTTAGTTAGTTATTTGGGTTTAACGCCGAGCAGGCAACAAAGGCCATCTCACGGCGGGGGAGTCACAAGGAGGAATGATAGAGGAATGATTTGCCATGGTGAGCAAATGTTTGATTCGCGAGCCGTGTTCGGCGTTCTTTGAACCGCACTGCTGTTTTTTTTTTTTTTTTTTTTTCCCGTATATTCTGGTTTGTAATTTGGGACCTTACGCTTTCAGCCGTAAGGTCCAGAATTTCAGACCGGCACATCCGTGACCGTCATGGGTCGGTTAGTTTGAGGTTTAACGTCCAATGTCCAACGTCCAATCACCACCGATGTGATAATGGACGGGCACTAACGGGCGGGTTATGAGGGACAGGGACAGCTCCTGCCTGCTGAGTGCGCCCTGAACACTGATCAATTCAGGTGCACCGCAGCTGTGCCACATTGATTTACAGGGATCCGTCAACCAATTATAGATCATGGTTGCAAATGACGCTGCTTGTCTACACTCCAGACTGTCAGTCCAGCGAAGTCCTGTTGGTGTTGTGTTGCGCCGTTCGTGCTAAAACTACATTTGTCACCTTTTTTTTACGAGCATTGATAGGGCGTTTGCTGATTCTGACAGGGTTTTGTCTGCGGACAAAAGTCCAGAACAAACGCTGTTGGTTTATTGTGATGCGTTCAGTTTGTGCTCAAAAGCCCTGATCAAATTTGCTCTTGCTTTATTTTCTACGTTTAGTCTGTGGTCAAGAGGCCTGAACAAATATTGCTCGCTTCATGTCAGCGATACTTTCATTCTGCGGCTAGGATGTCCAGATCAAGTGTGGTTCGGATTTATTTTCACAAGTTTCGTTGGTTGGTTAGTTTCGTGGTTTTTAACCCTTTTCATTTCTGATACAATATTGCTTGAAATAAATTTGACTATCATAGTTCAAGGGTGGTGCCAGAATAGCTTGGCGCCGTAGGCACCAAGCTATTATGGCACTACCCTTGAACTAAAAATGTCTGACTTATCTCATAATTTGTCATGTAACCGTCATAGGAGAATAAGCACATTTTAACAAATCAGCCTCAGGATGTAATGGGTTAAAGTCTACGCCACAAGAGTGATACCGGACGGCGCTGAAGGGCGGATTATGAAGACAAGTATTGCCTTTGGAGCAGAACCTGAACACTGTTCAATTCATGTGGACTGTAGCTGTGTCAATTTAATTTCCCAGGACCTATGAAGTGTCTCGTGTTTCGTCAAACAGTCTCTACGCACTTTATCTTATGCGAACATGGGTACTGTAAAAACAGTTAGTTGGTTATTGGGGTTTAACGCCGAGCAGGCGAATGGGGCCATCTCACGGCGGGAAGGGCAAGAGTCTGTTCAGCCAGACTAAGAGAAAGGTCTCAAAACATAATGTAAAAGCAGTTTTAAAATATTCTCGGCTAAAACGTAGCACAGGCCAATAGTACATGTCTACAGACTTTTGAAGTTCATAGGAACAGTCAGATTTATACAGACTACAGAGACTCAAATTTTGTGAAACAAATTGGCTTCCTTTAGAAAACTGAAGATGTTGTCCGGGGGAACTTCCCGAAACAAAACCTTCAAAGAGTCTGCTGTAAACAGTACTAGTAGATGCTTTCATACAGGGGTTAAGAATAAGAAGTAGCGTTGGTTTATTGTGTGGTGCTTTTAGTTTAGTTAAAATGTCAAACAAAATACCGTTGGATTTTTCATGGTCAAGACAGCCCTGAACTTTATCTCCTGGATATCTCCTGATGCTCTGAATAAGTGTTGCTTTCCAGTTTTATGGTGAATCATTTTCCGTGAAGATAAATAAATAACTTAAAAACCATAAAACATCTAAACCAACTGACTTCATTGAAAGTTGTGCTGGCCTGTGACTTTGGACCTTACGGCTTCCAGCCGTAAGGTCCAAAATCACAGAGCAGCACTCAAATACGAAAAGCTTGCAAAGTATGACTTACATTACAAATGATACGAATGTTAAAGCCATAAATTATTTGATGATGCTACCACTGTGGGGCTCATTATCATAGATAAGAGGATCAAAATACTGGTAGTCTGCATTAAAGGGCCATTAAAGCGATCTAAATATGATATAAAATTCCATAAGCACACGGCAAATCTTCACAGTAAAGTCACGGCTTTGCCATCTCAATTGCCGATACAGTAAGAATGCACAAGAGGGGACACACACACACACACACACACACACACACACACACACACACACACACACACACACACACACACGCACGCACGCACACGCACGCACGCACGCACGCACGCACGCACACACACACACACACACACACGCACACACACACGCACACACGCACACACACACACACGCACACACACACACACCGTCAATGCTTCGTATGCTATCCGAAGCATCCCCAAAATATACCGAAGAGCAAAAGAAATGCGACATTTTTCGAATTCGAAAATTGTCGCATTTCCTTTGCTAGTCAATATATAAATGCTACGATATGTACACACAAAGCAGCGTATGTAAAATATCCCTCGATCATTTCTCTCGTCATAAAGGCGTCCGTCCGTTTTGTCTATTCAAACTCTCAGGCCTCTCGTCTTATCACGTGCTGTATAGGGAAACGATTCTTATTGAAATCAGGCATTAGCACGCTGGCTTTGCCGCGAAATGACGCGCAAGAATTAATAGTCACCCAAGTCTGGCGGAGCGATTTGTCTGAGTGATGCGGCGTCCGTAATGACGGCGACTCGGAGGTGAAGACAGCTCCCAAATCCCCACATCACCCAGCCCATGATCGCCTGCCATTTTGACGGCGACTAGATCGCTGCTATTTTTTTTTTTTTCTTCTTCTTCTTCGTCGGACTGAACGTCAGTTTTCCGCATCCAGGAAAAAACAGATGTCGATGTGGCCAGCGAAAAACACAGTGATATGGGGCTCGTGTGGACTTAAATCTGTGATATAACAGAACTTGAATCAGACCAAGATGACTGCCAAGCTTGAAAATAAAAATGCAAAAAAAAAATGCCCAACAAAGAAAGAAACACACTTTTCAAGCGTGTTTCTTTCTTTGTTGGGAATTTTTTGTGTACGTCTGTGGTGACGAAAGGCTGACACAGTTGTCTAGATTACCAGTCTTTTCTCAAACTGAAACGCTTGCCTGCTCGATTTGTCTCGCGCAGTTCTTCGCCTTGACTCGTCTACTATACCTGTCCTCTCGTCTGTTTCCTTTCTCTTCTTGCATTATTATGTCTTGTCCTGTATTGTCATGCTCTCAGTTTTTGGTTATGTCTTGTCTTGTGTTTTTCTCTCACCTCGGTTCTTTCTAGTTCTGTCCTGGCGTCAGTCTTGTCTTTTCCCGTCATTTTCTTTCTAACTTCGCGTTTTGGTTGTCTTCGGTCTTGGCCCTATGTATCATCTCTTTTTCTGTCTTTCGTCTCGCCTTCTTTAGTGCTGTCCTGTGTCGTCCAAATTGTTGTCCTCACTTTCGTTTTTCTTTGTCCTTACTATCGTTTCTGTCTTGTACTCAAACGTATCTCGCTTGCCCTTCGTCGAAAGCCAAAACCGCTGCGTCCTCAGTCTCTACTCTGGTTTTCTCTGGTCCCCCCAGTCTCTCCTGGTCTCCTGAATTTCAGCCAACTGTGGGGTCAAGTCTAAACAGCCTGTGTCACCGGCTTCATTATATGGAAGATTTGCCAATAATTACACTCGCCTTAACAGGCCAGTTGATGCAAATGCATGAGTCCCTCTGGCCCCCGCATACAAACCCACCTTCATCTGCAAGAGGCATGGATCCTCATGGTCCCCCGCAATTGCGGGGTCTTATGAGGATCCATGCCTCTTGTCGGGTGATATTTATTTACAGAGTTTTCACCCAGGGGAGGTAACATTCGTGCAGATGGCGTTGCGCTCAGGGGCGGCAATCTCAGTCTGTCAAATTAACGTCTAAGTGCTGCTATCGCTTGTGCAAAGTCTTCCTTTCGCGTCTGCAGTTTAGGGAATCGAGACCTCTATCCTGGTTTTTCATCTCGAGCCACTGAATGTCTTCCTTCTCTGAAGACTGCATTCTGCGTTTTGCACGGTGTTTGCCGAAAAGAGTGGACAGTCTTGTGCCAGTTGTAGTTGTATTGATGAAGGACAAAGCGTTTTGATTGATACTGAAGATGAACACACGTATTGCTCGCGTGCCTGCAGTCCTGAGAATCAAGTCTGCATGGCGTTTTTGGTTGTTGTTGTTTTTTTCGTTGTTTTTTTTTTTTTTATATAACTTTCAGCTGTGTGCTGCTATGCAGATCCGAAAACAGATGTGTGTGAAGACCATTTATGATACACTATTGCATTTTACGTTCATTGGGTAGTCATATGCCTTTATCAGTAGATGAAATAAGCTGTAGTGACGGTCGGTCAGGGCAGTCTTGTGCTGGCATCAGAGCTTTTGCATAGAGGGGAACGAGGCCAAGCATTGCACGGACTGCACACATTTCGTGGATTCATCCATCCCGCTCCATCTGCGATATGACTCTAAAAGCAGAATCCTGGCCCTGCTATGCTATCTCTGTCCATTCTAGTCCTCCGACCCTGTGACCCACCACCCCTGGTAGCAAAACGCCTTCGGGCCCACGACGGCCGCAGTGGGCCCGAAGACGCTTGCTTACTGGGCCTACCCTTCCCCACAAACTGTCCTGTCTTCCTCCAGAAAGTGGCTTGCGCTTTTAGCGAAGCAGTTGGTTTCTTGCTCCACGTCCAACCCATCCCTTGATGCAAGAAGCGTAGATTCTCATGAGCCCCTGCAACTGCAGGGTACCCATGAGAACCTATGTCTCTTGCGACTGTGCCTCTGGAATCCTTCTTCATTATCACAGATCATCAGTATGTACTCCTCCTCTCCTCCTCTGACCGAGAAAGTCATGGGGAAGAGGTAAGGGGTGTTCGCTGGTGACTTCTCGCAAGGCGATCGTCTGTGTCGGAGTGAGGTCGTCGCCTTCTAATTGTCGAGCTCGTCACTGGTGATGTTATCGCCACCAGAAGCAATTACTCTAACGACGTCGGCGTCCTTGTTCGGCTCCCACCCCCAGCCTCCCACAGTAACTACAACAACGACATGTCCGAGTAGCATCTTCGAATCATCACCGGAAGATCAACGCGACAACTAACAAGATCATCAACATCATCGTCAGCATATTTTTGTAATAAAAAGGTACAAATTTCAGTGAATCAGCAGAAATTCAGCCGAAAACAGTAGTAACCACATTATGAACAATGACAATTTTCTTCAACCACCGAAAGAAATATTACAGAAAAACGTGTGTTGGTCTGTAATTTTGGACCTTACGGCCCGTAGGCCATAAGGTCCAAAATCACAGACCAGCACACGCGTCATTGGCAAGAAATTATGAACTCCCAAAAATTAGAGTAATAACATGCCGCAACAATTATTGCAACATCATCTTCAGCGCTTGCAAGAAAACACACACACACACACACACACACACACACACACACACACACACACACACACACACACACACACACACCAATAACAGCTAATGCAGACTGGGTTTCTGGTAAGATGCCGCACTCTCATGCTTAAATCTCCCTACAGTTACCTCCTGTAGAGGAATAGGAATTCAGTACTTGGGACCTAGCCCCACCAAACCAGAGGCGTATATGTATCTCTCAGAACGTGCATCCCTTGAAGATGGAAGGGCTGGCTGAAGGACTGTATCAGAATGAAACTGCTGCCTAGGACATTGTATTGATTTCTTGTTTACGGGCATGCAAGAACGGTGTCTGATAATGTCCACACGCGTAGACGCGTACCCCTTGCATCTGCAAGGATGCATCGGACCCTCAAGGGCCTTTGCAGGTTTTGCGGGGTCTCATAAGGGTCTCCATACCAAAATGAGTTAAATTGTGTTGCTGTTGTCCTCGCTAAGCGTGGTTTTTTTTTTTTTTTTTTCTTGGTTGGGATGCTCTTCTCTTTTAAGAGGCTGCTTCTCTTGCCCATGTCCACGCGCGTGTTTTCTTTTCTGGGTGTAGTGCTTTGCACACCCTTACAAAACGTCTTCAGATTGGGGTGGGGGGGGGGGGGTTGGTATTTCCCTGGGTTGGCCCTTATCTGGGTTAAATCATCGCAAGAAATATTAGAGCCGTTAATCCAAAATCACAGACCAACACAAACCATTGCAAAACAAAAAATTAAAAAAAATAAAAATAACGTGACAAGAAATATGCTGCGACAGCTATAGTGCAACGTTATCGCCAGCGCTTGCACGGGACGTGGTAATGCAAGATATAATCAGACAAGCGATGCACAAACCAGTACAGTACCTCTCGCTTGTAACAAAACCAGCAACGTTCGCACTCGTGCTGATTCAGATGTAGACGCTTGAAGGGGTTCACTTCACGACTGCGAAAGTACCAATAAATATACTGACGTAGGCGCGAGGATTTGATTCTGGAAGATAAATTTTGCCCCTGGAAGAAAATCGTGGTCGATTCAAAGGGAGATAGGGAAGGGCAGGTGTAGTGTATTGGAACTCGGTACCGTGTCCGTGATGGAGGTCTGTCTGTTAGACAGCCGCTCGTCACGCTCCATTTACCAGCAAAAGGTATGTATTTCCAGAAGATCCCGCAGCCTGCGCGTGTCTATTGTAATCTATCTAGATTTTTTTAATCAACATACTATCATTATCGTGAGAGAGAAGAAACAAACTTGAAAGAAAGAAAAAAACGAACCAACACAACGCACATCGCATGTGCAACCTTCACGAAAGCTGTTGTACATACGGCCTCTAGCATGCGTGAAACCACTGAAGCGTGTCGAGATAGCCGTTCGAAGCCGATACGCATGAAAGCCCTTCGATCCCCTAACCGTCGGCTCGTGTTCCAGGGAATGAAGTGTGTTTCATATACACAACATATCGAATTCCTTCCACTGTGCAATCACATTAAGTTGCAGGCTTAGACATTTGATTTTCTTCGGCCGAAAGGCGTAGATGCAAATCAGAAGCAAGAGGCATAGATTCTCATGAGCCCCAGCATCCTGCAGGGCTCATGAGAATCTATGCCACTTGCGAATGACTAAAGTGGTTGGGTGGGTGCGTGATGACAATTTCTGTGATCTGCAAGCAACATCCGGAATAATTTGGTATATATTGGCAGGTCAGCGGGACCTTTGTAAAAGAGACGTGTTGAACTTGAAGACAGTCGATGGTGTTCGCATGCGACCTCGCACTTGACATTTTCGGGCGAAATAATGCTTTGATGCAGTTGCCTTCTTCGATTTTTTTGACGTTTTCTGAAAGAAATTCGACAAATACTCATAAGTATGTCTCGTTTCACGTGTCTGACAAAAATGTAAACTTTGTTTTCAAACATTCACAAAAATCTCATTTCTTGTATTCTGACCAAAATGTAAACTCTCTCTCTCTCTCTCTCTCTCTCTCTCTCTCTCTCTCTCTCTCTCTCTCTCTCTCTCTCTCTCTCTCTCTCTCTCTCTCTCTCTCTCTCTCTCTCTCTCTCTCTCTCTCTGCCTATCATTTTCCGGTGCTAAGTCATGGAATAATTTGCCTTCTCATTTAAAGTCTATTTCAAAGTTATCTATTTTCAGAGCTCGCGTCCATAAATATCTGCTGTCGATTTGAATGTTCTATCTTTCTGCATAGTATGTTGCTCCAGCACAGCAGATTGCTGCAGAATATGTAATAGTTCGAATGTCTGCATTAACATGTCGGGTTCATACCAGTATATATATTATTTTAATTCTTTTTGTATTTTTATGCGGATATACTTAACCTGCAGACGTCGTGGGCAACTCCTATAAAATCTTCGTTCGCGAAGTCAAGCCAAGAGAGATATATTATTTTAATTCTTTTTGTATTTTTATTATTATATTATTATTATTATTATTATATTATTTTATTATTATTTTATTTCTTTCTGATGGTGTGTGTGTGTGGGGGGGGGGGGAAGGGGGGTGGTTCTTTTTTCTTATATATGTTTTATCTTTGCTGTATCGTCTGATGTATTTTTATATGTGCAGAGTAGCAGGACAGTTTGGAAGATAAGAATTGCTATGCCTAAAACGTTTTATCCTGAATAAAAACGTTTCATCATCATCATCATCATCATCATCATCTCTCTCTCTCTCTCTCTCTCTCTCTCTCTCTCTCTCTCTCTCTCTCTCTCTCTCTCTCTCTCTCTCTCTCTCTCTCTCTCTCTCTCTCTCTCTCTCTCTCTCTCTCTCTCTCTCTCGTTGCACAGTTTATTCAAACGATGAGCTTAGCATGTCATTCGAGTGAAAGTATACTTGTGGCGTGCCCCCCCCCCCCCCCCCCACGGGTGGGAGTGTCTGGGGAGGGCTCCCGTAAACGGATATTATGACACGTGCAAACATCTTCGTATGGGTACCTGTGTGTTTTGTTAAATCATTGTTGCTGTTTAGTGTTGTTGTAATTCGCATTACTTTCGATGTTGTTTGTGAGTGTAATGTATCTTTGCCTGTTATTATATGTCAGTAGATGTAGCAAGGACAGATTGGAAGAAAGGCCTGTGCGCCTAATATCTCAATCCTTGATAAATAAAGTTTCAGTCAGTCAGTCAGTATCTCTCTCTCTCTCTCTCTCTCTCTCTCTCTCTCTCTCTCTCTCTCTCTCTCTCTCTCTCTCTCTCTCTCTCTCTCCTCTCTCTCTCTCTCTCTCTCTCTCTCCACGAAAATACAAAATTGTTAGTTCTAGGTTGAATGTGAACAAAATCGACGTTTGTTTACGTGGTGTTATATTCGGTCTTATGACAGGCTAGGATGAGGTGGGAACTGTCATGGTGTGTCCACCTCCTATTGTAGTTTGTCAGGTGAGGTTAAGTATATCCGCATGAAATCGCTGGACAACATTTTCGTCGGTGGATGCATGCGGTTGGAGTTGAACGGAGAGGTTGGGAAAACCGGAGGGGGACATGGTGTTGGACTATACGAGAGTGGTACATGTATTATCCCTGTCATTATGGCTGCCGGTAGCAGTTTTTTCTTCTACTTTTTCTTCTTTTTTTGTTGAGGGGGGGGGGGAGGGCAAGGGGGGTGGGAGGAGGATAAGATAGTGATATTAACCCTTTGGCTGTCGGTAGTGCTATTTGTCGCGATGATTCCCGCAAGAATATCCTCGACAAAAAGCGTTACCGACAGCCAAAGGGTTAATAGGTAAAATTTGCGGATGATGCTGGGGCAGGGAGGTTGAGGGTGGAGGGAGGGGTGACAGGTGCTGAGCTAAGAGGTGGGAGGAGGTAGCAGTGAGGTGGGGTGGGGGTAGGGGAGGGAAGGAGGGAAAATGGAGGAAGAGGACTGTGTTCGGACTCTCATCACTCACGTGTGTGGCTGTGACAAGCGCACAACATGCAACGTGCGAAAATGGCTGGCATGTGTCACGGGCTTGTTTTACCCTCCATCATCCAGACTTATCCCTACGCCCCTCCGTCTTAAGTCCCCACCCCCACCCCACCACCACCTTTCTTCCACTACTAAACCCTCACATATCTACCCCCCCCCCCCCCACACACACACGCACACACACACACACACCACACACCTCCTCCGAACACACAGTCACCAACTTGTGCTAATCACAGCTAGATATTTATTTATTGCTTTAAAGAGTAAACTTGATGTAGATTTGTTGATGATGAAGTCTGTCGGTAGCATTTTTTCGTGGAGGCGATTCGTGTAGGAATCGTCTCCACGAAAAACTGCTGCCGACAACTACAGGGACAGGGTAAAACAAGAACATCGCACGTTGTATATGCATACTACGTGTTTAACGCATTCGCTCTTGGACACTACAGGGGGAAGACGTCTCGTTCATGATAGCTCAAGGCAGTGCCAGATTAGTTCGGCTCCAGTTGTCGCTTTGGTATCGTTATCGCTGTCAATGAAGGTGATGATGATGATAACGAGGATGATGATGATGGTGTTGTCGGCTTAATCCCATATTATACAGAGGCTAAAAGCTTCAAATTTGTACACTGCCATATGCAAGCTACATTATAGTACTTACAGATAAGGATATAGACCAATGGCTTTAGTTCAAGGGTGGTGCCAGAATAGCTTGGCGCCTAGAGGCGCCAAGCTATTCTGGCACTACCCTTGAACTATTCTAGTCAAACTTATTTCACACACTGGTGTATTCTTAATGATAAGGGTTAAATGAAATAGGGGATCAGGGGAAAGGATTAAAAAGAGGTGTGGGGGGGGGGGGAGGGGTGGTAAAGGGGGATCATGTACGGCTAATAGGCGGGGCCGCCATGTCAAGCACTGTTTGTAGAGCAGTCGATAAGGACTTCCGATGTAGCTGTGCTCCATCTTGGTAAGGTAAAGAAGTCCACTCCCACCCCCCACCCCCACTGCCACTCTCACACCCGCCCCCTCCCTCCCTCTCCTGGCATGCTCCATCTTGCGAAGGTAAGGCAGTCCACTGCCCCCCCAAAACGACCCTCCAAGCCCGTCCATCCTCTTATACTTTTTGTACAGGCCACTCTGTTCTGGGCATGTTCTTAAAATGTCACTAGCTTGCACCTGGCGATCTCCCTAAACTGAGAGGCACTGACATAAATGAATTAGGATGATTGCAACAAGGGAGAAACATAGAGCCACGCCAACAAGAGGCAGCGGCTCATGAGAATATATGCCTCTTGCAGAGGAGAACTATTTACAGAAAACTGCCCCCAAAATGACTTTTTCGGCTTTGGAGAAGAGATATAAGTAGCACCGAACCTTGTTCTCAAGAGGCATAGACTCTCATGAGCCCCTGCGAAAGCAGGGGCTCATGAGAATCTATGCCTCTTGCAGGGAAAAAAACCGTGCCATGTCCTTAAAACACAGAACAGTGACAGCGTAGGTCTCACATGGGCGGACGAGTCAAGTCAGTCAGGCATTTCTGGGACGTCCAGCGGTCTGGGCCAAAGTGTCAAGCCATACTGACGTACAGTTAGAAGTTTATGAGCTACAGTCTTCTACTTCTTCTTCGTGGTGGTAGTGGCGACCCCTTTATTCCACTGTGTCTTGCGTGTTTTCAGAATTCTGGTGAAATATACTGTGAGGTCAATGAATATTTTTAATGACCAACTGCAGCTGTTCTGGTCAAGGTACTAAGCTATATGCGGTTGTACAGTTAGAAGTGTGTGAGCTACAGTCCTGTTTCTTTTAAGAACTCTGGTAAAATTGTCACTATATGAATACACTAGAATATTGTTCAGTTGGAGCAACTGCAACTGTTCTGGTCAAGGTACCAAGATATATACGGATGTGCAGTTAGACTGAAGTTTGTAAGCTACAGTCTCTTTTCTTTTCAGACTTCTGGTGAAAGAGTCACTGTTTGTATAAACTAGAATATTGTTCTGTTGTTGGTCTTTCTCTTCAGAATGTTAACACATTCTGCCCCAGGACCGAAATCCACAATTTTGAAGTTGCCCTCTGAAAGACTGTATTACAATTCTAGAGACAGTTCGAGCATGATCAGTAGTTCAAGGGTGGTGCCAGAATAGCTTGGCGCCTATGGGCGCCAAGCTATTCTGGCACCCCACTTGAACTATCATGCTCGATCCATGTCTTGCTGCACATGGTGTGTCGGGGCTGAATGAGTTAATTTTGGTGAAATAGTTGCATTGATTTTGTGGTGGCTAGTTTCTCAGGTATTTCTGTGGCGCCTAGTGGTCTAGGCTTGTGTGTCAAGCCATACTTGTGTGGAAGTCTGCAGCAGTCTGGTCTGTTTAGTGTTTTCTTCATAATTCTAATGAAATAGTCCTGTTGTGCTACGAAGTCATGTTGTATTACCAGTCCGCATTTTGAATGTTTTGGCGAGGGTGTGAAGTTATGTTCATCTTCACAAGAACGTAAATATACACTAAAATATAGTCATCAAATTGAACGCCATTAGTACACACGATGTGCACGTAGAATTTTGTGAATGATATTCTAGTTTACATTTATGGTGACCATTTTGCGGTTGAGGGGATACAGTCCTGTCTGTGTTGTTAGTTATGGGTGTAACGTCCACGGCACATAAGTGATAATGGAAGGCCCTAGCGGGCGGGTTATGGGGGACAGGGACCACTATATGGAGTACGACCTGAACGCTGATCAATTCGTCGGCACTGCAGCTGTGCCACTTTGAATTACCAGGACCTTATAAGAGACATGCAATCTGAACAAGCCCGTCGTTTTGCTTGGACTGTCCTGTCTGTGTCTAGCAGTCCAGGCCCAAAAGTCAAGCCTTGGGCGCAGAGACGTTTATGAGCTCCAGATTGGTGTCAGTCATTTCGACTCTCTCTAGGGGTTCGCTATTTAGACCAGAGTGTGTGACAGCATATGATGTATATACATAGTAACATAATGTTTTTGTCATTGTTTTGTTTGTTTGTTTTATGATATAATTAACACAGACGTTTTTGCAATGCTCGAGCGATTTTGTATTTAATCCTGCAGTCCTGACAAGACACTGATCGATCAAGACAGTTCAAGGCGCCAAGCTTTTCTGGCACCACCCTTGAACTATCTTGGTCGATCTATCACCTGAACTGTCTTTAGAGGACAGCTCCAAGATTTGGGGATACTGACCTCATGGTTGAAACGCGTTCACGTCAAATCACGAAAGTACAGAACATGTTTAGCTATAGTGTACTGACGAGCAAACAAAATGCGACATAGTTTTGGAATCCACGAAAGTGTTTCCGAGGATTCCAGATCTGTCGCACTTCTTTTGCTCGTCAGTATGTTTTCATTATTAATTTAAAATGGTGGAAAGAGTCAAGCGATACATGTGCAAGTTAAAGAGTAAAAGTTCAGCGTCTTTTTTGTATGTGAAATGAAAGACAATATTTTCACAAAGAAAGAAATACCGTAAGAAAAGAAAAAGAAATCTTTTTCATGTGTTTTTCGAAGCGTGTTTCTTTCGTTGCTGGTCATCAAAAATAAGTAGTTTTCGTTTTAGTTGTGTGTTTCCAAGGATATGCAAGTGCGTAAAATACATAAAACAAACAAACAAGCAAAAATAAGACTATAATTATACCGCCCACAAGAAGAGGGCGATCAGACTTCTCTGACCTTGCGTGTACAACTACTGTAAAGTAATCGGGCTGGGATCAAATTTGTTTAACCCATTCAGCCCTGACGCACTACAGCAGGAGATGGGTCGACCATGATAATTCAAGGGTATTGCCATTATTAGCTTGGCGCCGACAGGCGCCAAGCTAATCTGGCACTGCCCTTGACTTATCAAGCTCGATCCATCTCCTGCAACTGGAGCATAGTCATTAGATGACGCGTTCAAAATTTGGGAAATACGGACGTCGGGCTGAATGAGTTTTTTTTTTTTTTAAATATTAATAACCTTGCACACGTTGCTTTGATCACAGCTTGTATCCACAATTAACCTCGACAAATAATTTACAGGAATATGAAATAAATAAGCCTTTGAATAACTGTCCTAGAATTCCGGGCGGTTTTTTTTTTTAACTAGAAAAGAACCCAACGGAAAAAGAGACATGATTAGAAAAGACAGTTACAACTCAATTTATTAATATTTCAAAACAGACAATATTTCAAAATAAACGAACAAACAAGTATACCCATCGCTACTTAACTTATCTGTGCGTGGCAGACACCTTAATGGTCTGAAAATGAAGTCAGTTTTCGAAAAGTAACTTCTATTTGTATGTAGAATTATTTTCCTTTTATTTATTATTCCGTGATGATGATGATGATGAAGCTGATGATGATGATGATAATGATGATGCGTAGTATAATAATAATGATGATGACGATGATAATGATGCGTATCATCATCATTATTATTTTTTATATTTATTAGTATTACTATTATTATTTTTTGGTCATCGTCATCATTATATTATTATTATTATTATTATTGTTATTATTATTATTATCGTTATTATTATTATTATTATTATTATTATTATTATTATTATTATTATTATTATTATTATTATTATTATTATTATATTTGTTGCAGACGAAGACGCGAGTCCCGCTGACAATAACACTACCGCCAGTAGTCCGGATAACAGTAACTCCGCCAGAAAACCAGCAAGGAAACGAGGTGTGTACAATAGATACTCTACTTTTTCACCTCGAAAATGTGTTACCAACTTGCGAACTATAGAAGGAGAACCATGATAAGGTTGCACTCAAGTCATGATTTATTTTCACTCGAAGTATAAACATTTCCGGCGCCTTATGGGCGCCGGCAATGTTTATATTTCGAATGAAAAACAATAATTCATGCCAGTGATTCTAAAACCAAATACTTTTCAGGCACCAGAAAGATATATATAGTTTGAATAAAACAATGTAAGAAAAATATAGAACGGGAAAAATAATGGATTAATTTTGCAAATCACAGTTCCAGACTTGAAAATGCTCAGTTCGTAGCAGTTCAGAATTTCACAGGAAAATTTTTTCGAGTAAAACATAAAAACAGGGGCAGGAATGGGGACCATGCCAAAACGGATTCGTTTTGCAAACTTCAGTTCCGCGAACTTTCATCAATAAGTGTGCTCATTGTGATTGTAAGATACACTGTTTTACAGTTAGAATTTTGGTCAGCTGAATCGCGACGAATATTTTCATTCTTAATCGGGAAATGTAACCCTTTGGCTGTCAGCAAAGGTTTTTTGCAAAAACCGCTGCCGACTGTTAAAAGGTTAAAATTTACGTAGGTGGCGTGAGGTGATTTTCACGCATTAAAACTTTAGTTTGTTTGTTTGTTTGTTTGTTTGTTTGTTTGTTTGTTTGTTTGTTTGTTTGTTTGTTTACAATCGTAGTCTCAAGACGTTCTCCGCTCACCCTCTTTAATTGACACAATACCGACTAGAAAAATTATGTATCCGATGTTGTTGTTGTGGTTTGCTTCAATCTTGCGCTTCAGTGTAGTTCAGCGTATTGATTTTGAGGACGGAGAAGATGTGGAATTTTTCAAACACACACACACACACACACACACACACACACACACACACACACACACACACACACACACACACACACACACACACACACACACACACAAGAAGAACCGCCTGTCTGTCTGACAAGGCTTTTAACTTCTAGCACTTGCTGAAAAACCCGCTCCTCTTTCACTTCTGAAGCCAAACCGACCCGAATGTTGAATTATCTCCACTGAACTTGGTGTCTAAATCTTGCCCTGCAAACTGAA
Source organism: Semisulcospira habei (assembly GCA_036245525.1). NCBI lineage: Eukaryota > Metazoa > Mollusca > Gastropoda > Semisulcospiridae > Semisulcospira > Semisulcospira habei. The sequence goes on along the minus strand of BTPG01000006.1, from coordinate 83,065,847 downwards.
AGGCTTGGTCGAGTTTTCTCAAGGGTAGTGCCTGATTAGCTTGGCGCCTTCACATCAAAGCGCCAAGCTAATCAGGCACTGCCCTTGAGCTAAAATTATCTCTCTCCCAAATACTTTGGATAACTAACTCCTCACTGTCTTAAAAACTGTGGTCGATCCACCTCGCTTAGTTGGAGGAAGACGTGAAAGCTTCTGTACTTTGAACGCACGCGAGCTCGATACACGCACAGTTCGCTCCCTTCCTTCTCCCTCTTCCGCCGCGAGGGGGCGACACTGAGCTGTCTGAACGAGCCGTTACACTTGTGTGATGGAGCGAAAGGAGGGATGCTAAAACAACGCCAGACTTCGACCGCAGAAAGGCGAAAAAGTAGAAGAAGAAGAGAAAAAAAATCTCCAGACCATTATTTTCAGCATACATTGGTCAGGGATTGTGTTCTGCAGTGACGAGCGAAAGAAATGCGACATTTTTGGAATCATCGGAAACACTGCGCAAAAGAAACGCGACATTTTTGTGAATCATCGGAAACACGAATGTGTTTCTGATGATTCCCCAAAACTGATGTCGCATTTCTTTTGCTCGTCAGTATACTTATGTTGAGGCAGAAGGATGCTAAGAGTAACACTTGAAGATGGGATGAACCATTACCCACACAGCCCCTTCTATATGCGAGCTGCCCTCGCTGTCAAGGGTCTCTACCTTTCGTCTTTGACCTAATTCTGATGTTGAAATATCTCCTTTTGAAAAAGCCTAGCAGATCTGCCAATGAGCCACGGTGAATTCTAAAAGGGGCGCAGTGCATACGCGTCATTTGGTTTGTCAAACGTCATTTATCATTACGTATTTTTGTTTTTTTTACGTAATTTTATATTTAGCGTGATATGAGTTTCACTTTCGCTTCAAGACTTGAGAAAATGGTGACAAAACCAGAATTTCACAGTACGATTTCAGTCTTGATATATAATTTGTATGAAATCAGGTTGACTTAGCAACATGATACACTAAGTACACCTGCATGCTCTTCTGAAAGCGCGTCGATGTGTGTGTGTGTGTGTGTGTGTGTGTGTGTGTGTGTGTGTGTGTGTGTGTGTGTGTGTGTGTGTGTGTGTGTGTGTGTGTGTGTGTGTGTGTGTGTCTGTGTGTCTGTCTGTGTGCGTGCGTGAGCGCGCGCTCCAAACATCTCCAACATCTCCGGGCGCATGACGATCTTTGCCTCTTGGAGATTCGCGCATGTGTATGTGTGTGTGTGTGTGTGTGTGTGAGAGAGAGAGAGAGAGAGAGAGAGAGAGAGAGAGAGAGAGAGAGAGAGAGAGAGAGAGAGAGAGAGATAGAGAGAGAGAGAGAGAGAGAGAGAGAGAGAGAGAGAGAGAGAGAGAATTACGTCATATTTAGAGTATTGCGTCAATGTCTGCGTGGGTGACGGAGTTGCTTCTTTTACGTCACCGCCACTGTCTGACTTTCTTCAGAAGTCAAGGTTTTATACTGTTTTATTATTTTTTTTTAAATTAATTTTTACTGAAGAAGTTGAAAAGATACAAAGCTGGCTAACGAACTCTCCAAACTAGCTACATCCAAAATTTCAAGTAAATATGACAAAAATTACAGACTCTAATCTGGGTCCACCGACTTTCTATAAACTGCCTTTTATGTCTTCAAGGAGACATCCCATTACAAAATGCTCGAAGGTTCTCTTAGCCGCCAAATAGAGAAAATATTTCACCAAGTTTCAAGCTTGTGCGTACAGCAATATCGGAGATTCTCGTGTTTACATACACACGCACACACATATACATACGCACTTACGGCGCTTCGCGCCAAATATACGTTCAGCAGCGAGGTTGGCGTAACTAGACATGACGTAATTTTTATCTTGTTACTTCAATTGTCAGAGGATTAGGCCTGCCCGTCTTTGACATCATGGACATGCTATTAAATTCGCCCCACCGCGACCCGTCCTAAAAAGTCCCTTCTATAAATGGAAGAGACTTAAAAACAGGCCAGACACAAACACGAAGAGAGAATCTTGGACATAATTCCAGGATTTTGATTTTAGTACTGAGGTGTTGGTGAAGAGGTTGTGTGTTGAGGCAACGACAGCTAGGCTGTGGTGTTTTTGTGGGGTCCCCCCCCCCCCCTTTGCGTTTAACCCTTTCAGTGTCAGCTGACGTAGATTGTGTTCCTGCAATTTTCGTTAATTCGACACACATAAATCCTAGCTGTCCCAGGAAATTGGATTCATATGTGGTGTCAGCAAGAGGCATAGATTCTCATAAGCCCCCGCAACTGCGGGGGCTCATGAGGATCTATGCCTCTTGCATTTGTGTGGTGTTCAGATTTTCTCTGCACTGAACGGGTTAAAAGAGGGCCAGTCATTTTGTCAACTACTAAGACCTAGCCATCTAATGTGTCATGTTTATTTTGTTCAGAAAATTATTTACAGTGCATCTTAACGAATTTTTGCCTCTTTTTTTCTGTTTAACATTTTTTTGTGTGCTCAAAATGAACAAATATGCAATATATATATATATATATATATATATATATATATATATATATATATATATATATATATATATATATATATATATATATATATATATATATATATATATATATATATATATATATATATATATATAGACGATAAGCAAAACAAGTGCAGTAATAAAGTCGAAAAATCTGCAAAAAGGATGAACAGATGCAAGTGTTCCAAAATCGTCTTAAGCAGTGGTGTTATTTTGGTCAAAGTTTCTTCGTTCGTTCGCTCCTTCGTTTGTTCGTTCGTTCGTCCGTTCGTTCTTTCCTTTGTTCTTTCGTTCGTTCTTTCCTTCGTTCGTTCGTTCGTTCGTTCTTTCCTTCGTTCGTTCGTTCGTTCGTTCGTTCGTTCGCTCGTACTATAATTACGACCGTTACACAAATATTGTTAAATTTTATTAAGATCTCACAGTTTATAGAGTAAAACGCAAAAGCTCGATTCTATCATTTACATTACTTGACCTTCTCAATTCTCAACTGTACTTACACACCAATGTGACCTCACTCCAAATGCAAGCCACAGCAAACTGGAAGACCTCAAGCATTTCTTCAGCCAAAATACACCAACTCGACACAGGTGATAGTCTGAACACCGAGTACATCCGTGTTTTTCACAACACATACGGTGTTTAATTTTTGTTACTCTCTATTCCTTCACACTACCCCCTACCTCGTGCAAGAGGCACAGAGTTTCATGGGCCCCTGCTGTCGCAGGGCCCCATGAAACTCTATGCCTCTTGCTGATAGGAACTGCACTTGCTCACTCACAACTCAGGTTTTCACAATTTTATTTTGGTTGTACTTGGTAAACTAAGTGCAATTGTAATAAAATTGTGAAGCTCTGTCTATCCTGAAGGGCATGTTCTTAAAGGAAGGAGATCAAGACGGTTTAGTTTAAGCAAATCTTTTTTTTTTTTTCTCTCTCTCTGCCGCTGAACAGACTCCGTTCCTAACAAGCTAGACACACAAACTGTGCAAGGGAAAAGATCTTTGAAGTTTTAAAAGATCTCCCGTTAAAGGTGCTCCGTTTCGGACGTAAGCTGCGAGGCGAGGGGTTTGTTTTGCCAGGCGAATCAACCCGGGATTGGGTTTTGTTGAAACAGGGATCCCCGGCAACACTTGAAACCATAACGTCCCTAATCAAGCTCGAGTGGTCTCCCCCTTTGTGTCAAAACACGGGCTTCATTAGCAGGGAGAAAACACGCAAAACACAAGTCGCGCCGGCGCACGGGTTTCGGTGCTGCCCTGGCTGGTAACAACTGTGTTTTCTTTTTCCTCAGTCCGACCTGAAACTCTGTCTGTCTGTCTGTCTCTCTGTCTGTCTCTCTCTCTCTCTCTCTCTCTCTCTCTCTCTCTCTCTCTCTCTCTCTCTCTCTCTCTCTCTCTCTCTCTCTCTCTCTCTCTCTCTCTCTCTCTCTCTCTCTCTCTCTCTCGCCCCGAGAGCAGATAAGTGACATCTGGGGAGGTGAAAAGTGTGTGTGAGGGGTGAGGGGGGAGGGGAGGTGAGGGGGGGGGGGGTGAGTGAAAAGGTTGGAGGAAAAATGATTAGGGGCCTTTTACCAAAGAAAGCGTTCAGAAAAAAAAATGGTGCTTTTTCCAGAGGATCACAATGTTAACCCCTTCACTACCATTAGACGTAAATTGTGGTTTTTTTGCTTGAAATCTTTTGCAAATTCGACGTCCAATATCGATACCCAGCCGCCAAAGAAAACCTGGATACAAAATGGTTTCAGCAAGAGGCATGGATCGTCATGAGCCCCCGCAACTGCGGGGGCTCATGACGACCTATGCCTCTTGCAGTTGTGTGGTGTTCAGGTTGGTTTTTTTTGCGGCAGTGAAAGGGTTAAACTACGAAGGGGAAAGGGGAGAGATTCATCAAAGCTTTGTTTTTCTCAAATTCCTCTCTCTACTTCTATTTGGCTTTTTCTCTTTTCGTCTCCTCTCCGTTACTTATTTTCTAGGGGGCGGGGTGTGTGTGCGTGTGTGGACAGGTGAGGGGGCGGGGGGAGGGGGGAGGGGGGGGGGTCTTATACCCCTGGAACCCCCCACCCCCACCCCACCCTACCACATTCCCCCACATCCGCTGCTGAGTGCAGACATGCTTGTTATTATAGTTCGAAACCTTCGGTAGGCGGTGTTACCACTTTCACTAGCAACAGAGGGTGTAAAAAGAGACAGCGAAACCGAAGACAGGAATCATCTGTTGTAAAACTTGAAGTGCGGACCACGGCTGTGGGTACGAGTACATTCACCCCCGTCCCGACTGCAAGAGGCGTAGATTTTCATGAGCCCCTGCAGTCGCAGGGGCTTGTGAAAATCCATGCCTCTTGCTGAAGAAAGTTGACATATTTACATCTTCCACAAAATCTGGGAGCCACAAGTGCGTGATAAATAAAACGCAACGTACGTTTCTAATTGTTGTTGCGTTCTTTGGGCTGAACACTCCCATGTCACCACGCAGGGTGAGAGGATTGCGGGTATGGCTGGTGTTGAAAACGTCACCATGTACGCGGCCACACTCCGACTTGAAAGGGAGTGTTTCTAGTCTGTCGCACTGGAGTCAACTACGAAGTATTTTGATTACTTTCTTCTTCTTTTTTTTTTTTTTTTTTTTTTTTTTTTTTTTTTTTTTTTTTTTTTTTTTTTTTTAGTTTTGAAGTTGCTATTGCAGTAAGATTTCTTTTTATATGTTATATATAAAAACCTGTGCCGTTATGAAATAAAGGCACTCACATCAAAAGAATAAGCTACCATCAAGCCTGCGCACGAATTTCAGGTCAGGTCAGGTCAAGTTAAAGTCATTTTATTAAGCCCACGGAGTTATTTCTTTCGAATAGTTCGGCACATGCAAAGTGTGGAACCTAGCATAAGGCCGCGAAATTAAGTCATTTACTTTTGATATCAGTTTGACATCAAGAGTTTATTTTTTATTATAATTGTTTTTTAAATTTGTCAATAGTCCTATTAATTCTTACTTATTCTGCGCTTGCCCAATAGATAAACAAACGATGAACAATAATACTGACCAGCAAAAGATATGCGACATTTTCAGAATCATCGGAAACACTCAAGTGCCGCATTTCTTTGCTCGTCAGTATATCTGCGTTCTCAGCAAACATCGCCACCTTTTTCGTCTGTTCTGTTTCTCTTGAGTCGCTGATTTTTTTTTTTATAAAATAATTTGTTTTAACTTTAATCAGACTCTCCGTGGGTCTCAGACTGAATCGGCAGTACCGCCAGAGGCCATGAAATAGTAACTCCAAAAGCATACACAAGTTTCGTCATCCATAAACCTAACTGTGCACAAATAAGACTGCAAGAGGCATAGATCTTCATGAGCCCCCGCGACAGCGGGGGCTCATGAGGATCTATGCCTCTTGCAGTTCTTCGCCGCTCGCGGTGCCCCAGCAGTCAAAGGGTTAAAGAACATTAAGTCGCGAAAGCTCCGCATCAAAGCTGGCAGTGCGCGTCGGCGTTTCAAGTCTGCAGCGGGCCTTTCTCAAGACACGTGAAATCTGCCTGAAATGGGAAATTAAGTACCGGCTTGAAACCAAAGTTTCCTGAAAGTCGATGCAGCCTTTTCTAGTAATACTGCTGTATCAACCAAAGGGTTTCTCGGAGTCGATGCGGCCTTTGTATTTATACTGCCGCGTAAAACTGGTCTTTGAATTTAGTTTACATTTTAACAGTGGTGGCGGTGGTGGTTTTAAATTGAGATTGTTGTTGTTTTTGAGTTTCGACCGGCCTAAACCCTCCCAAAGTCGCATGTCCAGATTTTGGAGGTGTCACCTGAAGATTACGTATCAGTTTCGGGAGATGGATCGACTCTGATAATTCAAGGGTAGTGCCAGATTAGCTTGGCTCCATCAGGCGCCAAGCTAATCTGGCACTACCGTTGAATTGTCATGATTGATCCATCTCATGTTGTAGGGTGTTGAGGCTGAATGGGTTAAAAAAGAAGAAGAAGAGGGAAAACCGCATAGTGTTCCAATTTAGAGAGCTTTCTATCAAGATTTGCATACTATTAGACTATTAGACTTTTTTTTTTCAGTAGACGACTAGTGTCCTTGCAAAATGTTTGCAAAGTTTACATTTGTTCAGAGTATAGTTTCGTGCTTTCTGTGTAGAAAATCCGTACAATGTACACCCATTTACTCTGACTTATCTTTCCAAAATTTGTACCGACTGCTTTTCATCAAGTCTCGCATACCATTAGACTTTTTTTTTAAATAGTAGACTGCCTAGTCTCATTACAAAAATTCACCAAGTGTACTTTTGTTAGACTTGCATAGTATTAGACTATTAGACTTTTTTTTTTATAGAAGACTAGTGTCATTGCAAAATATTGCCAAGTGTATGTTTGTTCGGAGTATAGATTGGTGCTTTCTGTCAAGAAAATTAGCACAATGTGCGTCCATTTACTCTGACTTTTCTGAACAAAATTTGCCGTACTGATTGCTTTTGGAAAGCCCTCATAAGGCTTTCTCTCGCAACGAAGACAACGCGTTAGTTAAGTACATGCCGCTCTCCATAGGTTGAAACCGACAGCTCAAGGGTTAAATTTTCACACAGATGTAGGGATGAGATGATGAAGACTTGAACTTTATTTGACCCATTCGAGACGCGCTGCATTTGGATACGCGGCGAAAGCCGCGTATCCAAATGCAGCACGTCTCGAATGAGTATTACCTCCACGCCCGCTCCCCCCCCCCCCCACCACCACCACCCCCACCCCACCGCCCCCCCCCCCACCCCACACCCCCACCCCTCTCTCTCTCTCTCTCTCTCTCTCTCTCTCTCTCTCTCTCTCTCTCTCTCTCTCTCTCTCTCTCTCTCTCTCTCTCTCTGATCCTCGAAAAGGGGAGGTAACAGGGTAACAAGGGCCTTAAGCCTCTGACTGCGATGTGCAGTCATTAAGGGGCGCGATTAACGACTCTCATTGTGGTTCGAGAAGTGAGGACAAATTTGCCGAGCATGCTCGTCACCACGTCAAACCCTTAGGGAGCGGTTCTGGCCCCTTCCCCGTTTGACGAGAAACCCTGACGCCGAAACCTTGATGGCGCGCCCATGATGTCAGCTCCTCTGAGGAAAAGCGCGCCGATGAAAACGTGCACTGGGCAATTTTACCGCTGCTAGTTGTTTTCATTCTTGTTGACTCAAATACCAGATATAGAGACACTGACCAGCGAAAGAAATGCGACAGCATCGAGTTATCGGAAACACTGAAGTGCTTCCCATAACTCGATGGCGTCGCATTTCTGAATTGTTTAGTTTCCGATGACTCAGATGTTGTCGCATTTCTTTTGCTCGTCAGTGTATGTATCAGATTACATTCATGACCAAGATCCTTCAAGATCTGAAGATAATGAGTTTGATATAGAATCAATTCAAAATATAATTGCAATGTATAATATTGCAGGTGTATTCGCCAAGACAATAATTATGCAGAACATGTGAAAGGCATGTATGGAGAAATTTGAATATTTTTTCTTGAACATTTTGCAAAATATCCCGTTTGTTCCCGAACGCGCGAGACGAGAACTAGCAGGATGAGAACCTCTTGTCCCGAGAGTGTTGTGACATGAGACCAACTCTCAACCCTCTCCTCCTCACCCCCCCCCCCTTCCCCTTTCCAACCACCCCGTCCCTTGTGCCCCTCCCCTAATTAAGGAGCCGGCCGGGTGCGTGGCTTGATTAGCGGCCGATTACGAGGATGGTTTAAGATGGCCATCACCTTCCATCTACAAGAGACACAGTTGCTCATGAGCCCCTTAAAAACAGTAACATCTATACCAGCAAGAGGCATAGATTCCCATAAGCCCCTGCCTTTGCCTTTGCCTTTGCCTTTGCCTTTGCCTTTGCAGGGGCGCATGGGAATATATGTCTCTTGCTGATGTAGATTTTTTTAAATGTTAGATTGCTGATGATTTGATGATATTATATTCTTCCACCTGCAAGAGGCATAGATCCTCATGAGCCCCTGCACTTGCAGAGGCTCATGAGGATCTATGCCTCTTGCTGATGTTAACTGACTCTGTGTTTATCTCCACCATTGCTCAGAGGTGGAAGCTCCCACTTTTGCGTACGTGCAACGTGGAAGGCTTTTTGTTACAACGGGGCAACGTAACTGTCCCGTTCATCAGGCGGTACTTGATAGGTTGAACGAAGGGCGAACGCCCTACCTCAGCAAGGGACATAGAGCCTCATTAGCCCGTGTATGCTTTCAGGAGGCTATAAAGATCCCTTGTGCTTGTCTGTGGTTTTGAAGAACTTTGAAAATGGCGAGAAAATGAACATAGCGAAAAGTGAAGATGGCGATAAATGAAGATGACGATGTGAATTTGTGAATGGTGTCAGATATCCGCACACTAAAGATTTAGCCTTGTTGTTTGGCTAGTTGGTTGGCTGGTTGGTCGGTCGGTTGGTTGGTCGGTCGGTTACATGGCTGATTGGTTATTTCGCTGGGAGAAAAAAAAAACATCATGGAGAGATGACACCGAATCCAGTAAATTGGCCCTATCTGTTCAGCCCACATCGTATTTCTTCTTTTTTATATTTAGACTCTTGACAATCAATTTTGTAGTCCGGATAATGCCTTATAAGGCTGTCCATCCCATAAATCTTGCCGACATGGAGAGGAGAGTTAGGGTACGTGTTGTGGGAGGGACAAAAGGGAGGGAGGGGAACACCTCAAAGCAGAATACGCCATTCCATCGATCCACCTAGCTGTGGACATGCATGTAATATTGCCTGCCTTGCCGCTTAATGTGTTTGAGAAACGCAGAGAAGAGAAGTGATTGAATAGGGATGGGGAGGAAAGAGGGGAAAGGGTGTGGTGGGGGGTGGGGGGGTAGGTGTTGGGCGAGGTCCGAGGTTGGGTGAGGGTGGGTGGTTGGGATGGGGATGGGTGGGGGAGGCTTAGTAAAGATAAATTATTGGTCAGGAGTGGAGGAAGGGTGGGGAGTGGTAAACAAAACAAAAAAAAGAACAAAAAACCGACGGTTTCTCTGCGTCGATCAAACCGCTAAAAGTCAGGCCTAACGTCAAATAGCGCATGCGGACTATGCCTCACAAACATCTGCAAAAGGCATAGATTCTCATGTGCCCCTGCGGTGCAGGGGCACATGGGAATCTATGCCTTTTGCCTGCAGTGATCAACACACGATTTTACCAAAAAGAGGAGATCATCAGTGCTTAAATCTGCGAATCTATTCTCGGCTGACGAGTTATGTTCCCCCGACCATCACGCAACACACAATGACCTGTGGACGCCATTGAAAGGCGACTCCTTTCGCAGTAAATCACTGCTCTCCCTTCATTATTGCCCGTGTGGTTATTGAGAGTTACCCTCCGTGTGTGAAATCAAGCACTGAGAGTTATCCTTCGTGTGTGAAATTACCTCCCCAGCAAGACCATAATAGGTCACAGTTCTGCGCAGGACTATATCAGTCTCCCTCGAAAACTTAAAAAAAAAAATAATACATGTAGTATTGAGAGCTGCATTTCGTATGTAAATGGAAGCATTGAGAGTGCCCGTGGAACAAATATTAGGATAGAATGCTCGGTAACATTTGTCCATGGACGGAGAGCTGTCCCAGGGACTGTTTGGACCCACAGTGGTTGTCTCCCTCGATTCGCTACCGCTGGGCAGCGGTAGCGAATCGAGGGAAACAGCCAGTGTGTCTTTCACCTTGTCGAGGCGCGAATTTAAAGCTGCTGCAGTTTAGCTCAGAGGGCAGAGTTCTTTCGTTTCTTACAGCTGAAACACAAAGCCGTTGTATGATCACTTCAGCTGTAAATGTGCATCCTGGGTTTTTATTCAAGCTGTTTTACCTCCATCTTAGGTCAAACGGTTGAAGTTCCTGCCTTTGTGTGTGACGTGGATGGTTTATTGCTGCCAACTACGTGTAAACTCAAGGTTCTGTTTTTTTTTTTTTTTTTTTAATCTAAAGATTTTGTTTTTCCTTTTACTGGACAATCAAGTTTGTTTTTGTTGTTTTTAATTTGAATTTTGAATTAGAAAACAAAAGAAGATAGCAGCAATGTATAACAAAGCAATGAAGCAAACAAAACTTACGTGTTTATAATTTTGGATCTAAAATCTGTGTATTTACTTCATAAAACTGCCGAACTCAACCCCACCAGCCTTGTTGGGGAAGGAATCGGAACTGCAGTGTGTGTTAGGATCGCGTGTCGTTTTGGGAATTGGGGATTTGTGCTCGTTAGGTGTCGTTGCTGTCGTGGCGATTGGGAAGGGGAGGGGACGACAAGCGAATAGGATGGATGTGGGAGAGAGAACGAGAGGGGGAGGTGAGGGGGAAAAGGGGGGGGGGGGGGACCTGTTCAAGGAGGTCGTGATGGATGGTGTGACATTAGCAAGGGGGAGAGCAGCAATATGCACTCGTGATTTTGTACCCACAGACGAATTGTCTGCCCCTCGAGAAGACCACATCGGCCAACCTGCCCTTCCGAGAAAGCGAAAGGCATGGATTTACAGTGAATTCAACAAGAGGCACAGATTGTCATGAGCTCCTGCCAAGGCAGGGGCTCATGAGACTCTATGCTTCTTGTCGAATTAAATCCGCTGCACTGAGACTGCACAGAGTTACGTTATCTCTCATCTACAGGAAACATAGACTTACGTTCCTTTCTCTCTGCAATACCCGTGATTTCTTTTAGCTTCACTATATGGATGGGCTCAAGTCAGTCTATGTCCCTTGCTGAAACAGATCGGCTTCCGCTGTGCCTCGCGTTCATGACGCTATTGGGGTTTTAAGCCAAGACGGTCGTGCGGTGTGTTCCTTTCATTAGGCCCTTTCAAGGGTTTCCGCTAGCTGCCTGTTTTTCTTCCCACATCATTACGTGGGGCTGATCCAATGACAATGAAAGATCCCTGTCGGTCATCTAACGACATGGTGATACTGTATCCCTTTTTTGTGTAATTTTTCTGTTCGTTTATTTTGTTCTGTTTCGTTTCTTTTGATTTCAACATACTATTATTTCCAATACGAGACAGTGCAAGATAAAAGTAAGGTTTCGTTTGAAAACGGGCGAACGACTCACAACAACGAACGAGAGAGAAAGTCGTGGCATCAACCATAAGCGTAGACAACACTCCAAACATCTCCAAGAGGCATAGATCCTCATGAGCCCTTTGGGACTATAATAAAACTGAACATGGCTTAATATAAGCATAGACAACACTCCAAACATCTCCAAGAGGCAGACATCCTCATGAGCCCTTTGGGCTCATGAGGATGTCTGCCTCTTGGAGATGTTTGGAGTGTTGTCTATGCTTATGGTGCAAGCTGGTTATCCGCCGTGATTTCCCTCTCGTTCGTTGTCGGTAGCCGTTCTCTGCAAACGAAACCTCACTGTTAGCTGAACAGTACACCAGGTTAGACAAAAGCACGTATGTTTTCATGTCGTTTAATAATAATAATAATAATAATAATAATAATAATAATAATAATAATAATAATAATAATAATAATAATAATAATAATAATAACTTCAGGGCGCATTACATAACTAGTAATAAATGTAATAAATATTACAAGACCTCACCTCAGCGGAAGGGAGTCGTCAGGACTTCAGAATGCGCCTACTAACTAAAATTCAGTATCCAGTAGACACGTCCTAATGACACAAAACAACGTGTCATTGCCAAGTCCTCTGTCACCAGCGAGAAACAAATGACCTCGTTCCCTCTGCAACAGGCATAGTTCCTCATGACCCCTGCACATTGCAGGGGTCACGAGGATCTATGCTTGTTACTGCCTTTAGAGGGTTTACATAATTATATCTTCTTTTTGATGGCAGCGCAAGCCATGTTCAGTTTTATTATAGTCCCAAGAGGCATAGATTATGTGCCATTGCAAATTTTGGGGGCTATGTAAATTTACACCACTGAAGTCGTTTTTTGGCAAAGCCCGTTTGTCCATGTTAGCCCATATCATACTGAGGCTAAAAGCTTCAAATTTGTACACTGCCATATGCAAGCTACATTATAGTACTTACAGATAAAGATATAGACCAGTGGCTTTAGTTTAAGGGTGGTGCCAGAATAGCTTGGCGCCTAAAGGTGCCAATACCCTTGAACTATTTTAGTCAAACGTATTTCAAACACTGGTGTATTCCGAATGATAAGGGTTAAAAAACAGTGAGATTTTCATTGTAAAATAATGAAAATCACGCTTTTCTCCAAATGTGCGTACGGACTTTTGCAAAAATAATTGCAGACTTGTTGCCACAGAAGAAAGCACTTTCTTTATCTCTGCGCTTGCCGCAATGCAAGCTTTTTATTTACATCACTGCTATTTGAGACAGAGGAGACATGGGTACGAAACAAGAGCAGTAACTAAGTTCGCGCCAAACATGGCGAGCAGGGTGGACACGTGTACAAAAACAAACACCTTAAATCTCCTGAGCTTGGGCCAGAAGAAAGCCTTGCATTGTCTCGGCGTGCCAGACCAGACTTTCACCCCAACCTTGGTCATCCTGCCACAAAGCGCGACAATCCATATCCACTCGCAGTTTGACCTCCCTTGAACTTCCTCCTTCTAAAGAGGTAAATGGTAGAGGCAAGAAGCGTAGATTCTCATGAGCCCCTGCACCTGCAGGGGATCATGAGAATCTATGCCTCTTGCACACAGTAGGGACATGTTGAAAGGTCGCATCCGCTGTTTGGAGACTATGGTATGACGAATCACTGTAGGGTTTGGGAGCGCAATTTATCTTGAGATACCGTGAAACTGTGTTTATAACACACACATTGCTTTATTTTTGGATTGTACTCAGTCTTATTAACTGACTTTGTCCTGTTAGTCATTGCTGCTCCAAGGACGTGATAACAAATACAATAAAACATACAAACGCATTAAAAACAACCAAGCACGCGATCAAAGAAATAATCAAACAAACAAGGCGAGTTCAAAACAAGAATTCATTAAAGAAGCCTGTACAATTTTTTTAAACTTTTTTTTCTTGGTTTGAAAGGCTTTTAGTTTTACAGAAGTATTCCGTGCCTCGAAAATCGGGTTTATTTGTATTTTTATTCTGAGGGATGGCATCCGAGTTAAGTTTGCGATATTCACTTTTGACCTTTTTTCAACATTTAATTTTTTTTAAATCTATTTTCACCTGAGCTACGATTCTTACAGATCATCCTCTGCCACACACGACCTTCCCCTTCCCCCACCTCCCTCCCACCATGCCCCAACTCCATGAATGCCCTCACACTGGATGTCGGCCTCGACTCACTACTGCTGTACAGCGGTAGCGAATCCTAGGGAGACAACCAGCGTGGGCTGCACTCGGCAGTGGGTTGACCTGGTAACCCCCTGACAGAAACAGATGGCCAGCCACAGATATAAATTCACACGACAACGACAAGCAGGAGCACCTGACAAGCGTGCAAATACCTCTCTTCCATCAAGCCAGGAGAGGGGAAAATGTAATGCTCCTACAGTGTCATACGAAAGTACATTGCAAATGAACAAATAAACTAGAGCATGTTTTGCTCATTTAGCAAGGGATATAGTGTGGCTTCAGTTCTTTAGATCTGTTTGCTGGCCTGTGATTTCGGATCCTACGCTTACATTAGGTCCAGGTTTGCAGACTACCAGATATTTAATTACTCAGTATTCTGTAATAAAGATTTTTTCTTGTTTTTAAATAACCTCAAGTTGATGTTTAGAATTCCTGTACGCTGCACGCAGGTCGCTATTGTGTGCGAGATTACTTTTCTCTTGGAAATTATTTTTCATGTGTTTGTTTGTTTGTTTGTTTGTTTGTTTGTTTGTTTGTTTGTTTGTTTGTTTGATGCGTGAGACATTTGTTACCTCTTGTTCTTGTTTCACTTGCGGTCAGAAATGTTTTCAGAATGCGAGACAATTCCTCTCAATCGCAGTGAAGTCCCGCCAAATTAATCAAATTAAGCCTCGGGACTGCGAAAACAAACCCTCCACAAAATGACAAACATGCTTCCCGATCTCTCACAATAGTTCTTCTTCTAATGATGCTCTCTCTCAACACAGGCAGGCCGAATCCCTCTCCGAAAGGCATGGATTCTCACGAGCCCCTGCGATAGCAGGGGCTCATGAGAATCCATGCCTTTTGCAGACGAACTGGATCAGTATTTCTTCGTTGCTTGTCAAACTGAGGAAAAGGGGGATATTGAACTGTGAGTGTTTATAATGATGCACCCATAACAACCTCCTCGCTTGTCAAATTGTCAAATGGCACACTAGCCTTGAGCGCAGACCGATAGCATGAAACCAAGGGTCAAGAGAGAGAGAGAGAGAGAGAGAGAGAGAGAGAGAGAGAGAGAGAGAGAGAGAGAGAGAGAGAGAGAGAGAGAGAGAGAGAGAGAGAGAGACAGACAGACAGACAGACAGAAAGACAGACATACTTTGAAACTGTTGAAACTTGAAACTGTGAAGCCTTTGTATTATTTATTTCGAGATTAAAGCTTACATTTGTAATGGTTTGTCTTCCAGATTGTCCCTTAAAGAAAACAGCAAAAGTAATGCAGACAGAGACAGAGCCAGAGACAGACAGCCAGACAGAGACAGACAGACTTTGAAACTGTTGAGAATTAAAACTGTGAAGCTTTTGTATTCTTTATTTCGAGATTAAAGCTTACATTTGTAATGGTTTGTCTTCCAGCTTGTCCCTTAAATCAAACAGCAAAAGTAATGCAGAGAGAGAGAGAGAGAGGAGAGAGAGAGAGAGAGATCCAAGTTTCATCTTAGCACTTCCAGAATCCATTCCGTCCAAAAAGGTGAAGGACAAAAGTGTAAAATGCAAAGAAAATCCCAAAGAAACGCACAGAAGGACAAATACAACACAATTTGTTTTTTGAGCCGTACTCGTAATTTCTAAGCGTGTTTGTTTGTGAGCTGGAAATTTCATTCCACTTCCAGAAGACAGTGGTAGTGAGAGGACCATGTTCAATCGTTATGTAAATGTCACAAGATATGAAAAACAATTACTGCTCAAAGATATTATGTGACACATTGTCAGACCTCCAGCAAATTCAGCAAAAATGGTCCATCTGCTTCTCGCAACTGGCTGTGCGAATGAGCAATGGGACAGAAGAAAGTGTAAGAGACTGAGTCCTATGACTAGTGCTCTGAGGACAAGCAAAAGAACAACTGAAAGTGTTTTGTTGATCGCACGATGTCTTTCTTTTTCGGTAGAGGAACACAATGCAAAAACCGGCGACCAGCAAGAGGTGATTCTCAATAGTCACTGCAGCAAGAGTCAGGGATCCTCATGAGCCCCCGCGATTGCGGGGGCTCATGAGGATCCATGCCTCTTGCAGAAGGAGGTTTGAGACGCTAAAGTCAGTTGTATAGTAGTAGCTGATTGATTGCTTTCTTTTAGTCGAGTACTTCAACCCATCTGGGTGGGTCTGCGAGAAGAGTAACCGCAAAGTACCGAAACACTCGAAAACTCAGAAAGGCCCGGCTTTTGAAATAGTCTGCCAGGCGCATTTCTTTATACAGATCAGGGAAGATGGATTGTTCATGGCAACTTGAGGGTAGTGCCAGTTTTCCTCAGTGATAAGTGTTGGTGAATAAAAAAGAAAGCTGTTCTGTTGTTTGTTGTTTTTTGTGTTTTTTATGTTTGTTTGTTTGTTTGTTTGTTTGTCCCCCTTTTGGTCTGTATTTTTTTTAATTTTATTTATTTTTATTTTTTTCATAGGATGTGGTTTATCTGTTTGTTTGATTGTGTTTATTTTTTGTTATATAGTCTCACAGGTTTATCAATATGATAGTACACTTTACAATTTAGGTTAACCGTCCACACCAAGCTATTTAGGCACCGCCAGTGAACTATCATAGATTACGATCTACTGAACTTGGCGGTTAAACTCTTTCTTTTTGCAAGCTCGCTACTGCTTGCGATATTCTGTCATGGCAAACTGTCTTTACGACTCAACAATAATCTGATCTCAGTGAACACAGATCCTGTTCACACGACAAAGAACAATGCCAGAGGTTGACTCTAGCGCGACCCTATTCACACACAACTGCCTGTCTTTAACTCTTTAACTGCTAGAGCCATCTGTGGTGACAGTGAAGGGAACAGGGGCCAGTTGCCAGAGTGAGCTTAGTCCTGCGCCAGCCACTAAGTAAGGCGCTCCGCGAAAGCGGAGCACCTTGCTTTGTGGCTGGCGCAGGACTAAAGTTCATTCACGGAGCTAACCCCAGGACTTAAACAAGAGTGTACACGCCTCTGCTCAAGGGTGGTGCTTAATTAGCTTGCCGCCTTGAGGCGCCAAGCTAATCAAGCATTACCCTTTAGCTATCCTGGCCCATGAGTTTCAGAGACAAACGCAGAGCATAGCGTACGTATCTCAAATGTGTGGTGTCGGTGTTTCGGCCCTCGCAGTGAAACAAAACTGTGTAACCACTCGCAGAGAAATGGAGAGTCTTTTTGGTAATTGACTGCCCAACTCTTTAGCATGGAACTGTCGTTTGGTCGATTGGTCGTCAAGTCATAGAGCGAAGCCCCAAACCGCCTTCCCTAGGTATATTCTGATCACTGCAAGCGAAAGATGCAGAGGTACATGTGTGCATTAGGATCCACATTTCATAACCGCAATATAGACGGTCCTATTGGTCCTCGAAAATCCCTTCCCAGCAGGAGACGGATTCTCATTCGCCGACATTGCAGCTATTAGACAAATGTCATGAGAGAAAAAAAGGTGAATATTGCAAGAGGTAGAGATTATCATCAACACACAGCCTGCAGAGGCCTTTGAGATGCCACAATATGCATCTTTCAGACAACAGTGGTTATGTTTGCTAAGTCTTTGGAACTACAACAAAACCCTTTTTGCAAGTCACAGATAACCATAAGTCCTGCAGCCCCGCATGAGCCCCGCGAGGATCTATGCCTATTGCTAGAAGGGGCGTCAGGATTTTCTCCTCTTGCTAGAAGGGGCCTGTCAGCAAGGGCCCATGAGAATCTGTGCCTCGGGCGCTGCGACCGGGACGAGAAAAGAGATACTGAGGAGGCTTCACTTTGCTATTTGCCGTTATAGAGCGAGAGTTGGCTTGAATACGAGAGAGAGAGAGAGAGAGAGAGAGAGAGAGAGAGAGAGAGAGAGAGAGAGAGAGAGAGAGAGAGAGAGAGAGAGAGGAGAGAGAGAGAGAGAGAGAGAGAGAGAGAGAGAGACTCTTGAGAGAGAGAGAGAGAGAGAGAGGGAGAGAGAGGGACTGAGTTAAAAGCAAATCCCGTCCGCAAACACATAACGCGCGCCACTGAAAGATTACGATTGAGACCCCGGCTCTAAGCCTTTTCCGCACGCCAAGCAGTCAAGCTCATTGCAAACAAACTGCTGTTGTTCACTTTGTATCACTCGGCCGTGTATCTTTGCCGCGAACGCAGCGAGTTGGTCTGTAATTTTGGACCTTAACGGCCAAAAGAATGACTGAAAATTTGCACTTGAGGAATGGAGCGTGTGCTGGTCTGTGGTTTTGGACCTTACGGCGTAAGGGCCAAAATCACATACCAGCACACGTCTGTTGACGAGAAGACATATTATCGCTTCCATCTGTTGAAGAATTGAGAAATATTATTGAGATCTATTTTTCCCCCATCTATTGACGAATTGAGACTTACTGTTGTTTCCATCTGTAATTCCATTAACGACATAGTTAATGAGGGCTTTTTCAAACTTGAATTTAGCTGAATGAAATTTCACGCATTTTTTATAGTGTTTGTTGTTTATTATATATATATATATATATATATATATATATATATATATATATATATATATATATATATATATATATATATATATATATATATATATATATATATATATATATATATATATATATATATATATATATATATATTAAATTCTGAGAATGCTCTTGCTACGCTAATGCCATGGAATTCCAGGCTGGTAAGCTTGCATTGTGTTATCAGGACATCAG
This sequence comes from Semisulcospira habei, assembly GCA_036245525.1. Taxonomy (NCBI): domain Eukaryota; kingdom Metazoa; phylum Mollusca; class Gastropoda; family Semisulcospiridae; genus Semisulcospira; species Semisulcospira habei. The sequence goes on along the minus strand of BTPG01000006.1, from coordinate 83,047,355 downwards.
CTGCCTAGCAAGAGCATTCTCAGAATTTAATGAAAAATTACGTCCCTTGAGCTATTCTGATTGAGTGCATTTTTTGGCTTTGGGCGACGCCTTTGTTAAAAGTAAAGAATATATATATATATATATATATATATATATATATATATTAGGAATTGATTCAGGGGTTGGTGTGGGGGGGGGTGAGGGGGGGGGGTTCATTTTGCATTTCCTGTTTCATAAAACTAATATGACAACACTGTATATGCCTGTAATCTTTGCTCTGTCAAAAACTGCAAATCTACCGTTGTCAGCTGCTTTTGATCCCAATCCAAGGGCAATAAGAACACGAACAAGGAAAAACTTAAGATATCAGACAAACATTTATTTCAACTGTTCTCAAATGCAATGAATTTACAAATGTTCCTGACATCATAGTGAGAGAGGGGTGGGAATAACGACCCGAGGCCAAGTAAAGGCCTTTTAGCTCTCAGGGATCTTTCAGTCGGTCAGAAGACGAACATGCGAACAAGAAGTTAGCAAACACCGTTCACAATGGCGCACACTTCACCGCGGTCAACTAATCCTTCGTCGCGCGGCCGATCCTGCTTTTTCATTGACAGGCGGCGTTTTCATTAGGACGAGAGCTTTTTCTCTGTACTCACACGTTTGCGGTCTGGGGGTCTTGTAGATGATCATATGTGCTGGTCTGTGATTTTGGACATGACGGCCTCTGGCCGTGAGGTCCAAAATCTCAGACCAGCACACATGTCATATTCAGAAAGAGGGGTGGGGTGGAAGGAACAGAGGCGTGGGAGAGTTATGTGTGATGGACTACGACCCTCGGTGATTAATATTTTTGGTATGATCTTATACAGATTTCTATTCGATTTTGCTCTGGTTGTTGACTGTTAAATGATTTAAATGTAAATATAATTAAAATAAAATATAAAATGGAAAATGAAATCGATATAGTACAATTATTACATTTATTGTGCAAACGCATGCATTGAGATTTACCATTTGAACGGACAGCGTTGTTTGTTTTTTTGGGGTTTTTTTTGTTTGTTTGTTTGTTTGTTTGTTTGTTTGTTTGGTTTTTTTTTGGGTGGGGGACATCTAGAGCGAAATAACGTTAGACGTTAGCACCTTCTGTTACGACGGACTTGATTTTAAATACGAGGCACCAAGTAGGGGGTTCGTACACATTTTGAGCCGGCCACACGGTTCAAACCCACGAGGGGTCGACCGAGATTCTGATGCTGAGTATGGTTGTGGGTAACAGTAGTTCGTAAGTAGGAAAGCGTGTTGATTAATGACTCATTTGATAATTTTATTACTGTAATAAGTTCGTTTATCGTTCGTAGTGTCAGTTATTCAAAGTTCTTTCCATCATACTTCACCATTTTAAAAATACCAACAATGGTAACGTGTGTGCACAAGGGGGGGGTCATACTGAAAACGCTGCCTTGTTCCAACTTCATTACCGAGATCTTCAACCCACAGGCGACTGTCACAAATAGGAAATTATCTCCCCTGTCAAACGAACGCTCATGAGTTGGCTCCCTTGGCGCCCGACCTAAGCTTGCTTGGAAACTATGTGAACTGTCCCTAAGCGCCATTATCGTGTTTTGAGTCTCGGTCGTGAGGCTGAGGTTAGCCAAGACTGCCACTAGGGTGCGCTGACAACCACCGGAAGTCTTCTACTCTTCCGACAAGACAGACCGGAAGTGGCCTGTTTCTCTTATCTCCCTTGGTGAGGAGAAAAAGAAAAAAATATCGAGAGGACACTCAGGTCGTCTGCTTGCTTTTCCGAGATCAGTCGCTCGATCAGTACCTCGTGTCTGCAAGAGGCATAGATTTTCACGAGTCCTTGCGAAGCAGGGCTCATGAAAATCCATGCCTCTTGCAGGCAGGGACAGGTTTCATTTACGTCATTCCTTCTCACAAAGGAGAAGTCATCCGGGAGGTCGCGACCCAGATTCCTCCATCTGCGAGCGACATAGATGCCAATGAGTATCTTTAGCTGCAGATAACAATGAAAACTTATTTCTCTCGCTGGTATAGATCTCCCCCCCCCCCCCCCCCCCAGTCTCCCCCCCCCCCTTTTTTTTCTTTTTTCTTTCTTCCCTTGTTCACATCACTTATCTTTGGGAAAAGGATGTTTTCGAGGTTTAAACCTATGCGTCTTGAGTGGGACAGATCTTGTAGCTTGCTGAAAATGCTGCAGTCTTGCCCGCAAGGCTTCCATTTCCAATTCATATTTTATCTCTTTCTCAAAACCTTAAAATGAGATTTTCAAGAGGTTGTGCCTGATACGACTGAACATCGAATGCACACGCGTGCTAACAAAGATCCCCATTTATATATCTCTTCCTCGGACGAAAGTAGATTCCCTCGGGTCAAGCCTAAGACTGACAAACGGATGCGCTTAATTCATCTTCTTTGATTAAGGAGAATTAGAAAGCTGACTTCAAAAAGGTGGAGGCAAATTAACAGGGCGGCGACTTGTCAAGATGTCATCCCAGAAACTTGCGTGAGCAACAGCTGCTCGGACCCTCCCCGGACGCTGTTGGGCCGTGCACGGCGCAGCCGGCGTGCGCGGGCCCAAAGCGGCCGGGATCGGCCCGTGGACCTTTTGCTCGGCTGGCCAGACGTCTTCGCTGCGGCCCATGTTATTTTCTCCAGCGGGTAGTGACGCGGTTGTGCAGCGTCCCTGACAACAGCCTACAGGGACTAATTATTAGCATGCTGGTGCATTGTCTTGGAGTCATAGGCGCGTGGACTGCGTATGTTTGAGTTGAGTCCCGGGATAAGGCAAGTTTTTTATCATTCCGTTAAAGCGCATGTGGTGAATGTGAACTTTACTGCATTGGTAACTTTTTCACAACAAGGAAGGTTTTGTGCATTTTGGTTTAACTCATTCGGGACGTACCACATACGGATACGCGGCTTTAAGGCATCCGTATGTGGCACGTCTCGAATGAGCTAAACTGACTTCGATTTTGGTTACTATTGTTTAAAATACAGGATGGTCGGTTCTGTTTTGAGCGAACAGCCTTATGAGAGATTACCGGTCATTATAGATCATTATTTAGATGGCTTTAGTTTCTGTTAAGACGATTGAGGTAAATTTCAACTTTATGGCACTAGTATCTTTTTCACACCAAAGAGGGTTTTTTGTGCGTCTTTAAATGGGCAGATTTTCAATTGAATTGGTTTTGAATACAGCAGGTCAGGCACCTTCCGGGCAGATCACTTATCATTATAGACCATCAGTTTGGTGGCTTTCGAGTCACCTAAATGATGGTCTTAAATGCAAAGTGACAAGTTTTACCCTTCAACACTTCTTTTGGGAGGGGACCTGTCTTGTATAGCCATTTCTGTCTTGAAAACAAATGATGGTTGACGCGTTTATGGCGTATTTAATGTATGTGTTCAAATGTATGCGTATTATTTGTATCTGTAAATTTTTTTATTTGAATGTGGCGTAAGTTCCCAGTGTTTAAACATGTATAGCGACACAATTCAACAACTATTTTGACGTTTAATGTGCTTTTTATGTATGTACAATAATATGTGTACTAGTCTGTCTTTATTCAATTAATTACGAGTCGTTTTCTGTCTTTGTTAACCTCTTAACTGTTACGGGCGATACCTTTCGGCGGAAAAGACGCGTAGTTACGCGTCTTTTCCGCCGAACGGTATCGTCAGCAGCAGTCAAGGGGTTAACGCTTTCAACCATTCAATCCACGAATCTATCAATAAACTCGCTCAGATCTGCTTGCAGGCCACAGTGGCGTGAACCAGCTAGGCGGAGTGTTCGTGAACGGCAGGCCCTTACCGGACTCCACCAGACAGAGGATCGTGGAACTCGCCCATTCCGGAGCGCGGCCCTGCGACATCTCCCGCATCCTGCAGGTCTCCAACGGCTGTGTGTCCAAGATCCTGGGCCGCTACTACGAGACAGGCTCCATCAGACCGCGGGCCATCGGAGGCAGCAAGCCCAGGGTGGCGACTAATGATGTGGTGGGTCGGATCGCGCAGTACAAGCGAGAGTGTCCGTCCATCTTCGCCTGGGAGATCCGGGACAGGCTGCTGTCGGAGGGCGTGTGCAACCAGGAGAACATCCCCAGCGTGAGTACAGTTTGGTGTAACACAGTCTTCCCATTTCGTTTCGTTTTGTTTTGTTTCCTTTTGTGTATCACGGTCTTTCTGTCTCATTTCGTCTCGTCCCGTCCCGTCCCGTCTTGTTCCGTCTCGTCTCGCCTCGTTCCTTCTAGCATCATCTCGTCTCATCTCGTCTCCTGTCCTCTCCTCCACCAGTAGCAAAACGTTTACTGGGTCTCCTCCCCTCTCGTCTCGTCTCGTCCTGATTTCTTCCTCCTCTACACAAGAACTGGACGTAGTAAGTTCTGTGTAAAGTCCTCCCAGTTCATTTTGCCTTGCTTCGTTTCGCGGTCTGTTCTGTTCGCTTCATATCGCTTTCCTTCGTTCGGTACCGTTCCGTTTCCTTTCCACTCCATTTTGTGCCGTTCGGCCTTTTCAGTTTTAGTTTTGAAACATTTCATTGTAAACAGACAAGTTTATGATCTATTGTCGTGGTTAGCTGACCACGTGTGTGCGCATGTTTGCACCGGCGAGTCTTATTCACGTCTTGTTTGTTTTTGTTTTCGCTTTGTGTTTGTATGTCGTCCATTCTCATAGTCACTAGTATCTCATCTTATTCTTCATGTGTGTGTGTGTTTCTTCTGCGGTTTTTCTCCTTCTATTTTATGTCTTTGATCACCAGACTTTTAGAATTCTTATCACATAGACGAGAAGTTGCAATTTCAAAGATTATTTGCTGGTGGGTCTGTGATCCCTCATGTAGATCTATGGTTTATCACGAAGTCAGCTGTGCCGCTTTTTATCACGCGAGTAACGGACAATAATTGTTTCTGTTAATGACGCATGATACGATACAATTATTTGCTAAATCTGTTTCCTGTCCAACACCCAGCCACACTAGTGTTTACACGACCTACACAATCTTTAATTATTTGTTGGCTGGTCTGTGGTTTTGGACCTTACGGCCCAAGCCGTAATGTCAAAATTTACAGACCAGTCCACGTTTGATATTATAGGGAACAAAAAAATAATAAAATAAATTCACAGTTGAAATCGTTTACTGTTCTTCGATGAAATTCGGTAAAACACAATTTCGTTAAACGTTTCTATAATTGTTTTCAAATTACCTGATGTAATGTTCTACGAAAAATGAGGCGCCTTAGAAACAGTTAGAACGCAGTTTTACTAATCATTTCTGTAATTAAGCTGAACTGATTCAATCTACAACGAAGTGTTTTGGGAAAAATGAGACGCCCCATAATCAATTAAGGCACAATGTTGCTAAAAGTTTGTACAATGATTTTGAAATTATCCGATTTGCTTGCAATGTCTTTGGGGAAAGAAATATTGTCCTGAACACTTCAAGAGACAGGTGTACAATTTGTTTCTTTAATTGGTCGTTTCAGTTCAACTGTTTAAAACACGATTGCGCAAGCTAGTGTATTGTTTTTCTCATTGCTGGCTGTTACAATGTAATTACTTTATTTTGTTTTAATGTTACAGCTTTCAGAGACACATTATTAACGCGATGTGTACGCTTCATTTGAGATGTTATCGTGAGAAAAGACAAAAGTTTGAAACAATTTCTGTAACTGTTTTTAAATGTCTAACTTTTTTAATACAGAGCAAAGTGTAAAACGGCAGCGTGGTTTGTTTGAAAACTCATTTATCCGAATAAAAACACGGCTTTTCCGCATAAAAAAGGGCGGCATCCAGAAGAAATCAACTGTTTCCCTGGTCAAATCTCGTTCCTTTTCAAATCCGATGATACTTTTTAGTGGCGTTAATCTACGTACCGGAAATGGCGTGTACGCTACATTACGCACGCGTGTATCTCTCCGCCATTGGTGCTGACTGGGGGACATTATGCGTCTTCCCTTTTCGAGAGCTCCCACCTGATAGGTAGGCGTGAATATTGATTTCTGATTCATCACGAGCTTTTAACCACCTTTTGCGTGCAGCCACCGGCACTGTGAACAGTACCGGTGTCTGCATGCACAAGGGGGTTAAACATTGACCACAATTCATTTACTCTTCATTTCCTATGGCTTTTGCAGCTCACATCGTGGCGCTAGCTGCTCTTTTCCAGGCACAATTATTTCGTCTCTCCTCCTGCTTTGAGAAACACAGATGTAAAATAAGACTATAAAGCGCAGATCTTGCAGGCGCAGGTCCCCTTGAGGATCATTGCCACTTACGGACGAACGGTCATCACTTGTTTCAGGGAATGATTTTGGGGGCCTAGCTGTAGCCTTGCGGAAAAAAGACGCAAAACGAGCTCAAGCGACATACATCTGCGAGGGATCATAAGCATCTATGCCTCTCTTAGTTGAAAGTTCATCACTCCTGGAGTGTTGTTTTGCTGTTTGCGAACAAAGCCACGTACTTGACTAAGAAAAAAACGAGAGAAAAATCCTTTTTTGGTGTAATTTGTCCGCCTTCCCCCTCTCAGCGTGAAAATTCACGAGCTAGGTTATCCGACGATGTGTCAATCTGAGTCTCCGTCAGTCTCATTGTTCCTTTACCTTTGATCTTAGTCCCATGAGGCTGGAGGTTTCAACAAGGTATAGGCGAAGATCATTATACAGTCCTTCAGCCTTCGTATTCGATCTGCAAGAGGCATAGATTCTCTTGAATGCGGAATGCAGGGGTCAATAGAATATATGACTCTTTCTGACAGAGATTTTTTTCTTCTTCTCCATTTACACCCGTAGAAAAACGTCGAGTCTGTAAATGTTTCATGGATATTACTCTATTTATTTATTTATTTATTTATTTATTTTTGCCTCGATTTACTTTGGTTTGGATTATTGTTTTTTATTTAAGCGAAATTAAACAAAAACGGGCTTTTGTCTGTCTGTTCAGTTACTGTCTGTTCTTTCGACTCAGAGATCACAGCGGTAAATGTGCCATTATTGCTTTTTGAATTAAGCTATAAAAAAAAAAAAAAGGTCATGCGAAAGTTACACTTTGCGGTTGATTGAACGTGAAAAGGAGAACGTCACTTGTGAGCTTGTTGTACTTGTTGTTCTTATCATTAGAAACGTCTGTTGATGGATGGATCTATTACGGGTGCCTTTTAGTACCATTGTGGCTTTAATTAAAGGTCTGCAAAGTCATTAAAAAGTACTTCACGGCGACTGTAATGAAACAGTCCTCATTTCATCTCAACGTTATGTCAAATGAATAGTGTGCCGGTCTGTGATTTTGGACCTTACGGCTGTAAGCCGTAAGGTCCAAAATCACAGACCAGCACACAAGCAGTCATTCATTTGTCAGAACGGGTCGTTTGATAAATGAGGACTGTTTTATTAAACTCGACTTGGATTCGAGAAGTTTTAATTGCTTTCTTAATAGACATTTTCAAAGAACAATTGCTTTAGGTCAGTTACTTCTCTTTAATTACAAGTGATCAGCAAAGTTATCTTACGATGCCGAAGCCTACGAAAATGAAAAAGTGTGAATTTACAGTGATGGTACTCGCTTTGTTAGTAACTGACTAAACGACAGATAGTCAAACAAAGGATCAGCTCATCCAGTAGAAATGACTGTATAACGCAATTAATTTTCATATAATTGGATGTTGAGGTTTTGCGGTTTTAATTGGGGAAAACTGACGTGGGGGGTGGGGGGGAGGAGGGAGGGGGGGGAGGGGGGAAGAGGATAGTACTTTCGACTATTGGAGTTGGAGAGGTGTGTATTAACCCGTTCACTGCTGGGTAAACTTCCACAGTACCCAACAGCAAGAGGTATAGCTCTCCATGAGCCCTCTCCCCTCCCTCCCTCCCCCCCTCCCCCCTCCCCATCCACCCCCCTCCCCACCGCGGGTGCGGGGCCTTGTGTGGATCTATGCCTCTTGCTGAAACCACTTTACATCTATGTTATTTGGATTCTTGCGGATCTCTGACGCTGAAATTTACAATGATTTCGAAAAACACATCCTGCGTCCACTGGCTGTGAACGAGTTAACCCCTTCAATGCCAGTGGACGCAGATCGTGTTTCTGAATTCTATGTTTAATTCAGCGCCAAAGAGCCCTACCCGTCCGAGGAACATGGACACAAAGCGGTGTCAGCAAGAGACATAGATCCTCATGAGCCCCCGCAACTGCGGGGGCTCATTAGGATCTATGTCTCTTGCAGATGGATTGTGTTCACTTTTTTTGTCAGCTATCTCCCATGTTAATATAGAGGTGGACGACTTCGCCAGTGTCACCCCCACCCCCCAACCCACCACGCCTGTGATGGTGACGGTCTGAGAGGGTTGGGGGGAGGGGAGGGGGGCCGCAGGGGGTGGTACCCTGCAATGGTGGGGAATCGTAACGAACCTAATTTGGTCCCGGGTGCGTCTGGTCACAGTTGTGGTTTGTTTCTGCTTTTGTGGCGAGGGCCATATGGTGTGTGGCGACTTGTCTCTCACGCTCTGGCCGCGGGGCTGTTCATTCAACTGTCACTGTCTCATAGTCGCAGACTTTTGGAAAGTTTAGTCACTGGTAATTATTTAGACAGTAAAATGCATAGGGGCCGACAGACTACTTTAAAAAATAAGATATAAACATTGATAATGTCGAATCATATGACACAGATAGTAGCAATAATACTTATGATGATGATAACGATAACACTATTTATTTAATTATTTATTTATTTATTTATTTATTTATACCGTTGTACCTGTGGTGTGAGAGAAGATCAGCAACATCAGACTCTGGGAGAGAACAGAGCAGATAACAGCAGAGAATGGAATTGGGCGAAGAAGATGGGGATGGATTGGTCACAGTCTGAGAAAGCCAGCTTCCAGTATCACTAGGCAGGCATTGTCATGGAATCCCCAGGGAAAGAGGAAAAGAGGTAGGCCGAGAAACTCCTGGCGTCGAGACCTCCAAGCAGACATCAAGAGAATGGGAACCACCTGGAGTAAAATCGAAGGAGAAGCACAGGACAGGAGTCGCTGGAGGTCTCTCGTCGACGGCCTATACCCGGGTAGGGGTGACAGGCGTAAGTAAGTAAGTAAGTAAGTAACCTGTGGTGTCTTGTGCGTTATTTTTGTATAATGAAACGAGTAGAACACGCATTAGTGCTATAAGTATTGGGAAACGAAGCTAAAAAGGCCAGACAGATATTCATTAATATTTGATATATGTGGCTAAACGACCCCGTTTGAATGGGCGTAGTAGTAAAAATGCTGTGTACCTAATTGTACCTAATGGGCTAATAATAATAATAATTATAATACTACTACTACTAATAATAATTATTAAATTATTAAATTATTATTATTATTATTATTATTATTATTATTATTATTATTATTATTACAAAATTAAAATAATAATGGTAGGAACAGCCCTGTGAAGCTAATTCTGTAAGTGGTATCCTCCTGCAGAAGAACAAAAGTGCCGGTAACACGCCTTTTTGATTAAAAACATCTCATTCATTTCTCATCTTGTGGCTGACCAGTTATTTACAAACGTGTGCTGGTCTGTGATTTTCCACCTTACGGCTTTCAGCTTTCAGCCATAAGGTGGAAAATCACAGACCAGCACGCACGCGCGTGCTACTTACTAAATTAACAGCCAAAGCCTTTGGTGTCTAATTTAGTTTGTATACCTATACACTAAAGTCAGTGTGTGCAACATTGCACAGGGCGGCATAACGCAGGGTTTAGACGCAGATACAGCCAAGAGATTATACGCTAGTCTCACAAAGAATTTACGCGTGACCAAATTTCGCTCAGTTGCACGACCACTTTCGCATTTAACTCATTCAGCCCGACGCACGTATTTTCCAAATTTTGGAGGCGTCATCTAACGACTATGCACCAGTTGCAGGAGATGGACCGACCATGATAATTCAAGGGTAGTGCCAGATTTGCTTGGCGCCGACAGGCGCCAAGCTAATCTGGCACTACCCTTGAATTATCATGGTCGACCCATCTCCTGCTGTAGTGCGTCGAGGCTGAATGGGTTAACGTCAACAGGAGGAGTCACTGTGTCATAACTGTCTTTTCTAAGCGTGTTTCTTTGTTCGTGGGGAGTTTCTGATCATCACCTGTCGCGGTCGATTTGTCCGAAGACCTCGTGTTTATCAGGCGCTGATGGTCGACACTCAATCCACCTCTTGCGACGTGTATGTAGTGCTTAGCAAAGAATCTTTAAAAATGAAATTTAAAAAAAAATGATCCATTTGATTTTGAAAGTTCAGTCCGATTAAGTTCTGTTGACTATAGTAGCGAAACAGGTAAGTTAGTCTCATAAAGAATTTACTTGGTTTGAAATCGCTGAACTGCCCGAGTAGGCGGCTTTTATGAGAACGCTTTTGTATCGCGGATTAGCGAGTTGTATCGTTCTTTGTATTTATTTATAGCAAATCGTGTTGGTCGATTGAACAATTTACTATACTACAATATGAAGCGTACTGTACAGGGTTTGTAGTCACTCACTTTCTATTGAAAGTGTGCTGGGGCATGAAAAACACACCGTTTGGCCGTGACTTATTCAGATAAAGCGATGCATTGTCTAAGGCTGGTGTGGTACGGCAGCGATTGGGACAGTAATATAATTTCTTTAGGCCTTTTTAGATTATAGTTTATGTACATATGATATCATATACGTTATTTGCATTTGTTAACAAGAGAGAATGTACGTTCCTTATACTAAGAGTTATCCTCTTTCTACAGTTTTGCAAATTAGTTTTAAAATTTATTTTCATTGTTTCACACCTTTAGAGAGGTAAAATCAATGCCACTCCGTTAACGCATTCAATGAGCACCGCATTAGTAGCTGTGTTAGTGTCGTATAGCTTTGCCGGAGGCAATCTATACGACACTTACACAGCTATTGATGCGGGTTGCCTTGAATGATTTTTTTTTTTTTTAAAGCAACGTGGGCTATTGCGTTCAGCCATCATGCTGTCCGTACGTGCGTGCTTGTGCGTACAAGGGAATGTCCGTGGCCACACATTGCCACCTGTCAAGAGTGTCGCCAGCGCCCTATGAGCGATGCTGACATCCCCGCCATGACAGGTACAGCATATTTGGGAGCTATAAACGTGCCACAGGCTTCCGACGACACCGTCGTAAACTTTTCTTGTTGCTCGTCACCTCCGTGGCCCGCCAAGCAAAAGGTCGTCGACGGTGCGGAACCGACAGTCTGCCTTAGCTGGCGTACGCACGGGTCCGGCCAGCTAAAGTAAACTGTGGACCATAAAGATCTGTATGCTCGCTGTGTGGAGTTATCCCTATTTTTAATCCACCGGAAATATCAATACCCCCCTCACCCCTCCCATCTACACTCCTTTCACCAAGACTTATGAGGCGTAATAGGATATTTTATTTATTCAACGCGCACCGCAACGCACACGCGAACACGTAAAATGCACAAATGTGCTCGCGTAGAGGCTAGGGGTCAAATACATAAGGCCAATACATGCATTAACAAGTCAAAAAATAGGAATGGAAAGTGCTTTGGTTGCATCATAAACAATGCAATACTCTAACTGAAGGAAAAAAACAACAAATGGAAAGTGTTCGATTGCATTATAAACAACGCACTGTACTAATTGAAGGAAACACTAGGAATGGAAAGTGTTTGGATTGCATTTCAAACAATGCAATTAAAAGAACAAAACACGCACGTAATTGCACAAATGTGCTCCCATTGTGGTCAAACACATACTGAATAAGAATGCATGTCTTTACAATTAACAAATAGGACTGGAAAGTGTTTGCGTTGCATTATAGACAGTGCAATGCAATAATTCAATCAAAACTGAACTATAAATGGAAAGTGTTCGAACTGCATTATACACAATGCGATACACTAATTGAAACAAAAATTAGGAATGGAAGCGTTCCCAATAAATTATACGCGGTGCAAAACAATAATTGAAGTCCAAATAAAAGCAAACGTTTTGATAATTTTCGCAAATAATTACAGTATCGTATTGACATAAAGCAATGTAAAAGCAACGCCACAGGGTTGCTCGCGACTGACGTCGTTTAACGATGCCGATGGTGTCACTTCATAATTTGAAAAAAAAAAAAAAAAAAAAAAAAAAAGGAAGAAGAATTGTAGAAATATGACACAGATCCCATAACCATGTTAGTGCGTCGTATAGATGAAAGTTCGGTGTGAACACTGATATTAAGCTGGGTCTTTATAACAGCGTTAAAGTGTATAATCAAAGCAGAATTCGTACGCCAAAAAGCTTCTTCAAAAAAATATGGTCTGCCATTATACAGCACTGCTGCTTAGAGACGAGGCCGGGTGTCTAATACGTGCTGGTATGTGATTTTGGACCTTAAGGCTTCCAAAATCACAGACCAGCACCGAGTATTTGCGGTTCCACCTAATTGTGGTTGAGATCCCTTTGATGTTCCCAGCAAAACAACAGTCCCCAAGAAATGGCATTCTCTCTGTGTTGCGATGTTTCTACTTCTTTTGTTTTCCGGGGCTTGTGAAACGTAACTTTTGATGTTTATTTACAGCGGAACCTGTTCTGATTGCCCGCCCATGATGAGAGATCACCTGTCATTAAGGACCGTCATTTAGGTGGCTGTAGCCAACTCAATGATGGTCTTTGAATGACAGGTGACTCTTGTTGCCCTTCAAGACTTCTCTTGAAAATGTACCTGCTTTTAACTCATTCTACCCCAGAGACACCACAGCAAGATATGGATCGACCATGATAGTTCAAGGGTGATGCCAGAATAGCTTGGCGCCTATGGGCGCCAAGCTATTCTGGCATCACCCTTGAACTATCATGGTCGATCTGTGTCCTGCACTAGAGTGCAGTCTTCAAAGGACAACGGCAAAAATTTGGGATTTCGGTGTTGGGGTAGAATGAGTTAAGAACGCGTTGTTTCTTACACAAAACATGTATCTGATCAAAACAGGTTCTACTGTTTAAAAAATCAGGACGGAAAATAGCAGAAAGCCTAGGGCGACGGTGTATTGAGAGGTCTCATAATTTTTTTTATTACGTGAAAGTTTTTCAGCGAAATGATAAGAAAGATTTTCTTTGAATTAGACAGAGAGAAAGAGAGAAAGAGAATAAAAGCATATCATTTCGAAATAGAGCAGCGAGAGGTTTTCTATAATGTCGATGATGACCGAAGACCACGTTGTACGAGGTTTTACAAATCCTTTGTTTAACCCCATCACTGAACTGCCGAGGGGCGAGGAGAACGCTACCCATCTGCAAGTGACATAAACCCTCATGAGCCCCCAACGTCGGCCCGAGGATCTTTGGGTATTGGGTAGTGAGCTGCTTACCCTTTTTTCTTTGGAGGCAAGAGATGATGGTATATGCTAACTGGAAAGCTTGTCTCTCTATCAGTCACTGACGTCAAAAGCGTTTCATCTATCTACACAGACGACGGTGTTCTGTAGACAATGCTTCTGCCACCGGACCCCATGTGGCATGCGCGCTCATCTTTATCATCTAATTCCCTAAATTAAACCCATCCGTCCGCACGAGGCATAGATTCTCATGAGCCCCTGCCTCGCAGGGGCTCATGAGAATCTACACCTCTTGCCGCAGTCACCAGCCTCGTTTACATCCTTAGGATAGTGATGACCACCTTGGGGTTATCGTGCTCGACTGTAATACGCCCATTTCCGCGACAGTCTCATCATTACACAAAAGGCCCTCGCAGACTCATTAATGCGCACAAGAACCCGCGGATGTGGGTAGACAGGTGTCGCTGTTGCGGCAGGAAATAAGGGGGGAAAAAACGTTACAATCTCCTTACAGCCCTCCACCCCAACACCCCCACCCCTATCTGCAAGCCCCCCCCCCCCCCCCCCCCAGGGGTCTCAGTTCCAGCGTCACTGCACCGGCCACAGACAAGACACAAGAATGCACGTTAGAAGTGTGAAGAACACATGGGTAAACTTGTGCTGGTAAGAAGCGGTAAGTCCATTTTTGTGAAAAGCTAGATTTTCATGTAATACAAAGTAAATCTCGCTTTTCACAAAAATGGACTTGCCGCCTTTTGCCTTCACAGGTACAAGGGCACAGCGATCTAACTTTCTTGGAGACTGGTCAGACTCTCAGAGAAAACTAATACAGACTGAACAAAGGACGAAGACAGGAAAATATGTGTCCAGCAGCCACGCGTTTTCGCCAGCGAAGGGTGGTCCTAAAAGACAGGTACTCTCTCAAGAGAAGTCTTATAGGGCAAAAAGGTGTCACCTGTCATTAACGACCATCATTTAGGTGGTTGAAGCCACCTAAATGATGGTCTTTAATGACAGGTGAACTCTCATAAGATAGTCGCTCAAAACAGGTTCTGCTGTGTATTTTTAGCAAGACTGACGAAGTGATTGGTCAGCCTGGAAGAACAAAAATATAAAAGATATTTGTTCCAATAGGCTCTCATGAGGCGTATTGCCACCAAAATGTGTCCTGCGCAGTCAAGCAGTCAGACCACCATATCCGCGTGAACCTGAAATACTGTCATGTTTTGCCAGCAAAAGGAGCGAATGGATACTTAGCCCCTCCCCCCCCCCCCCCACCCCCCCCCCCCCCACCCCAAAAAAAAAAAAAAAAAAAAAAGGTAGTAAAAGGCATAGTCACATGAGTCCCGTGCAGCTGTGCAGAGCTAGGGGTTCATGAGAATCCGCTCCTCTCAGCTGCAGAAGCTCCCCTACGTTCGCACACAGGAATGATAACAAAAATGTGATTATCAATTATATTTCCGCCCCCGCATGATGTCAACGATTCCGTTATGTCTTGGTCTCAAACTGTCCTGCATCCAACCCGTTCCATCTGCAAGGGGCATAGATTCTCATGAGCCCCTGCAGTCGCAGGGGCTCATAAGAATCTATGGCTCTTGCTGATCAGGACTGGAGTGTTTATATCTTTGCCGGAGTTTTGGGTGTTGTTGGGGCTATTGCGTGCCTCCATGTCGTGTGCTCTGCTTCGAGTCAAGATCTTTCCGTCCATTGGCTGCGCCATGTTGCGAATAATTAGCGGCGAGGAAATGCGTCACCTCGCATTGACGATACATGTGCTGCAAACATTTGTTGTTATTGATCATGGGGGTTCGTCCATTTATTTATTTATTTATTTATTTGTTTGTTTGTTGTTTGTTGTTTGTTGTTTGTTTGTTTGTTTGTTTGGTTTTTTTTTGTTCGTTCGTTTGTTCATTATTGATTTATTGGTTTATTTATTTATTCGTATTTTTCGCCGAACGGTGACGTCAATGCTTATAAATAACGCTAACATTTAAATCGTATGATTTACAACTACTAGTCATTTTAGCTTTGAACCACATCCGACGAAATTTACAACTTAGCTTGAACACATGTGAAAACCCGCACATCGATGATGTTCGCATGCAACTTCGTAACTAACACTTTTATGTTTTCAAGAAAAAGGTATAAAACATATTTCCAAATTTCTCAGAATAGGTGATCCGAAACTTTCTTTACAAGAACTTTTATTGTTGAGCATGTTCGAGATTTCGTCAGAAAAATATCGGCAGAAAAATTTTGTCAGAAACTTTTTCGTCAGAAAATTGCAACAAAATACGATTTCGAGCCAGAATGTCACTTACGAGGTTGCACATGAACACTATCGACATGAAACCACCTGCAACTGCCTTCAAAACGGACATGCCCTTCGGGAACAGAGAGAGCGAGAGAAACAGGGTGAAGAAATTGAAGAATTTAAAGATAATTAAATTTGCCTGCTCCAAAGATTGGCACGAAGAATACAACTACAAGTTCTTTATTCAGAAGGTCCCACCTGCAAGAGACATAGTTCAAATGTGCCTCAAAAGCATCGAAGAGACTCATGGGAATCTATGTCTCTTTGTGACCAGGAACGGCTCCAGCCTTTCATTCAGACCGTTTTATCTGCAGGAGACATAGAGTCACATGAGCCCCTGCTACAGCCTCTATGTCTCTGGTGGCCAGGAATGGGCCAAGCTTTTTCGTCCAATGGAGAATGCTTTTCTGAGAGGAACATAATACTAGTCGCGCAAGATGATCGAAAGGCGTTGGGAAGAAAGTGAGCGGATCTTAGGAGAAGAAGAGAGGATGATATTGATATAGCCAGAGGTTGATATTAGTATTGATGAAATTGAATGGAAAGATCTTCCTTGAGGAAAGAAAATCAAGAGAGAGAGAGAGAGAGAGAGAGAGAGAGAGAGAGAGAGAACTGTGAAGTATAAACCGCTTTCTTTCAACGGTTAACGATGATTGACCAAATGACCTTGTTCAGTCGGCCGATGTATTTTGCCCAAAGAAAAATATATTGTCATTAAAAGATTTTGTCTGCATCACTGTTTTAAAATTCAAAACATTTGTTTTGTTTTGTTTTTGTTTTGTTTTGTTTTGTTTTGTTTTGTTTTGTTTCTGTTCGATTCGTTTCGTTTCGTTCGGTTCGGTTTATTGTTTTGTTTTGTTTTGGTTTGCTTTGCTTTGCTTTGCTTTGCTTTGTTTTGTTTTGGTTTGTTTTGCTTTGCTTTGCTTTGTTTTGTTTTGTTTTGTTTTGTTTTGTTTTGTTTTGTTTTGTTTTGTTTTGTTTTGTTTTGTTTTAGAAAAATAAAACGGCATCAATCCCTTTGAGGGTCAACGTCCACTACGCTGTAATATTGTTGCGTCATAAACGCCACATCATCCTAATGTTGTTAAACAAGAGAACAGTTGTGAGATAATTTGTTAACGTTCTGGCCAACAACGTGTTAATTGCAGCCAGTTATTGTCAACAAAATAGTGCCATCTGCGACCCAAGCACTGACTTCTTAACCCCCTTGTGCATGTAGCCACTGGTACTGTTTACTGCCGGTACCGGTGGCTGCATGCACGAGGGGGTTAATCTAACGGCGCAAGGACACTGCGTTGCGTTAACCGCCGGAGCAGCGTAGGAATACAAAAGACCAGCCACCCTTTCGGTGTCACGTTGTCACGACGCTACGTCATCTCACACGTTTTCTGCGCGCGTGCGCGCTGAAGCGTACGCCGCACGTGACAAGAGCTGAATTCACGCAATATTTCGCCTGCAAGGCCCACAACTCGGTTCCGTGCAGGCGTTGGAGGCTATTATCTCCCTTTAGACCCGATTACGGGATGCTTGACCGAGCCACTACGAAAAGCCGAATGGGTCATAATCGTCTCGTTTCCATTTTTCTTCCTAAAAGTGGCATCCATACTTTAAATACTTGATGTATCAATAGTACACTAAAGAAAAGACAACTTGTTCATCATTCAAAGTAGTTTAGTTTCTTCATTCAAAGAAATACAAGGGCGTATTAGATTTAGATTTCATTGACTAGGAATTAAAATCGAAGGCATTTTTATTATTGTTTCATCTGTTTGATGATTCATGAAAAATGTTTGCTTTGTGTTTCAAGACAGACTTCTACTAGAATATCTTTTCGAACTTTACCTCTGCTGACTGCAGAACCAGAGCCTAATAATTGATGCCTCAGAATGAGACGTCACGAGACTGTACGAAGTTCAGGAGTCAATCTCGTCAAAGTTGGGCAATGCAGACAAAACCTTTTTGTGTGTGTATGCGTTTACGAAAAGAAAAGAAAAATCACTCAGATTAATGTGATGTGAGCTGCGGAGAGCATCAAATATATTGGAATATTCACCGTTCATTTGTTGTTTTGCTTTTTAATATGTATCCAGTGTACATAACTGGTATCCCCAGTAGCAAAACGTGTACGGGCTCACGACGGCCGCAGTGGTCCCGCGCACAGCCGTGCGCGGGACCACTGCGGCCGTCGTGAGCCCGAGGACATTTGCTTACTGGGATAGGATCTGCAGAGAGTTTACCGGCATCTGTGTGACTCAAATACGTAACCAGTTTTTACGCGATGGTGTTTTTATCTACATTAAATTATTTGCAGTCGCTTGGAAGTGTGATATGTTGTTGTTTTCTTCATTTTAATGTCCCACTAGCACACAATGTGATCGGGGAAAGTGTGATATGTCATCGAGTACAGTATTAATTGTACGGTCTTTGTTCATTAACCCGCTTCATCCTGAGACACTACCGCTTGAAAATGTTGCCACCGGTACTCGTGTTCACAGGTCCCGTAGCAACACACGCAATAGGGTCAAGAACTGTATCGTAAGTAAAATGAAGCTGATACCTTTAGCTCATGCGAGGCGCCACGCACCGATAGCTGCGGAAGTGTCGTATGGAGTTGCCGTCGGCAACGCTATACGACACTTTCGCAGCTATTGATGCGGGGCAGCTTGACTGAGTTAAATAAGAAGCATACATTCTCATAAGCCCTACAGCTGCAGGGCCGGGCAAAATGTACGCTTCGCACGGATGATAAAAAGATTACCTTGTGGTTGCTGCCCCTAACCCAGTAAGCAAAGGTCCTCGGGCACACGAAGGCCGCAGTGGGCCCGCGCCCTCCTGCCGTCGTGGGCCCGAAGACGTTTTTTCTACTGGGGGAAGATCAAACTGGGAGGAGGCGGAGGACAGTAGGAGGGGCGTCACGCCCCTAGGGGAGACAATAGTATTAACGCCACGAGTGCCGAGTGAAATTAGCAGAAGCAGGGGCGGTAATTACTAGCCAGGAGAGCTAAGCCGGGGGACCATTTTTCAGCGGTCAGATCACCAGAACAGTTCGATGCCTAAACCCTTGTGCAATCCCTCAGTCTGAGACTTGGGTGAGTACAGATGGGCCAGTGCGTGCCAGCAAGAGGCGTGCGTTCACATGACGCCCTGCATGCCGCAAAGGCGCGTGAGAATCCGTGCCTGACGCAGATGGTCTAGTCGAAGCCTAGGGACGGAGAATAGGATTTGTGGTTGATTGTGTCTGGCGTGAAACGTGTTGTTCTGACCAGAAGACATTGATACATGTATTGGCTAGTGCGGCCAGTGACCACTTATTGCGGGAAAACCTTTCATCATTCATTCGTCAGTTTTGTATACAGGTCAACCTCAGCATATCGCAGTACCCATTTCGGGAGCCATTAGGTCATTCCGCGTTTATCGTGATTGTGATATGTTTTCTTTCATTTTATTTGTTTGTCCCTTCTGACAAAAACAAATTTACCACTGGGACAATAAGGTCATCATCATCATCAAAATCATCATCATTATCATCATCATCATCATTATTTATTTATTTTCGTAGTAGTAGTAGCAGTAGTAGTAGTCAGATTACAGAGACTTTTTAGAAGAAAAACCAGTTGGTCAGCAAAAGGTCCTCGGGCTGACCTCTGGCTCAGGGCCAGGGGCCATTTGCGTAAATTTTTGTGAATGAGCTTAGTCCTGCGTCAGCCACTAAGCAAGGTGCTCCGCGACATCGGAGCACCTTGCTTCAGTAGTGGCTGGCGCAGGACTATCCTCAGGTCTCGAATGTAAAAGTTTTTATTGTGCATTCCCGAGTGATATTTAAGATTTTCTGAAGAAATTGAAGTAAAAGAACTCCACGGTGCATGGCCAGGTCTTGAATACCGCTGTAAAGGACTGTGCAGCAGAACCAAGGAAAACTGAGAATGAAGATATAAAGCCTTGAGGAGAGTGGGGGGGAGGGAGGATGGCGAGGAGGGTGGGGGTGGGGGTGGAGGGGAATGGCCCGGGATGAAAAGTCCGCTGCGAGGAAACGACTCCGGCTCCCGGTCGCCGACAGTGTGCAATGCAGCGTGAACTGCGTGGCCCGATAACTGCGTGCAGTTTCGCAGAAAAATGGCCTCCTTGGCGATTTAATAAATTCCTGACAATTATTATCTTTCAGATGAAGTGTGCGTGTCTAGGAAATAAACGACGCAGTCAGCGAGTCCCTGTTGAGTCACCCTCTTTCCCATCTGCAAGAGGCATATATCCTCATGAGCCCCTGCATCCGCAGGGGCTCATGAGGATCTATGCCTCTTGCTGGAAGGGGACCGGCTCGTCTAGATCTAAATTTCGCACTTAACATGCATTAGGGATCTAGACAGAGACTGGACAGAACGGTGACGAAACCTAGAACTGATGCAAAACTGAGGTACGGAGTGAGAGTGAGAAACGACCAGAGGGGTGGGGTGGGGAAAGGCCGGCGGGGGTGGGGACGTCTGGACAAAAGACCCTGCCATGCAAATGAGCCAGGGATGGAAGCGGGGAGAGAATTCCGGGTGTACTGGCGAGGAAAATCGGCCGCTCATGCGCACACGATTTGATTTTGGGGGGAGAGAAAAAAAAAAGTCCACGCAGATGCGTCAAGTGTTAATTAATATTTCAGAAGGTGAGACCCGAAAAGTCGATGTCCTTTAAGAGAAAAGAGAGACACAAAGTCGATGTCCCTTAAAAGGGAGAAAGGGTCAGCTCTGTCGAAGCCAAGACGATTTATTTTCTTGCAGAGAAGTTAAGGCCTACCCTGGATGAATTTGTTTCTCCGGGAAAAAAATGAAAGTACGATGGAGCCTGTTTCGAATTCTTATGAAAGATCACCTGTCATTAAAGACCATCATTTTGTGGATGTAGCCACCTAAATGATGGTCTTTAATGACAGGTGACACATTTTGCCCTTCAGGAAAATCTAGTCAGACATCTTGTAAACAAAACAAAAACTGTGGTGGCTGAAAACAGGCTCCACTGTATTGTCCTGCATATAATGTTTGTGATGATTTACCATAGCACGTTGAGCCCAAAAGTGGAAATGCCCAGGTTTGGAAGCTGCACCTTGAAGACTTCAGCACAGTGCAGAAGACAGCTCGGTTTTGAGAGTTTTAGGTTGATGCCAGAAAGGTTAACTCATTCAGCCCGACGCACGTGTTTCCCAAATTTTGGAGGCGTCATCTAACTACTATGCACCTGTTGCAGGAGATGGATCGACCATGATAATTCAAGTGTAGTGCCAGATTAGCTTGGCGCCGACAGGCGCCAAGCTAATCTGACACTACCCTTGAATTATCATGGTCGACCCATCTCCTGCTGTAGTGCGTCAGGGCTGAATGGGTTAAAGCGCTCTGAACTGGAAATCCAAACCAAAAAGTGAATGCCATGGATGTCAAATGTAATGAAAATCCCAGCCAAAAAAAACCACGCTTAAAAGGGACAAGTACAACACCGTTTAAATCATTTATTATACATCTCGTTGAAGAAATGCAAGTTGTGTATTGCGAGGAATTATTCTGAGAAAAACTTGTATCTTTCATTCGTCGGTATCATATACAGGTAAGCCTCAGTACATCTTCGTACTCACTTTGGGAGCCATTAGGTTAGATCGCGTTATTTGTGATCGTTATATGTAGTCTTTCATTTTATCTTTCATTCTTAAATTTTATTTGTAGTATATTTTGTTCATAGTATATGTCCAATTTGAAAATAAAAATGTGTTATACTTGTCCTTTCTAACCGTATTTCTTTCTTTATTGAGATTTTCTCCGATGTGAAAGTGTGCAAAACTCCAGGTATTCCTGGACATCGTAGAAGAATCGATCGAACACAAATATTATAATTGATCATGCGCAGTAAATGATAACACACACACACACACACACACACACTCACAAACACACACATACACACACACACACACACACACACACACACACACACACACACACACACACACACACACACACACACACACACACACGAAGCTTTGGACTTTCGTTCGTTCGCTAGCCCCGCTCACAAAGTGGACCCCACAATTCGATTTGCTGCTCCTAAACAAATCAGTGCCGGAGTTTTCTCGTGCCAGCGCCTTCGATTGGGACAATTAAGCGACGAGCGGGAAGCGAGCTGGCCATTACACTCTCCCCCACCCCTTCTTCCCCCCCCCTCCTCCCCCTCCCCACCCCCAACCCCACCCCCCCACCCCCACCCCCCCACCCCCCGTTCCACCCCCAACACACACTTTTTCAGGTCCAAATGGCAAGCGACCACAGTCAACAGAGTACAGACCTTCATGAACAGTTGCCTTAGAAGAATTTTGAAAATCCACTGGCCAGAGAAGATCAGCAACGTCAGACTCTGGGAGAGAACAGAGCAGATAACAGCAGAGAATGAAATTGGGCGAAGAAGATGGGGATGGATCGGTCACAGTCTGAGAAAGCCAGCTTCCAGTATCACTAGGCAGGCATTGTCATGGAACCCCCAGGGAAAGAGGAAAAGAGGTAGGCCGAGAAACTCCTGGCGTCGAGACCTCCAAGCAGACATCAAGAGACTGGGAACCACCTGGAGTAGAATCGAAGGAGAAGCACAGGACAGGAGTTGCTGGAGGTCTCTCGTCGACGGCCTATACCCGGGTAGGGGTGACAGGCGTAAGTAAGTAAGTAAATGGCAAGCGGCTGGTTTATGCATTGCATTGAACCTTAACTCATTCGAGACGTGCCGCCTCCGGCACGTCTCGAATGAGTTAAAATTGTCGTCTGCCCTTTCTGCAATGCAAAGAAACAGCCAACAAAGAAAGAAACGCGCTTCGAAAGGACAAGTACGACACAGTTTATTTACATGTCGAATTAAAACACTTTTTTTTCAAAGTGGACATACAAGCACTTAGTGGACTACTCTGCTGTTGTTACAAACAGTTTCATGGCAACTCGAAAATATAATAAACTGTGTTGAACTTGTCTTTTTAAAGCGTGTTTCTTACTTTGTTGGGCATTTCTTTGTTGAATGTTTTTTGCAAAACAATCGGTCTCGGTCGGTTAAATCCAGGAAGAATCTTCACCACAAACAGTAATTGGCCTGCAGTAAAATACAATATGGCCAGTTATTATATAATCACAAAATAAAACAAACAAACAAAATATTATTCACCATATGCCTGTCTTTAAAATAGGTAACTCTGAGAGCAAACGTCTAAGTGGACAAACAATATATACGCGCATATGGCCGGTTGTTTAGTCCGGGTGACAGGTTTCAGACATTCTTATTTACCTCTGTGCACCTTTGACCTTGCAGACAGAACGGTGTGTTGGACCTTTCGGCCTGAAGCCGAAAGATCCAAAATCACAGAGCAGCACAGTTGCTGCGTAGACTGCTCAGACAGCAATGTCCCGGTTTATCATAGTCCTACTATATAAGGTTCTTAATTAATGACGAGCCACATGACTGTTCGATCGACATCTTAAACCGCAGTAGTATGAACGCACGTCACAAGTAATGTGAATCATAGACATAAATGAGGCAGCAAGAGGGGTAGATCCTCATGAGCTCCCGCAGAAAGCCGGGGCTCATGGGATCTATGCCTCTTGGACATATCTTGCCTTCGCTGCGTCAGTGCCTGTATGGTGGTTTTACTGCTCTGTTTATGAGCCATCGCGGACAATGTGGTTGCCTTTAATCAAGGAATAAAACAAAAGATACGGACAACACTGTCAGCACTTAAGTACCGCGTTTTGCCGTTAGGTTTTCATGGACCCTTTAGGGGAAGAAGTATTTGCTTCGGCTGAGTCTTTTAGAAAAAAAAAATATTCAACTATTTAATTGCCTCGTTTTAACCTCTTTACTTTTTATATTTTATTTCTTTTCGTTTCTTTCTGTGAGTTAATTATGGTACGTTATATTGAGGACGGAAAAAGTAATTGTGCTTCAGTCTTTGAGAAAAATGTGTGCTTGATTTGACATCTTCTCATTAGATGGCAGAACCTCTTTTAAGCGACCGGTCTTATGGGAGATCACTGTCATTAAAAACCATTATTTAGATGGCTGTAGCCACCTAAATTATGGTCTTTAATGACAGGTGAATTTTGGGGTCCTTCGAGCATTTGAGAGGAACTGTCTTTTAAAATCACTTTTTTATAGTAAAGCAGTGGTTGCTCAAAGATTTTCTATTGTGTTTTACTTTTGTTTTGCATCCTTCATATTTTATTATTGAAGGGAAAAAAATGTCGTTGTCGTCACAACAGTTCAGCGCGGTCTTTAACTCATTCGAGACGTTTCGCCTACTGATACGCGGCTGTTCACCGCGTATCCGTAGGCGACACATCTCGAATGAGTTAAGGGAACATTACAGATTTGGTTTATACCTGTTAGAAAAAAAAGATTAAAAGATTTTTTATCAGTTCTCTCTCTCTCTCTCTCTCTCTCTCTCTCTCTCTCTCTCTCTCTCTCTCTCTCTCTCTCTCTCTCTCTCTCTCTCTCTCTCTCTCTCTCTCTCTCTAGCGCTACCGACAGCCAGAAGTTTAACTCATTCGAGACATGCCGCGTATCCGGAGGCGGCACGTCTCGATTGAGTTAAATATCGTATACACATGCATTTCATACATTAACCATCATTTCTTGCAGATGCACTCAAGAGAAGTTTAAATGTAAAAAGTGCCACCTGTCATTAAAGATCATCATTTAGGTGCTACAGCCACAGTCACAGCTAGGGCCACCTAAATGATGGCCTTTAATGACAGGTGGTCTTTGGTAGGTGGTCGCTGAAAACAATTTTCGCTGTTTAGCCAAGTGAGTGATGGTCTGTGATTTCAGATTTAATGTCCAAAACCACAGACTAGTACTCACTTACTGACGAGTTGGTTGTCTGTGGAAGGAATTTGAAAACTAGCCACAGGTGTTTGTCTCTCGCGTGTGATGAACCCGTAGTCCTAAGTAAATCACCAGCAGAATCATTTGTCAGGCTAATGACACGACTATTGTATGCAGACGGGGCTTATGAAATGCTGAATGACTGACTGGATGGGGTGGATGGATGGGTGTATATGGATGGATGGATGGATGGATGGATGGATGGATGGATGGATGGATGGATGGATGTATGGATGGATGGATGGATGGATGGATGGATGGATGGATGGGGGCGAAGCTAGATGAGAGAGTTCGTGGACTATCCAGCAATCAAAGAAAACGAAGAGCAACGATTAAATGAAAGAGCTACAGAATATATATATATATATATATATATATATATATATATATATATATATATATATATATATATATATATATATATATATATATATATATATATGTTATCACTGTCTTTCTGCACAGACAAACATACATAGAACCGACTTTTTCTCACGCCTAACCCCATTTTACTCTCTCCCAACCCTCTCTAAAACGTCTATGTACTGTTACTCCCCCCCCCCCCACCACCACCACATCCCCCTCTCCGCACCCCTGTCCTCTCTTACTAACCCTCCTCCACCTCCACGGTTGCACTTCACCCATAACTTCCTGTATTGTAATTAATCAAGCCCAGCGCACCATGACCAGCCATAAGAGTGACTTAGGAGAGCAAACTAGTGAGCAAAAGATCATCGGGCCGACTGCGGCCGCTGTTGGCCCGCGCAAAGCGGCCGACCGATATCGGCCCGAGCACCTTTTGCTGACTTGGACACCAGCGACACTCTGACGAGAGGCCGCCGTGACAAGCTGTGGTGTATAGCCCAAGGCAGGACATTTCGGGACAAGGGTCACATAAATTTACCGCCACTAGTGCTTATTATTTCCACTGTCACACGTACCAGACAAGGCTGCGTTGCACTGCCGATGCTCTTGAGACATGTGCTGGTCTGTGATAGTTGATTTGGTAGAAATCACATATTACACAGCGGTATGAGTGTGACTGAAATTATTTCACTGAAAATCATGAAAAATGAAATTTTAGCTCTAGTTTGATCATACTTTTTGTTTGTGTGTTGCTTTATTAACTAGCAAGTTTAAATGTAGTTGATATTTGGTCCACATATCTTAAAACAACATGGATGTAACCAACGTCAAATATAATGACACTTCTTTTGCCGTTGACACTGACGAACCTTTTGTTGCGCAAACAACTTCGCATTAGCTCATTTGAGACGTGCCGCCTCCGGATACGCGGCTAAAGCCGAGTATCCGGAGGCGTTAAGTCTCGATTGTGTTAATAAATTTTTGACATAACAACGAGAAAAATATTAGTCCTTTCGCATTTTGTTAATTACTGTACCACAGTTATTGTAATAGGTGATTTCCGGAAATCAGAAGCAGGTGAAATTTTCACGTGTTTGGTGGAACGACTGGACAACTCGGTATCGCATGTTTGTCCGGGCTTTTGAAACTCTTTCACATTTCACCTGATTCTGATATCTGTGCAACGGCTTTTTTTTTTTCTTTTTTTTTTCAAAATGGGTCTGTTGTTCTGCAACTCATCCTCTGTCACGCATCCTACAAGAGGACTCGTTGCTCATTTGTCGCCAGCTAACAGTGCTGCTCGCTAGAGGTGCAACACCGCACATATTTCACTCACAACTGACCCGCGCAAGGGCAGACCACTCTGCATCTAGTTAACCCTTCTATTTGCGAGAGGCATAGATCCTCATGAGTCCTTGCGGGCTGCACGACCAAATGAGTTTTTTTATGCCAGCAAGAGGGCATTGACATTAAACATTAGGTTGCATCTAACAGAGCAATCACATATACCACATCATTTGCCCGGGCAGACATAGAGTCGTATCCAATGGAACAGCCATGTGTACCACAATCAGCCGGTAGACATAGGGCCGTATCAGACAGAGCAGCTATAAATGTTAATATATGCCTCAATAGCCAGCAAACATGAGGTTGTATCCAACAGAGGGGCCGAATATACCACACACAGCCGGTAGACCCATTAAACCCTCAGGACAAAATTATCCAATGTTGGAAATATCCTGAGGTTTTCGTCACAGTTCTGGGAACAGCTCGACCATGATAGTTCAAGGGTGTCGTCGGATTAGCTATTGAACTATCATGGCCGACCCATATCCTGTCGTAGCGTGTCTGGGCTTAATGGGACAGAACAGCCTTTGGAAAGTTGATATCATTGAAAATTTAATATTTGTTTTGCCCTACCTTTCCTGGCATATCTGGCGAGTCGCAGGCCAATGTCCTGTTCTCAAAACCATAATGAGACATTATGTCAAGCCATCAAGTATGCATGTATTTAGCAATCCCAGCAACCTTAGCTGTCGTCACGCAGTCAAAAAGAGACAATAAATGTCTCATAAAAATTATTATAAAAAGCTATTGGTATGTCGGATGGCGCTTGCTTCGTGGCGACACGCTTTCCCCCCGTGAAAGGCAGTCCAAAATTTTCTCTCGTCGATCAGTAAAGTGGAATAATATATATATATTTTTTAATCGACAGTACAGTTGCCATTTTATTTTCACACAGACGCCTGTGAGATGACACGGCTACTTTTAGGGCAAATGCACACTTCATGGCGATATGTGACATGAGTGCTAAATTTAGAACCTATTATGAGTATTTTCTCCTTGGTTTATTTTTTATGGCATCGTCAGACAATGGCCTGATGATGCCATAAAACTAAGCCAAGCAGAAAATAAACATACACACACTTCCATGTCCCAGAGAGGGTTGTTGACCTTCGCAAACGCAACGAGCATGAGAGAGGAAGGAGAAAATATAAACAGATAAAGAAACAGTGTGGTACGGTCGCATATTTAACCCGCTGTGGTCTCTTTCGTGTGGGATTGTAGAGCTAGGTTTGCGCAAGCAAGAGGCGCAGATTTACATGAGCCCCTGCGTGAGCAGGGGCTCATGCAAATCTGTGCCTCTTGCAAGTGAAACAGAGCTAAGTTGATGACTGTTTATTCTTAACCCTGCGGTCAGCCATGAATGATTCCATTCTTCCTAGAGTCTTGTTTATTGACGAACGCGTGAAAATATGATTCACAGAGGGGGAGACATAATTTATGTGTGATGTGTTTATGAGCTTGTGATTAGGAGGGTGTCATAAAACATTCGTCATTTCAGTTACTCAGAATTTTTTTAAAAAAACAATATAAGGCTTCGTGGTTTTATGCGTTACTTCATGCTTTTAAACGTGGTAACTGCTGTTTACATTCGGTATAACATTTGTGTCCGCAGAACGGAGTGGAAAAGATGAGGTGTTTTGAACGCAGTGAAATAGCAGAGGAGAATTTTTCAGTGTGATAAAGGACGCAAGGGATTGTTCAGAGGAGTTAACTGTAAAACACAATCATCTAATGGTGTTTGTTTGTTGGTTGACTTGTTGGTTGATAGGCTGGTTGGTTGTTTGGTTAGTTGGCAGTCCCCCCCCCCCCCCCTTTTTTTTTTTTTTTTTTTTTTGTTTGTTCACATTTCCGATCGTTTCTATTGTGGTTTGGTTTTCATATGATAGTAAGTGTTGTTATCTTTATATTATTGCTTGCTTCCTTGTCATATTTTAATTCTGATAAGGGGTCTAGTCTACTTGTTTGCTTTCAAACTTCTCAATGCTATGCCTCACTCGAAATATGCTCACTGCTTTCTGAGCAGTGAGTTGATTAACCCGTTCAGTGCCAGAAAAATTGAACACCACCCGACTGCAAGAGATATAGATCCTCATGAGCCCCCGCAGTCGTGGGGGCTCATGAGGATCTATACCTCTTGCTGGCACCACTTTGAATCCATGTTCCTGAAACATATAGGGTTTTTTGGTCTTGAGATATTGAAGATTGCAGAAACACAGTGTGAGTCGGCTGGACTGAACGGGCTAATGATAGGACGACGAACAGGTCTCCGTCGCTTCAACTTGGTTTGTATCTGTGTTGGGCAGGTGTCGTCAATAAACCGAGTGCTGCGGAACCTGGCCTCTGAGAACCAGAAGGTGATGGGCCAGAGCTCCATGTACGACAAGCTGGGGCTCCTCAACGGCCAGGGCTGGCCCCGCCACAACCCTTGGTACTCTCCCTCCGTCTCCATGTCGGGGCTGGCGCACCCTTCGTCCTACCCCCCGATCCAGCCTCCTTCGTTAGGATTAGACAAGAAGCGTGAGTAATTTGTTTGTTTGTTAGTTGGTTGGTTGGTTGGTTTTTGCTGCTGTTCTTGCTGTTGTTGTTGTTGCTGCTGTTGGTGGTGGTGGTGGCAGTGCTGGCGGTGGTGGTGGTGGTGGGATTTTTTTATTTAATTTTTATATTTTTATTTTTTGTTGATGATTTTGACGAAAATCAGAAATAGGTCAAAACTGCACGTGTTTCGACTCAAACAGTGGATTAAAAGCCAGGACAAACACGCGTTTACGCATGTTTGTCTGGGCTTTTAATCCACTGTTTGCGTCGAAACGCGAGCAAATCTAATCTGCTTCTGATTTCCGAACAACGCCTATTGTTTACAACCCCGGATGTGGTTGCAATAAACATAAAATTTAAATTATTTTTTAAAAAGTCAGAAAAAATCAAACTAAAAATTAAAATGTATAAAATGGACGAATTCTTAACCGGTTGTTTGTCTACCGCAACCGGGTCTGTACATTACGTTATCCGTTTGATATATATGCTGATCTGTAATTCTGGGCCCCAAATCACAGACCAGCACAGCGACTACGCTCATAATGATAACTTGACAGATGCGTCATGTGTTTCGGATGCCACTAAGCTGATAAAGAAGTACCCAACGGAGAAAGAAACACGCTTAGAAAAGACGGGTACAACACAATTTATTAATATTTCGGGTAAATACCCTTTGTCAAAATAGACAAACAAACAAACATAGAGATTAGCCGCTACTTATCTTCAATGGCAGAAGGAATGTGCCACATTCCTTCTGCCATTGAAGATAAGTAGCGGCTAATCTCTATGTTTGTTTGTTTGTCTATTTTGACAAAGGGTATTTACCCGAAATATTAATAAATTGTGTTGTACCCGTCTTTTCTAAGCGTGTTTCTTTCTCCGTTGGGTACTTCTTTGCATATTACACGCTTGGCAGTCACCTTTTTGGTCTGGATTCACTAAGCTGATAATTTGAGGTTTTTCTCTAGGGTAGGAACATAAAAGACAAATAAGACAATCAGGCCTAGTGCTTGACGACTAATTTTCAGTACCTCGACCACAAAGCGTTCTTTAGGTCGTACCGCTAATGGACTTCAATGGATTCTACTTCTCTTTCAGTCAGTCTCTTCCGCACACGTTTCAAAATTCATTTGCGCTATTGTTTGATACTTTTCTTTAGTTGAGGTGTTTTTTTCTGTCGTGGACTTTTTCCTGCGTTGTAATGGCTGTCTATTGTGATGGCATTTCTAGCAAGACTTGCAGCACTGCAGTCCAGATCTGCGCGCATTATCGAGGCGGCTATTTTGCAAGATAAATTATTTTCACATTAGTAGTGATTCAGACACCCATTCTTCAGGCCACCCCTTTCCCTCCCAAAGCCACACAGTTCTCTTTGGAGGAGATCGTCTTGCTTTACGAAATGTCACACTGGTCTGTGGTTTGGGACCAAAGTCAAAGATCACCACGCGATAGACTCGCCGTGACAGGAAATGGCGGTTTTTGTCGCCCGCTTAGGAACTAAATTCGCGTGGTTTAGGTCTAGCTTCAGAAAATCGCTTTCTTTTTTTCTTTTTCTACGCCTTATCTACCCCCCCCCCCCTCCACCTTCTTCTATATTATTTCGCTAAAGGCCATCGGGCCGAAGTCGGTCACAGAGAGCCCGCGCACAACTGTGCGCGGGCTCTCTGCGACCAAATTCGGCCCGATGGCCTTTAGCCCACTGGGATCCCTTCCCACAACCTCAATCGCCGCCGACTAGTGGAGAAAAAAAATTGAATGAAATTTGAACCTTTGCCTTAATTTCTTGCACGGATGCAATTGTCCACACCTTTTTTTTTTACGTATACAGGTGTAGAAAATGTGCCACAAGAATAGAGAATTCGGAAACAATTTGTGTTTCGTGACTAGTAGTAGTCTTACGGAGCTTACAGCACTACAAAATTATGCTTAATCCGGTAAACGGCGCTAATTCAAGCCAGCCAAGCGACTAACTAAATGGCCAGAAATATCTACTTTTCTACTTTAAATGTATGAAACTTTGAAGTATTGATTGATTGTACATTGCTTAACGTCCCGACAGCAACAAGGCTTTCTCAGGACGTGCCTGCACTGCTTGTAAAAAAAAAAAAAACTAAACAGAACATTGAATGTATGTCGCCAACCGGTCAAATACGTTAAATAAACCTAACACATGGGGCCTAAATAAAGCTAAGACCACCTAGCAACACACATCCAATATCAAGAGCTACAGGCAGTGCAGACAGTAGGGAGAGTTTTAAAAAGGCAAATACAGGTGAATGGACAAAGGGTAGACAGAAACACATGCCCCAGAATAGAGAGAAAAACCCACCCTGTGGGGCTGACCAGGGTGACCCTGGGAACTAAAAAATACCTAACCCCACCCAAGTCCCCCAGGGCAGACCCGGGTGGGGTGAAACTTTGAAGTAGATAGAGGATGCACAAGACAAAGGATAATAATAATTATTATTATTATTATTATTATTATTATTATTATTATTATTATTATTATTATTATTATTATTATTATTATTATTATTATTATTATTATTATTAAATAATAATAACATTAATAATAATAATAATAATAACAATAACAATAAAAGGTTTGTATATAGTGCTAAATCGACATTGTTAGGCTCAAGGCGTTTTACAAAGCATGTCATGTGATATGAGTCCTTCATAAGCATATGTAGGAATCAGGTAATACTTCGATCGTACCTTTCGTATAAATAGATCGGTGTCCTTTACCGAAGTAATTACCTTTATACAGGGGTTTCTTATGAGGTAGCATATTGCACTTTGAAGCCACAAATCGTTCAGATGAATTGTAAGAGAAGAATGCGCTCATTAAGTCTGCCGACACACTTTGCTCTTTCAAGACCCAATCCTTCAAATGAATTTGTAGTCCATTTTGTTAAACATGATTTCAATAATAGACTCATCAAGCCTACTGTCAACCATAACCGACGATCAAGGGAAAGACACTCTCGTCTAAACGACCAGAGTGTCTTCCCCTTGATCGCCAATATAGTTGACGAACTCTCCTTTACAAGAGTACGAAAACGTCCAGCTTCCTCTTTCCGGTTAACTTCCCGAGATAATTGCCCGGACAATAGGCGTCATTAGTAACGCGATGGCGTTCCTTATTATGCAACTAGACAGTCATGTGACCTCTCCGCCATTACTGTTTTTGGACCCCATTTGCTACTTCCGGTCTGCCCTCGAGGTAAAACGAGGCCCCGTATCCAGGCCGGAAGAGGGGTGGCGCGCGCTCTTGGCCAAAGGTAGAAAAACGGTGCAATCAATTCGACAATGCATTTTGCTTTTCTTTTTCTTTCTTTTCATTTTTCCAAAGCCCTCTGCGCGAAAAGTAAGATCGACCGTACAAGTTCAAAGGTAATGCAGGATCACCTTGACTTAAGTGCAACTATGAATTAATTAATTACACTATCATCTCGACATGTGGACAAACTGAAACACTCTAGGTTAAAATGGTCCATCCATCTCCAGCGACGAAACACAGCATTATAATTTGAATTGCCAAAGGTGGAAATGTGTGCTGGTCTGAGATTTTGGACTGTACGGCTCAGGCCGTGAGGTCCAAAATCACAGACCAGCAGACGTATTAGAAATCTTTCTTATCACATCCTGGCTCGCAAATGCCTGAACTTTTAGACGCATTGTACAAGTGCGTAAGGGATGCGAGTTAGAAGACGAGAACAAAATCGGTGGAAGATTTTTTTTTCTTCTCCGCGACGCCGTAGCGCCAAACATTAACGGGGTTGGGAGAAGTGCGGGTAGGTGGGAGACGATGGGGAGGGAGGGGTAGAGGGGAGTGAGGACACCTTTTCAAGACAGTTCGTTACACCGTCGATGAGCGCGCTACGCCGTGACACGGTACGGGTTGACGGTTTTTGAAGAGGGAGGACTTGTGAAAAATAAATCAAAAGCCGTGTAACTTTTATTTGATGACTCCGCGCGCCAGCCTGGCGCCTCGCGGGTTTTCATATCGGACAGAACACTAGAAACTACAGAACTCGCCTTTTTTAGGTCTTCATTCTAAGCGAACGACAATTACCCTCAAGAAGCACAGATCTTCATGGGCCCCAGAAAACTACAGGGTCTCACGAAGACCTACTCCGCTAGCTAGCTACAGTATAGACCTGAAGTCCTGGATGGAAGAAGTTGGATATCGCTCATGGATGATGACTATTCAGCGCATGAGACATAGGTCTTCATGAGTCCCCGCAATTGCGGGGGCTCATAAAGACCTATGCTCATACTGGGTTAGATCTCAACCTGTGATCCTCGCAGTGAGATTTAATTCAGGGCTTATAGACGACGACTTCTCCCCTCTCTTTGTTGAAAAAGAACTGGCCCCTTCTCTCTTTTACACTCTCTTTCCGGCGCACTCTTTTTCAATCCCTCCGTCGTTAGCTCTCTATCGCGCGCCCCTTTTGTAGTCTGTCGTGATTTTTGCCGCATTCTGTTGGCCCTTTCGCACCCAAAAGCCAAGCTCTTCTTCATTCTTGCCGCATTCTGCTGGCTGTTTTTTCCTCTCCAAAATCATGCAGCTCAAATTTCAGAAACGCATGCTTAGCATTGTGGACACGTCGCATGAGAAGGGTCACTTGATCAGCTCAAGACTGAGTTGTGTTTTTTTTTTTTTTTCTGATTAGGGCAGAAGCCGCCTTTCTGAATATGAAATGATTAAAAGCTGATGCTGTGAAGGTCGGTCCACGCTAAAATTTTCAGTTTAATCAAATTTTATCTAATTTATTCAGGCGGTACACTTACACGGACCACGGTTGATTCTTTAAGATATACGATATTATCCCACTGAATCGTATGATTTTATTTTTTTCGAGCGCATCTCTGAACTGTAGACTTTGGCGCTTGACATTGAGAGATCGTGGCGTTGGTTTCTACAGTTTTATTTGCACCATTGACATATACAAATATGCAGAAAACATTCCAGAACGTTTTAGGTCGTCGGGGTTGGAATCAGGTAGCTAATGCTACGTCGGATAGTCCACGTCAGACTTTCCCGCTAATTCAACCACTCACTACACTGGAGCTGGCACCGGCTGTTTCCTCTTTCAAAATTGGGCGCTTCAGTGAGACTGAAAGATCGTGGCGCTCCATTCACACACCTTGGCGCAGGAACTGAAACAGCTTACTTTTTTATTTTTCCCCGTTTCTTTTCTTCCTCCCCCGCCGCTGACTTCTTCCTTTCTGGGGATCGCTCCTCGTCTGTTTTTCCCCCCGAAAACGCCCTCAGATTGAGGAAGAACGGCTGGAGTCGATCCAAGCTAGAGGTATAGATTCTCATGGGCCCCTGCGATGCCGGGGCTCATTAGAATCTATGCCTCTTGCACGTGGCGGAGATCTGTTTTCTCCGCTGCTCTTTTGACTCTATTAAGGCACATCACTATAAAGAGGTAGACAAGAGCGTGCGCGCAGAGAGGTGCGTTACGATCGCGTATTCTACTTGTCCGTCTTCGCTGCGGCGTAGCCGTTAACCCTTCAACTTTTAGCGCCAAACAGCTGAGGTAGACTGAATCTGCATTGATAAAAATCGGAATTTCGCTCGCGTCACAGTCTAATGTTGAAACCCACTGTAATGCATTATTTAGTTCAAGGTGAGTTAGAAACAAAAGGATGAATAAAACACTCCCTTGCCGTTTGTAAAACACTCGTTTGTTTGGTATAAACTGAGTTATTTACTCGCGAACGTTGTGGTCAGAAACTATGACAAAGTCTTATATTCGACTTTTGTTGTATCTAACTTATTTTATATCCGATATTATTATAAGCGACTTCCACTGAATATTGCGCGTGTGTGTTGCCTTGTGATGATGGCAGATGCACCAAAACTGATAAAACTGTCAGGTCGAATTTCATTGGCATGAAAGTTATTGTCTGCTAGTCTCGGTTTTACTCATGTAAAGCCACTGTCGATCTATCTCCTATGTCGCGCCCTATCACAGAAATTTAAATCACTACTGTCAAACAAAACCATTTTAAAACTTGAACCGTTTTCGAATCTGGAGCGTAATAGGTCGAAACTCAGTACAGTAGTTTCTACAAATTATGTTTTGATGGGTGGTTTTAACGCGTATGGGCTTTTCCGAGCGCAGAGATCCTCTCGTGACCAACATGAACTGAACTGAACTATACACGAAAGTCCGTCCTGGATTGGGAAGTGAAAGGTGCTTCCGCAGGTACGCCACACCGACACCTTCTCCCCCCTTCCCTTCTCTCACTCCTACACCCACCCCTCCTCTTATTGTTGTAGTGGAGTCGGTTAGTCTGGGGTGCCATTGAGCCTTCCAGCCCTAATCCGTCGCCGAATAAATAGGCTTGCAAAGGGAGTGATTAAAACCCACCATTGCCGACCCGCAAGAACTTTTTTCATGCTTTCACCCCACAGTCTCTAAGCTTATCCCTCCCATCTGCAAAAGGCACAGATCCTCATGCGCCCCTGCTTTGCAGGGGCTCATGAGGATCTGTGCCTTTTGTGTGCAAATTTGTCTGCGACTCTATGCGGTGGAAAAACCGTCTGGGAGTAGTTCCCCTTTCCCCCCCCCCCCCCTCTCCCCCCCCCCGCCCCCCCCCCCCCCCCCCCCCCCCCCCCCCCCCCGCGAAACTATGCTCAGCGTAGCGCCTAAGTATTCGCTGTATGGCTCTCCTCGCGTGCTAAACTGCACACAGCGTCGGTGGACGTAAACGGAAGTTCTTGAAGTGTATGGACCGGCTGGTGCCATGACGATTTGTGTCTGTGGCCCTGAGCTGACGGAGGGTACAGGGGCAAAAGAACCTGCTCAGCTTTTGCCGTCACAAACGGAAGAATTCCAAGGAACGGGCGACGGACAATTGTAACCTTGTTTAACTTTTTCCTCACGAGGAACAAAAGCAGACGTCAGCATGTTTGATCATAGGCATGAAGAGGCATAGATTCTCAAGAGCCCCTGCAGCTGTAGTCGCTCTTGAGGATCTATTCCTCTTACACTTTGTCAGGACGGGTTCACACGGAGACTGGGACTAAACTAAAAGGACCATCGCGGCTTGTTTTGAGACGGTCCGATAAATATGTGTAGAGCGAATGAGTGGCTGATTGTACACGAGATCGGCCCATCTCTGCCCCAAGGAAGGTAAAAGACAGCAAGTACATTTGTGAAAAAGCGAGACTGTCATTGTGATACAATGAAAATCTCGCTGTTCCCAAAAATTGACTTTTCTGTCTTTTCCCTTCTTGGGGCGGATCTCTCTCTCTCTCTCTCTCTCTCTCTCTCTCTCTCTCTCTCTCTCTCTCTCTCTCTCTCTCTCTCTCTCTCTCTCTCTCTCTCTCTCTTGTAAAAGTTTGTAAAATGACGATTTGTTTTGTCAAAACATTTTACCATTGATAAATAAAGTTTCATCATCATCATCATCATCATCATCTCTCTCTCTCTCTCTCTCTCTCTCTCTCTCTCTCTCTCTCTCTCTCTCTCTCTCTCTCTCTCTCTCTCTCTCTCTCTCTCTCTCTCTCTCTCTCTCTCTGTGACAAGCTTGAAGGCAAGTGATTAACTCATTCGAGACTTGCCGCCTCCAGATGCGCGGCTTACGCTGCGTATTCGGAAGCGACATTCCTCAAATGAGTTAATGAATGAAGCTTTGATCCCGAAATAAATAAAAAGAAAATCCTGAAAAAGAAAAACACATCCCCTATAAGGAAAATTAAAACACAATTGATTAAACTTTTGAAAATAGACGCACAAACAATACAACAATTTGCTACTTATCTTTGATTTTAAGAGTGTTTACTGAAGATGTGAATAAACACAGTTTCAACGTTTCTGCTTCTGAGGATAGAGGATCTGCATGCACATGCAAAATGTTCTTGTCCACTACAAACAAAAATTAAAAATTATAGTGGGGGAAAAAAGCCGAGAACTTGTATCAAAAAGATAATGAATTTATTACATAAACTGATTCTGCGCCTATGTGGAAGGCAATATTGACCATCCCAAAATACTTCTTACACAACCATCCATTTTGTCTGGTTATGCATGTTTTAGCGTGGGCCTTCAGACGACCCAAAAACAAGATCAGAGTCAGTCTGTTTGCTTGCTTGACTTTCTCACAAACAATGAGCATTATTTAAGTTTAAATAAGTAGGCAGTGTTTGTATAAGGAGTATTGCTAGGGTAGATTTGACCTGACATTTATACCTTAACCCCTTAACTGCCAGTGATCGCAGATTGTGATATGAAATATTGGTCAGATTAATGACGACAAATAGCTTCAAACGTCAAAGAAACATGGACACAAAGTATCGTCAGCAAGAGGCATAGGTCCTCATGAGCACCCGCAGTTGCGGAGGCTCATGAGGATCTATACCTCTTGCAGTTAGATCTTGTGTGCAGATTTTCTCGGCACTAAAGGGGTGAAACCCTCGGAATATGAAGTGCCCTTCTTTGAAGTGTTGCTGGGTAAGCGCTAGTAACGACTGTACAATAGAGAGGCAGAAAGGACCCTTGTGTTAATGGAGCAGTTTGCGCGCCAACACTAGGAACCGGTCATCTTGTACTGGCCACTTCAGGTGGCCGTCTTGTACTGGCCACTTCAGGTGGCCGTCTTGTACTGCCCACTTCAGGTGGCCGTCTTGTACTGCCCACTTCAGGTGGCCATCTTGTACTGCCCACTTCAGGTGGCCGTCTTGTACTGGCCACTTCAGGTGGCCATCTTGTACTGCCCACTTCAGGTGGCCATCTTGTACTGCCCACTTCTGAACGTCTTAACCCCTTTCACTGTCGAGAAAAAAAGTGAACATGCTCCAACTGCAAGAGGCATAGATCCTCATGAGCCCCCGCAGTTGCGGGGGCTCATGAGGATCTATGGATCTTGCTGAAATAACATTATATCCATTTTCCTTCGACACATGTTGATCTGCGGCTAAAGGGCCAAATTACAGACCAGCACCATCACGCGCAAACGTTTAACCTTTTTAGCCCCGGATCCCTACAGCAGAAGATGGCTTGACCATGATAATTCAAAGGTAGTGCCAGATTAGCTTGGCACCTGAAGGCACCAAGCTAATCTGGCACTACCATTGAATTATCGTGGTCAAGCCATCTCCTGCAACTGGACATAGTCGTTAGGCAACACCGCCAAAATTTGAGAAATGGGGCCTTGGGGCTAAAGGGGTTAAGAAAAGTTAACCCCAATGAGTAGCGTTGCTGGATTCCCTCGTGGGGACAACCAGGAGGACCTCAGAATTAGTAGGGTGGCTTGAACCGTACCGGGGCTGTAACTCATTGTTAGTGACAACCCTGGGGACCTCAAAGCGAGTAGCGTAGCTAGAACCAGACTAGCAGTAACTCGCGCTTTGTTGGGTCACCACTTGAGAGGCGCCTGGAAATGTTGAGATGAGTGTTTGGGATGGTTGGTGTTACCGCCTCTGACCCCCTAAAGCGACAAATGACCAGTAAAAGCTGTTGATCCTGGCGGGGGCACTCAGATCCTTGGCGAGAGGATTTCATTTGCCAAAGGTATGGGATCTCATGAGCCCCTGCAACTGCGGGGGCACATGAGAATCTATACCTTTTCAAAATGTGATTGAAAGTGTATGTGTATCTGTACCTCGCATAGAGCGGCCATCGGAGCTAAAATCTATAATTGATTGGGGTGTTAAAGACAAAATTTCCTTGAGAGCCTCTTAAGCCAAACGCCAGGTCCATTTTTCTTTGACTGAGGTACGCCAGTATAAGCTAAACCAGCAAGAAGTATAGATATTTAGTCATGAGCTCCAAAAGCGTGCAGTGGGTCATTAGCATCTGTGCTTGAGGTAGACTCTTGGGATGAGACAGGCTAAAACTTACAAGTACTTGTGACTTTCTTCAAGGAAAATGCGACCTATCTTAGGAATGTTGAGTCGTACACACAACAGAGTTTTGTGGTCTCGGCTCACAAAACGTTTCATCTAAGTGTGCCTACTTCTGGACTGGGGTACCTCAAATCTTATTTTGAGTCTTACCTCTTTGGAAGAAAGCAAGTAGTGTCTGTGTTGGGAGTAGAATCCGATCCCACTGAGCTTGTGTACGGGTTCCCCAAGGCTCTGTTTTGGGGCCGATCCTTTTCACATTGTATACCCAGCCTTTCTCTAGTGTTTTCAAATGTCACTCTGTTTTCTCACCATTTTTATGCTGATTAGTACACAGATCGAGCTGTATGCCAGTGCCCAACGAAACATGCTAGTCTGATGTTCCAGTCTTTAGAGTCCTGTGTCACAGACGTTCAGAATTGAACCACACAGAACAAATTGCAAATGAATAGTGACAAAACTGAGGCCTTAAGATTTTCTTGTTCAATCTCCACTGATGTCCCAGACTCGATCAGGGTTGCTCAGAACAGCATCCCCTTTAACGAGTCGGCGCGTAATCTTGGTGTTACCTTTGACAATAGGCTGACCATGAGAGAGCATGTCAACAAGGTTTGCCAATGTTCCTTTTTTGAATTGAGGAAGATCAATTCAATTCTACACCTTCTCACTACCGAAGCAACTAAAACGCTCGTTACCTCCCTTGTTCTTTCCCGCATTGATTTTTGTAATTCCCTTGTGGCTGGTGTTCCTCAGAATCTTTTTGATAAACTTCAATGAGTTATGAACTGCTCTGCCCGACTAATTTACAGAGTACCGAAACGTGAGCACATAACACCCTTACTTGTTGACCTGCACTGGCTGCCTGTATCTCAAAGAATTGTGTACACGGTTTCTGTTATTTGCTACAATGCTATTACCGGTTCTGCTCAACATATTTGTCCGACCTGGTTCATATTTACTCGCCTCCTTTCGGCATCAGACACCTGTATTTTCAGGGTTCCTAGGCGAAAGAAGTCTAGCCAGGGCCAGCGTGCCTTTTCTTATTTTGGCCCAGTCACCTGGAACGACTTTCCAGCCCATGTCAGACATGTTCCAACTCTGTCTGCTTTCAAATCACTGCTCAAGACCTATCTGTTTTCTTATGCATATTGTTAGATGCATTCTCAGTGCGTTAGCAATCTTTCGCAGTAACTGTTCTTGTAACGGTGTGTGTAAGTGTGAGTGTGAGCCTTGATATGTGTCACTTTAGTTTTTGTAACATTTATTGTAGCATTCTCTTTCTTGTACTTCTTGTTCTGTGATGTTTTTATCTTGTAAAGCGCTTAGAGCACAATTCATTTGGAGGTTAAGCGCTATATAAATGTACATTATTATTATTATTATTATTATTATTATTATTATTATTATTATTATTATTATTATTATTATTATTATTATTATTATTATTATTATTATTATTGCCGGAGGATCAGCACACACGCATGAACAAATCGCATACCGAAATTAAGTTTTCTCCCCTTTTTAACGAAATTTATGTATAGCAGGCCGCGGTGAATTTAAAATGTGGCACCAATGAGGGAACGGTTTTAAAATATTAAATATATGGCGTTTCATATTCTACTGGTCTTACAAGTGCTTGCAAGTGCTTTTAAATTATGTCTTTGAAAGCAGGGCAAATTTAACGCCGAATAAGCCCATCAATCCCACGGAACACAGATATGACTAGGGTCAGCAAGAGGCAATGAACCTCATGAGCCCCCGCAGATGCGGGAGCTAATGTTCTTTTCCTCTTGCCGCAGTTGGATAAAGATCTTATTTTTCCGGCAGTGAGGGGTTTGAACTGTCTTGTCAAATGTAAATTTGTCGTCACAATTTTCTGTCATCTTCCTAGAGGCTCAAACATTCAAGTCTGAAATTGTGCAACTAGCCGAAATGTCGTCTCGCAGGTTAGGAGAGGGCCTGTAAGGGTGAAGTTTCAAAGACATGCACTGGAGCACCTCCGGTCCAGTTCAGCAGATCATTCTCCTACACAGCTCCCAACTACGATGAAAAGCGCGGCGAAAGCTCTCAGAGAGGACTCAAGAAAGCAGGGATTGTAACATGCCTCAAAAGGCGGTCGGCGGGGGTGTGACAGGGGACGTAACCCAACCCTCAGGGGCCGGTACTCTTCAAGGGGCCAAGGGATGTCGAATTGTATAGCAAAAGGGGAGGAAATCCGGAGGACTCGGGGCACGGCTGTCCGCGTATGCGTCTGTCGCTTGACCCCAGCGCTCTCACACTAACGAGTCTATTTTGAATCACATCCGCAGTTAAGGAAATTTTTCCATTTTTTCAGCTACAAGAGGCATAGATGATCATGAGCCCCTGCATTCGCAGGGACTCATGAGAATCTTTGCCTCTTGCTGCTAGGAATTAGCATCATCTAATCCTTCGAAGACGACAGACAGAAGTCATTGTGTAATCC
Organism: Semisulcospira habei; assembly: GCA_036245525.1. Lineage (NCBI taxonomy): Eukaryota > Metazoa > Mollusca > Gastropoda > Semisulcospiridae > Semisulcospira > Semisulcospira habei. The sequence continues at coordinate 83,006,252 of BTPG01000006.1, read as the reverse complement.
TTAAACAGGGGTAACAGGCTTTTAGAGAAGGGGTTACCTTTAAACTGTGGCCAGGTTCTTTTTGGCATCGGCAGGGGGTGGGGCAGGGAGAGATTATGGCCCTTGAGGTGTTTGTAATCCAGCCCTCTATTGGCTCGTGAATGTCTTTGAGGTGTTTGTAACCCAGCCCCTCATTGGCTACTGAACGTCCTCAGGCGATGCAGGCTTGTTCAAAATATCTGTCGCCTGAACCTGCAAAGCCACAGATGTGAACTGAAACTATGGATATGTTTTGCAATTAAATCGGCTACGGGCAGGTTCTTTTGCTCTTCAAATGTCCACCATTTATGATAAACGATTCTGGTAAATCAGAAGTAGGTCAAGCAATGCACGTCGTTTTACGCAATCAGGGAATTAAAATATGTGATGTTGCATGTAGACAAACATGTAATGTTGCATGCTTTATTTCGGGATTTTAAAAGAATACACTGTTTTCGTTGGAACACGTGTAAGTTATACGTACTTCTGATTCCCTAGCAAGGTCTGTTCACAGCCTCCTAAAATACGATTCATTCTGTTACTCTGCTATTTAAATAAAAGCACCATCAATATTTGAATTCCTGAGACACTATTTATTTTCCTGTTTCAGTGTTATATACTTATACGATAAGATAAAAAAAAACCGCTGTAATTATTGAGATATTGAGAAATTTCTTAGATATAATTTATTGGGGTTTTTTTTCCAATTCAGTTTACAGTTGAACCAGGGGCGGAAGCCTGAAAAGTGAACGGCGTAATTCGTAGGAAGAACCCGAACTGTCATGTTAAAATGGAACTCGTCTGAATCTAAAGTTCGTCTTATTTTTTTCCAGAACCAAAAGTCAACCCCCCCCCCCCCCCACCCCCAACACACACACACACCTACACCTCATTTTTAAGCTAACCTCTGTCATGTTGACAACTCATTGTGATGATACTGATTATCAGTCAGGGAGAGAAAAAACACAAACCACAATAGTAAATTACCCCCCCCCCCCCCCCCCATTTTTTGATAATAACGAGTTTTGTCCCTTTGTTTGCCCCGCTACCCTGTGCGCATTGTTGCGCACACATTCAAATTCACGTGCACGAAATGCCGCAGCATGCGCCGTTAATCTGCAAGAGGCATAGATTCTCATGAAAATATACTTGAAAATATGTGCCTCTTGCTGGTGAAGCTAGCGTCATTTACTCCTTAGTCGGAGGCGACTCACGAGAGCTTAGCATGTCGTTGCATACATCTTGCTGCGTGCTTCAAACGAGTGCAGCTTCAACCCCCGAGCAGTTGTCCCGTTTTGCGCACGTGACTTTGCGAGATTAGACGACTGCGCAGCCGCAGTACCTCGTTAGTGGCGGTGTGTCGGAACACCCGTATGATGACCTTATTGTCAACGCATGACCTCTTGACGTCACAATTTGACAGGGGAAAGCACTGATGGTGCCACAGGGAAACGATAAAAAATAAAATAAATGAGCTTAGAGTATGTTTTCTATTTTATGGATGTATGTGTATAATTTATTAATTGACTCAGACGTATACAATAAATTCCCTTTAGTGGGATGAATAAAATGTATTAGCCCTTTGGGCGTCGGTACCGGATTTTTGTCAGGATGATTCTCACCGACAAACAAACCAAACTTTAACACGCTACTAGCGTTTTGTTGCGGACACTGCCACGATTTTAGACCTGAAAGTTTCCAACAGTATATATGTATACACACATGTGCCTTCTTTAACCCCTTGACTGCTACTGACCATATCGCTCGGCGGAACTGAGAGACGTGTAACTACGCGTCTTTTCCGCCGAGCCGCGATATCGTCAGTAGCAGTCAAGGACCGGTTCAAAAGTTACGCGTCTTTTTCCGCCGCCGAGCGATATCGTCAGTAGCAGTCAAGGACCGGTTCAAAAGTTACGCGTCTTTTTTCCGCCGAGCCGCGATATCGTCAGTAGCAGTCAAGGACCGGTTCAAAAGTTACGCGTCTTTTTCCGCCGAGCCGCGATATCGTCAGTAGCAGTCAAGGATCGGTTAAAAAGTTACGCGTCTTTTTCCGCCGAGCCGCGATATCGTCAGTAGCAGTCAAGGACCGGTTAAAAAGTTACGCGTCTTTTTCCGCCGCCGAGCGATATCGTCAGTAGCAGTCAAGGACCGGTTAAAAAGTTACGCGTCTTTTTCCGCCGCCGAGCGATATCGTCAGTAGCAGTCAAGGACCGGTTAAAAAGTTACGCGTCTTTTTCCGCCGCCGAGCGGTATTGTCTGTAGCAGTCAAGGACCGGTTAAAAAGTTACGCGTCTTTTTCCGCCGCCGAGCGGTATCGTCAGTAGCAGTCAAGGACCGGTTAAAAAGTTACGCGTCTTTTTCCGCCGCCGAGCGGTATTGTCTGTAGCAGAGAAGGGGTTAACTCATTCGCGGCCAGCCGCATCCGGATGCGGCTGGCCGCGAATGAGTTAAATCTACCAGTATGACTTTTCCGGTAAACCCACTCGTTGACTTTGTGCTTAGTAATCCTAGCGCTAGATCTGTACCTTGTACCCGTCACGGAATGTCTGCGTCGATTAGTATCTATGAGTACTTGCGCCGTACTAACATTTCTGCCAGTCTAACACGCAAGCTTCCGGCGTTCACAGTTTTTTTGTTTGTTGTTGCGACCATTGCAGGTTAAAACACCAATGACCTCTTGTGACTAAGGAACTATACAGAATGAAAATTGATATGAAAAAGCCGAGAGCTTAACTTAGAGGATGATTCATATATTATAGATTTTAACAGTGATTTTCTTCGTATATATGCCGTTATTCAGTTTGGACTTACTACAACCAAAAAGATCCAAAGTCAAAAACACATTACACCCAGTGCGCGGCAAAGGCCATTGGGCCGACGTCGGCCGCCGTTGGCCCGCGCACGGCTGTGCGCGGGCCAACGGCGGCCGACGTCGGCCCGATGTCATTTTGCGCTTTGGGCAGACGTTAACTCAAAAATTGCCTGCAGGTCTTCAGAAAATGTTGAGTTCAGTAATGATACATGCGACATACGACTGATATACCATAAGCGGTACGTGTATACGCGTAATGTAAGATCCTTGTCACGTGATATATCACGTGGCAAGGGAGGTATATCAGGCGTATACGGCTACTGCATGTGTGACAGTTTATGAGCCACGTCTCAGGACCTGCCGACTGACCCACTGTCGGCCTTGGCTGGCTTAGCCAAGGATTAAATTGCAACATAGTTCTGATCCTTAATCGCCCGGTCCAGTCTTACAGCGAAAGGCCTACAGCGGTTTTACAAGCATTGTTGTGGGGAAAATACATTTAACACACCTGGCAGTCATCTGTTTGGTCTGGATATAGTTTCGGATGAATAATTCGAAGCAACTATAAAGAAAGAAACAAACAACAACAACAACAACAAAAACAAAGAAAAAAAATTAATGAATGAATGAATAAAATAAATAAGTCATAAATACATAAATACATAAAGACATAAAAAAAATACATAAAACTAACTAACTTCTGGGGAAAAAACGACGCTTTATTATCAAGTGCTGATAACCAACCGTTTATGTAATAACAAGAAAAAAATGGGTCTCATAGCATATGCTATGTCCAAAGTTCCCTGCGTTGCTTTGTTTCGTGTGTCCATTCAAACGTGTTCACATCCGTATTAACTCATTACATCCGGAGACTTTTTTTTAAAAAATGTGCGTATTGTCCTGTGAAGGCTGCATAACAGATTAGGAGATAGATTAATCATTTTAGTTGAAGGGTGGTGCCAGAATAGCTTGGCGCCTCAGGCGCCAAGCTATTCTGGCACCACCCTTCAACTATCATAGTCACATTAATGTCAAGCAGTAGTGCATAGTCACATTAATGTCAAGCAGTAGTGTATCAGATTGAAAAGGGTTAATAGCTGAGTCTAGGGATATTTTTATACCATTTAAGCACCAAGCTACTTACTGCTTCCATAGTATTCCACTGAGGCGCTAAACCTTAGGCAACATTTCTTAAGTCCAGGCGCGACTTTGGCGACTTGCGACAGACTTATAATATGTGAACGCTGTAACCTGGCTTGGCAGGACTGCAGTGGACAAATGGTTGTGTGGCAACTCGGCTGTGGAATGGACTAATAGATGATGTTAGCGTAGGTCCGTTCCACGTCAAATATACAACACTGCAAAACACGTCCTATATCTCACAACAGTATCCGAATATTGTAAGACTGCACGCGAGAGGGCGGCAATGTTTTCGGGACTTTCTGGTCAAAGACCACCACTCATCCACAATAACCCCTCTACTGCCGAGAAAAATTAGATGCCACCCCGGCGACTGCAAGAGGTATAGACCCTCATGAGCCCCCGCAGTTGCGGGGGCTCATGAGGATCTATACCTCTTGCTCAAACCACTTTGTGTTCATGTTCCTTTTACTGACGGCTGGGGATGTTTCATGTTAAATGTATTCCGAAAGCACAACCTGCGTCCACTGGCGTTGAAGGGGTTGCAATGTATTGCATTGAATTTACACTGATTCCGAAACAGTCTAAATCCACTTGCGTTGAAGGGGTTGCAGTGTATTACATTGAATTTACACTGATTCCGAAAACAGTCTATATCCACTGGCGTTGAAGGGGTTGCAATGTACTGCATTGAATTTACACTGATTCCGAAAACAGTCTAAATCCACTGGCGTTGAAGGGGTTGCAATGTATTGCACTGAATTTACACTGATTCCGAAAACAGTCTAAATCCACTGGCGTTGAAGGGGTTGCAGTGTATTACATTGAATTTACACTGATTCCGAAAACAGTCTAAATCCACTGGTGTTGAAGGGGTTGCAGTGTATTACATTGAATTTACACTGATTCCGAAAACAGTCTAAATCCACTGGTGTTGAAGGGGTTGCAGTGTATTACATTGAATTTACACTGATTCCGAAAACAGTCTAAATCCACTGGCGTTGAAGGGATTAAGATATCTTGCATTACTCTTAACAATATACCCATCTCAACCCCCACCCAACCCCATCCCCCCCTCCCACACACACCTGTACCACCCACCCACCCCACCACCTCACCCCCCAGCCCGTACCCCACCAAACTAATCTACCCATTACTCATCCAAAAAGAACATGTATCTGTATATAACTTCTCGTTCACAAAGTATAAAAGCATGACGACCTTTCAAAGTGATTAATATTTCTTGACGGAACTCTATTTCGTAAGGGTTTCTCCCATGTTATGTAACGTTAGAAATCTGGGCGGTGTCTTTGTTGGATCTTTATCACCCAGTACGTTCGCGCGTTACTGCTCTCAAAATACTGAGGTCAAGAACTCGATACTTCGCATAGTCGAATTTTGTACTGACTCCTTGCCGTGCCCTTTGCCTTTGAAAGCGTATCAGTTCTTTGCTGTCGTTTGCGGAGGTTAATTACCCGCCTCACATCTACAGCCAAGGGATGGTTTAGTCTCAGAATTGAACGCAAAAACAAAATGGTTTAAGTCGATGGGATTAACTGAAATGAAGGCGCTGATTCTTCGCTCAAGGGTAGTGCTGATTGGCTTGGCGCCTGTTTAGGCGCCATTCCAAACAGCACTACCCTTGAGCGGAGGCAGGCGTCGAGATGTGAGCTACGACAGCGGCAAACCTGCGTATTAAGATTGCGCTATAATTTGAAGACTTACATTCAGTGCTATTACTTATTGCATGCCAAGCCACCGTTTGCTCGTCCCGTGAACTTACACCGTTGGGTTCAAGCCCGTAGTGCGCATGCGTGCGGAAAGACCCTGTCCGAAATCAGAGAGTGATCACAAACCTGGAACCGCTGAGTGCGCGGGCTTAACACGGCATGATTGGTGTAAATTGTGGCTTTAAGTTGCACCAGGAACAAAAAGGCAACTAAGCTCAAATTAACTTTGTGAGAACACAAGCAAACTTATACAACAAAGACTGTATTCCGCGAATACTACTATGCAGCCACTTACTACTTTGGCACAGATTGGTGTAAATTGTGGCTGTAAATTGCACCAAAAACCTGAGGCAAATAAAGCTCAGATTAACTCTGTCAGAACGCAAGCAAATGCATACTACAAAGACCTTGTCCCACGAACACTATACCCTTCAATGCGCTGGCATGGAATGCTGTGAATTGTGGCTTTAAAGTTGCGCTGCGGAAAACTGAGCTCAAATTAACTTTGCGACAACACAAGCAAACTTACAGGGCCGCGCCCCGCGAATTCTGTATCACTTAACCCCCTCGTGCTTGCAACCAAAGATACTCTGAGCAGTACAGATGTCTGCAGACGCAAGGAGGTTAACAGGTCGGCACTGACAAACTAAGAGTTTACGAGTGTGAGGGTCACTTTTTTCACACCATGCTGCCAATCGTGATTAACACCTTAACTGTCGAGAAAAAAATAGCACCACTCAGCTACAAGAGGCATAGATCCTCATGAGCCCCCGCAGTCGCGGGGGCTCATGAGGATCTATGCCTCTTGCTGAAACCACTTTGTATTCACGTTGCTTTGATATGAATTCAAAAATACCCTCTGTGTCCGCCGGCAGTGAAGGGGTTAACTCCTTGTGCACGCAACCACCGGTACTGTAACCAGTACCGGTGGCTGTAGGCGCAAGGGGGTTAAGGTCATGGTAGTGGATTTCTAACATTTGTCATAAAAGGAACAATAGAACGGTTCGTGACAATGTGAGTAGAATGACATATATGGTGTGTGGTTCAGCAATATAACCTTTTGCGGATGTCTGTTCTCGTCTCTGGTGACCCAGCAAGCAATACGGGTGTAATAATTTCAAGATGAAAAAGAACTGTTGAGAATCTTGAGCATTCTGCCCCCCCCCCCCCCCCCCCCCCCACTCCCACCACCACCATTGATTTGTTTCGAAGAGCAACACGCACTTCGGCTTAAAAACAAAATGTTACCCGTTTTTCATTTGTTTTAGTGTTTTGCAAAAGCGATCAATGAACACTTCGCAGTTCGAGTCACGTTTGACAAAATGCATATAAATGTTATTGAACATACTCTTAGTAGTAGTAGTAGTAGTAGTTTGTAGTAGTGTGGTTGTTGTAGTTACTGTTATTATTATTATTATTATTATTATTATTATTATTATTATTATTATTATTATTATTATTATTATTATTATTATTATTATTATTATTATGTTTTCAGATTGTGACAACAGCAGCAGTGGCTCCCCTAGTGGCCAATCAGAAGGAGTTAATGGTGAAACAGACGAGCAAATGCGCATGCGCCTAAAAAGGAAACTTCAGAGAAACCGAACGTCGTTCACTGCCGCACAGATCGAATCCCTGGAGAAAGGTTTGTTTGTTTGTTTCTTTCTTTCTTTCTTTATTTGTTCGTTTGTTTGTTCGTTCGTTCGTTTCACTTTGTAACTCATTGTGCCCGAGGTACGAAATAACCACATTTTGGAGTTATCCTCTGAGGACTGCATTACAAGTCAGGAGACAGGTCGACCATGATAGTTCAAGGGTGGTGGCAGAATAGCTTGGCGCCTATAGGCGCCAAGCTATTCTGCCACCACCCTTGAACTATCGTGGTCGAGCCATATCTTGCTGTGGTATGTCGCGGGCAGAATGAGTTAAGCGAAACAATATTTGGTGCATGTATAGGCCTACACTTTTTAAATCTTCGACTTCACATCGAATAGACTGTTTTGTGCAAGAAACAGCATTGTAGATGCTTGGGTTTTTGTTCTGAACTTGTGCCATCGTTGTTTATTCTATATTTGCTCCGTTTGCAGAGTTTGAACGGACACACTACCCGGACGTGTTTGCCAGAGAGAGGCTTGCACAGAAAATAGATCTCCCGGAAGCGCGGATACAGGTTAGTGATTGGCCGGTTCGTATCACATGACATACTAATCATTTGCAATTACCGATATTAATTGTGATAACACCTTAATCGTCAGTTTATTATCATAAATCTGCAAAGATTTGCTTCGTGGTAAATGACATACAATAACAAATCATTCTATTTAATGAAAAGTATTGCTTCACGTCAGTCGTTGACGTGATTGTTCTTCCAAATTCTTGTTTCAATGTTGTCCAGCATGTTAGACCCCCACGGCAAAAGTAGAAGACGTTTATTAACCCTTTTCATCCTGATACACTTGCAAGAAATAAATTTGACCATGATAGTTCAAGGGTGTTGCCAAAATAGCTTGGCGCCTGAGGCGCCATGCTATTATGGCACCACCCTTGAGCTAAAATGGTTGATTTATCTGCTAATCAGTAATGTAGTCTTCATAGGCCAATACTGAAGCATTTTTTTTAATCAACTTCAGGATGTATTGGTTAAATAACTAACAAATTACGCTCTACAACATGCAAAACACAAACATTAACACCGAACGTTAACAGACAAATTTCAGAGGAAAAAAACAAAAACAATACCTAATTAGAAAAAATAATTTCAGGTTTGGTTTTCCAACCGACGAGCAAAATGGCGGCGCGAGGAGAAACTGCGGAACCAGAGGCGGGATGCGTGTAACGGTAGCACGCGCCTTCCCATCAACCCCTCCTTCACAAACGGCATGTACCCGTCACTACACCAGCCAATCGTCTCCATGCCAGACTACAACAGGTACGTCACATCCTGCTGTGTTCATTTCCGCTTCCTGTGCGCCTTGGTGACGTCACATTTTGAATTTAAACGGAAGTGACATTTGGTGGACAAAGTCTTTGAAAAAAGGCCAAAATGTGCAGTAAAATTAACACCTTTGCTGGCTGTGGTCGCAGTTTATGTTTATGAAATATTTGCTAATTTTTATTAATTAATCTCCAGAAATCCCCAACTGTCCAAAAAACATAGACAGAGTTGTGTCAGTAAGAGGCATAGATCCCCACGAGCCCACGCAACTGCGGGAGCTCATGCGGATTCATATCTCTTAAAGATTGATTGTGTTCGGTTTTTCTCGGCTGTGAACGGGTTAAAAAAAACTAACTTATTTAATACAAAAGACAGGTGGATATCATTTTTTTTTTTTTGGTTTTTTGTTTGAAGCCAATTACAGTCAGTCAGATATGCGTGGTATTATTCAATAAATAGTTTTGTATGTATCTCGATTATGATCATCATCATTGTGATCATGATCGTGAGTATCACCGATATTATGATTTTGCAGCTCGATGCCTCCGATGCCAAGCTACTCGTTGTCAAACAGTATGGGGCCCAACCCTGCCTGTCTACAGTCCTCCTCTTCGTCATATTCCTGTATGCTGCCCGGTATGTCACACACACACACACACACACACACACACACACACACACACACACACACACACACACACACACACACACACACACACACACACACACACACACACACACACACACACACACACACACGCACGCACGCACGCACGCGCACGCACACACACATACACACACGAGTGGGATTTATGTATTGAGCTTTTATGTGACCTTGGACCTTACGGCTGTAGGCCGTAAGGTCCAAATTCACAGACCAGCAGACACAGCATGCTTTTGTGTCTACTGCCGGCACACTATTTCATTTAAAGAGACAATTATGTATGTAAAAAAAAAAAATGTGTGTATGGTTGTTTGGTTTTATTAACAGAACCCATTAAAATATGACTCATTCAAGTTTTCATTCAAATGTGGACGCTGTGTTCTGTATGCAGTATGCTTTTTTATTTGTTTTGAGGTTTTGTTTCGAGAAGTTCTAAAAGGCCAATTTATTTTAAATTTATAGACGTCTTTTAAAGGCTAATTTTATTGTTACAGTTGTGAGAAATACACTGCTTTCAGCTCAAGGCGGGAGCGTAGACTGAAGCCCTCCCTTTGAAGGCAGTCGTCTTCCGCTGCCTAAGCTAGTTTGGAGCGTTTACGACCTTGAAAATGATCCTGTTATGGGATGTTTGTGTGCAGAGTACCCCACGCGGAGTTACGACCCCTTGTCGCTTAGCAACTACTCGCGACCAGCATGCAGCGCGGGCCCCGGAAGCATGCAGGGCATGAACCACCACCACAGTGCTCCTAACGGTGCGTCCACTGGTGCGTTAGTTAATGCTTTCGCAGTAAGCAAAGCCCTTCGGGCCGATGTCGGCCCGAAGTTTTTTTGCTGACTGGGTCAGTGTTTTTCTCATTTTGTAGTCGCGTTCTGCTCTGTCATTTTAGAAATCTTCACCAAAGACTGAGGTGACTGCCGAGCGCGTAAGACACAAAGAAAATCCCAAGAAAGAAATACACACTTTCTAAGCGTGTTTCTTTCATTGTCCTGATTTTCTTGGCGATTTTAAACCCGCAAAAGCCCAAAGTCACAAAGCGCACTGTTTACGCTTTTTTACTGATTTTTTATATTTTTTTCTAAATGAACCAAATGATATTTTGAAATGCTGCGTTTGTGTTTTCTTTTGGTTTGTGGTAGATTTCATTTGCCTTATTCCATTTCGCTATGATGTGATTCTGTCCATTTTTTTAAAAAAATTATCATTATTTCATTTATTTTTATTTTATTTTTTTTTGTTGGGGGGGGGGGGGGGGGGCACAAAAAAAAGTTTTGTGTTTATTTATATCGCTTCATTATGATTCTCATCATCATCATCAGTCCCTTGCCCGAACTGGGCGTTGGGGGGACTGAAAGGCAGCAGCAACAGACAGTGCTCTCCACTGAGTTCTATTTTGGGCGGTGGCAAGCAAGTCTGGCATCTCGAGTTCGGTCCATTCTTTTATGTTTGCGACCCAACTCTTTCTCTGACGACCTCGCCGACGACTTCCTTCGAGAGTGCCTTGGAGGATAGTCTTGGACAAGGTGTTGTGTCGGGTCACGTGGCCAAACCAAGCAAGCTTGCGCCGTTTCACGGTTGCCAGAAGGGGTTCATGTGGGCCCACCAGGGAAGTGACGATGCTCCGTACATATTCGTTGGTCTTGTGCTCGCGGTACGAGATGTGGAGCAACTTCCTCAGGCACTTGTTCTCAAAGGCCTGGATTTTCTTTTCTGAGTCTGCAAGCAGCGTCCAAGTCTCACAGCCGTAGAGTAGAATAGACACTACGAGGGACTTGTAAAGCCTGTACTTGATGGTGAAGCTGATGGAGTTACTTCGCCATATCCTGTCCAGCCTGGCCATTGCGGATGTTGCTGTACCTATCCTGATACGGATCTCTGCTATGCAACTACCGTCTTTGGACAGGGTGGCTCCCAAGTACTTGAAGCTATTGACCTCTTCTAGCTTCTGGCCGTTCATGTGAATGTTGCTGCTGCTGTCGCTTGTGGTGTTGATCATCACTTTGCTTTTATCCGTACTGATCTCCATACCATAAGACCCTGCGCTACTTGAAAGTTTGTCTGTCAGGTTTTGAAGCTCACTATTGCTGCTTGCCATGAGGTCAATGTCGTCTGCGAATCGAAGATTGCACAGGGATCTGCCACCAATAGAGATTGAAGTATGGTGGTTGTGGAGGGTTTCCTGCATGATCTTCTCCAGGAATATGTTGAAAAGGACAGGAGAGAGCAGGCATCCTTGACGGACACCGATCGTTGTCCTGAAGAACTCGCCTGACTGATTGTTAAGTAGAACCGCGCTGCAGGCGTTCTTGTAAAGCGCTTCTATCATTTGGATCAGCCCCTCCTCTATGTTGAACGATCTCATGACTTGCCAGAGTCCGTCGTGCCAGACGCGATCAAATGCTTTCCTGAAATCAATTATGATTCTACATTTGTTTAATATACAACCATTTCATTCACTTATGTTGTCTTTCTATTACAGGTCTGATCTCGCCTGGAGTATCTGTGCCCATCCAGGTGCCCGGTGCTCCGCAAGACATGGGCTCGCACATGGGATCCATGGCAACCCAGTACTGGCCACGGATCCAATGACCGTTTGGCAGCCGTGACGCATGTGCGACAATTTCCTCTGCCAACGCGACAGCTACAGTGACAACGACTTCAGCGTCTTTGTCTGACCTTAATAGCGCATCGCCTGTTGTCACGGATACAAGGACGCATTTGTCCTTGTCTGACCTTCACCCCGTATCATCCTTTGTCATGGATACCAGGGCACCTTCGTCCTTGACTGACCTTCTACCCGCCCGACCCGTTGTCATGCGGACAGGTCCACTCACACAATCCGCTGGCATGGAAACGGGTACCTCTGCTGACCTTCACCCGTCACCATCCGTTGCTATGGTTATGGGCGGCAGTCAGTCCGCTTTTCAGCCTCCCATGTACAGTTTGTGATTCTGTCCCACGGCTGCCATCACGACATCTCCCTCGCCATTTCATGTGCTAACACCTAACCATTGAACTTATCAGTGAAACACAGTCATTGACCTTTTGGATGGTTATAGCGCGTTTTGTCGTGGTGATTCCCGCAAAAGCACTACCGATAGCCAAAGGGTTTACTGAGTGTACGAAGGAGTCACGCGCCAGGATCACGTCGGCAGAAAGTTACTGTCCTGTGTGGATGGTAACAACGAAGAGCCGAGGCGATCCGCCGAACAAAACCCAGGCGTCATTTCGCAAGAGACGTAATGCAAAAGGATCTACTTACCAACATTCTTCAGTTTAAAAGCAGCACACCACAGGCGTGCTTCAACACGTGCGTCTCGCCAAGGACTGTTCTCGACTGTTGATCCGATTTCGCTGAAGACCGAGCTCAGTCCTGGGCAGTTTTCATTGAGTATCACGTCAGGCATCACCAGTGAGACATAGATCACGATCACGCGGAAGAAATTTGCGGGCACTTCATCATACGTTGCCACTAAGCTTGAACACACTAAACGTGTGCTGGTCTGTGATTTCGGACCTTGCGACCAATGCCCGCAAGGTCCAAAATCACAGGCCAGCACACAAAAATGAGTAGCCTTCTCACAAACGCTCTGCTACCCTCTCCATTTTCCCCACCCCGCTCTAGCATTTTCATGACGGGTATTCAGACCAGAGCCTGCCACCAGCATTTGAGAACTATTATCATGTTTTAAACTCAGGGAATAGATCGACAACGGCAGAACAGACAAAAGAAAACATTGTGTACGGTGATGAAATGGGTTATCTTTCGATACCCAGTGTTTTGCACCTATTTAACTGTGATTGAGGAGGAGGGCCAGAATTGATTCACTTGACTCCACCACTGGACTGTTGCAGTGACTGAGACGGTGAATTCTGCGAAATCAAAACTGACTGATAACAAAACCATGAGAAGACCATGGTTGGTAATGTGTGATTATACGAACTGCAGTGCACCCAACCAGAGTCTTTTTGACTAACTATTTACGCAGAGCGTTCTGAAATCGACCAATCGGCAATGTCAACTGACAAGTGAAAGCTGGTGACTGTGTTTTTCAGCGTAATTGGAACGCATTGTTGTGTTGGGGCAGTGTCATTTTGGCTGGTACAGCATGTTGTGGGATGGACAGACGAGACTTCCACACAGTTTCTGTGTGTTTTCAGAATTGTTGATAGTAAGGCCAGTATCAGTAGTAAAAGACAGCCGCACATTCGTAGTTTTCAATCATCGGCTACATCGGCATTCAACAGAGAAACGCCGCGGACTTCTCGATTGAAAAAGGTATAGATTGGTCGAACATCACACAGTGCCAGTATGCGTGTGTGTGTGTGTGTGTGTGTGTGTGTGTGTGTGTGTGTGTGTGTGTGTGTGTGTGTGTGTGTGTGTGTGTGTGTGTGTGTGTGCGTGTGTGTCAGTGTGTGTCGATGGCCAGCGCGTGTCACGTGATAACAGACCCCCAGACCAGCACGTGCAAGAGCAGGAGAGTCACGTCCCCCGAGAGGACCGTGTCCAGAAAGTTATCGTCCGTGGCCACGTGGCGCGCGCATTTCCAACAGCGCGCGCGGCCCGCGAGACCTTTTTTTCTCCAATCAAACGTCACTATGGCGCACGTGCCGGGCGCCCTTTGAGGCCTCGTGCCACCATTGAGTCCTCAAACGCAGCGGATACTGACCGCTATTTGAAGTGAAAGGTACCGCCAAAATTGGCCATGTAGCAGGCCCGCACGATAAAGGGCCGCGCCATCAGCTTGGTAACTACTGGCATCTCCAAAAAGCATAGATTCTCATGAGCCCCTGCAAAGCAGGGGCTCATGAGAATCTATGCCTCTTGCTTGAAAACATTGCGTGTCCAGCACGGCAAAAAACACTTGGGTTGAGAATGGTAAGGTGCCTCTGCCTCTAGCTGGTACGAGAAACAGACATCACTCTGAGATGTGGGAGATCTCGCTGGCAAGGACCCGGCCTGTTCGATTCTATCTTTTCTGCCAACACGGAGAACGTTTGTCGGGGTTAAAAGTGCGACTGAATGGTCCTCTACTTTACTGACAATCCCAATATCTTCACAATTACTGAAGTCCTTGGAGGAAAACCTTTGGTCAAATCCGGCGTCAGAGACGAAAAGACAATGTCTGGTCTGTTTTTTGTTTGACCGACCCTGAAAATAATTAGAGTGACTGGTCATTTGGGAGGGCCACAAGGGCAAAGCTTGTGTCCTTTGTTTTCTTTTTTTTTGTATTTTGGGTTTCCCACAGTGACCACAGTATTGTGGCACACTTTCGAGTCAGTTTCTGTCTACTGAGAGCGCATCTGTCGAAGAAAAAAAAGTGCAGCACAATGACAATGTCAACAGAGGCGAGTCACCCACTTTCCTGCCAGTGACTGTCTGAAACACACGAACCACAGTGATTGCTCAGTACGCAGAAGGTCACGTGGTCAATGTCGGCCCGATGGCCTTTTTTTTTTTTTTTTTTTTTTTTTTTTTTTTTGCATGCCGAGGTCTTAGTGCAACTTGATGTGACCAAATGTCAGTCACCACAACAACGCGAGACAACTGCAGCCTAATTCAAATGAAAGTGCGCAGAAAACATGGTTTGGTCGACAGAGGTCAAGAGTCTTGGCCTAATGCAGGCTACGACTTATTAGTTTGTCCGCATGCAGACATGTGTGCATGTTGCCCCCTTGACTGCGAACATCATCCATCTGCAAGTGACATAGATCCTCATGAGCCCCCGCATAGGCGGGGGCTCATGAGGATCTATATCACTCGCTGGCTTAACTCCTACCCGCGTTTCTGTGACTTGCGCGGTTACTGGGTGATGAAGCTATATATAGAGAGAGATGTATTTCAACGACCAAGCTTGTATCAGAGATATAGACATGTCCGCTGTCAGTGAAGGGGTTCATGTGACAAAGGAATTGTTTCTGCAAAGAGAACAAAATCCGAATTATCTGAAGACTTTCAGAGGCAAAACTCAGAACGTATGAATAAGCTGGACAACACAATTTGCAACAACAACAACAACAAAAACAAAGAAAAAAAATTGCAGTTCGGTTCAGGACGAAATTTCCCTCGATCTGAGGATGCAAATGGAGCCAGTCTCTGCCAGCAAAAAGCATAGATTCTCATTAGCCCCTGCAGCCTGCAGGGGCTCATGAAAATCTATGCGTCTTGCAGATAGGGTCAGGAAGGAGAGCGACTAAATTTTGTTGTGTATTTAATGAAGAAGGACGGTGAAATTAATGTGAATTAATTGAATCTCATTGTGTCGTCTGCTGTGGGGTTTTTTTTTTTTTTAATGACCACGTATGAAGAAAATGAACTTACGAAAAAAAATGAACATTTGTGAAAATGAACTTTTGTGAAAAATATGAACATTTGTGAAAATATGAACATTTGTGAAAAATGATAAACATTTGTGAAAATATTAACTTCTCTGTATGGACATCTTCATATCGTATCGCATTTGACAGCAGAGCATATTTCTGTTGTATCTGTATTCATTATAAAAAGTAATTTTTACAACTGAGCAATTGTCTGTTGTACTCATAAAAATAATTTGACCACGGAGCAATTGTCCCTTGTACTCATGAAAAATGATTTGTCAACAGAGATGCCTCTGTTGTATTCGTGACAACAACAAAAAAATGTACTGACTTTGACACAAAATGATATTAATATTTGCCACTTATTGTACAAAGCACCACCCCCAGAACTTACCATTTGTAGCTAACAACACGTGACTGTAGATCTCTTTCTTTGAAACGAACCACTTTGATAACTAACTCACTCAGCCCGACGGCCGTATGTCCCAAATTTTGGAGGCGTCATCTAATGACTATGCACCATCTCCGGCTGTAGTGCGTCAGGGCTGAATGGGTTAATCTACGCGGTTTTCGTGTAAACGTACGATATGTGTTGATGGCTGTTCTTTTGGAGTTCTTTTCGTAAATTTATCTGTTGGTATCTGTGCACTGATTGTAAAATTAAATGTGCTGGTCTGCCCTTTTGGACCTTACGGCTGAAAGCCGTAAGGTCCAAGATCACAGCCCAGCGCATAGAGTAATATGTGAAACTTGAATATTATAAAACATTGTAAGTGAAAGGTAAAAAAAAAAAAAAAATGGGGAGGGGAGGGGAGGGGGAGGGGGGATAATGGTTGGGGTCAGACTCACAGCACTACGCTTCAATGTACTGTATATTTCACAGCTTGAGAGAAAGAAAAAAATAAGCAACGCACGCATGTAAAGTTTCTAATTTTCTAACTGGTCTTAAGCAGCACACAACCACTGGTATTTTTGATTTCTACCCAAAAAAAAGTTAGACAATTATAACCGTCAGTTATACTCATCAATTTATATCACCTTGCATCCCATCTATCCCACCTCCGTTTTCACAGCACATTTTTTTTTTTTTTTTTTTTGTCAGGGGGGGGGGGGGGGGAGTGGAGGGAGGGAATTGGAAGTCCACACGTTTATCGTTTCAATGGACGATATAATTCTGAACAATTTAAAGAACGCCTAAAGTGCATTTTCACTAAGATACATTTCGGACATGTTACATTGCGCGTAACTCATTTGTACTTTGTGACACCCTCAATTCAAATGTATCATAGGCCTGTAAATCTAGTATCATTGAGGACGAAAGATTCTTGGATTTGTTTTCTTCTTTTTGTTGTGGACGGACGCGTGATCTCCTTCGATCATTATTTTATTATTTTTTTCCCAATTAATTCTCTTTATTTTATTTGTTTCTTGTTAGCGAGGTTGACTGACGAGGATTTCAAACTTGTGTTTGTTTTTCGTTGACGCACGCGAACAGTGTGCCGGTTCGTGATTTTGGACCTTACGGCTGAAAGCCGTAAGGTCCAGAATCACAGACCAGCACACATAAACAATGAATCTGAACTTTGCATGGATTTTGTTAAATGAAAGGTGTATGTATTTTTATCCCTCCCCCCCCCCCCCCACCCCCCTCTAGAATCGTCAGTATTAAAAGTACTGAAAAGTTGCGTTAAATTCTCGTGGGTGCAATATGCTCAAATCGCTGTACAAATAATGTGTTTGTCTGGTTTTTTTACTTACATGTAGCTTGTATTTTGTTGTTATAGCAATATTCAATGGCCACTTTCCTAACAGTGGCAGTTATAGACACAGTCTGTGGTCGAGAAACAAGTTTTACGATGATAATAGATTTAGAATGTCAACCTGCTATGATAAACTATTGTGGACACGCTTGTTAAAACAGAAGACGCAATTTTGACCATAGCCTGTGGAATTTCATTTACTAATGAAACAGGCATTATTAGGGCGACTTGTGGACACAACTTCCACCCTTTTTTTTTTTCTTCTTCAAGCGAACT
This sequence comes from Semisulcospira habei, assembly GCA_036245525.1. Lineage (NCBI taxonomy): Eukaryota > Metazoa > Mollusca > Gastropoda > Semisulcospiridae > Semisulcospira > Semisulcospira habei. The sequence continues at coordinate 82,988,595 of BTPG01000006.1, read as the reverse complement.
AAAATCGGGGGGAAAAATATGCTGACTGAATTTTTTAAAAATTTTGTTTATCACAGAAGATAAACCGTAGCATATTTAATCACACAGATATATCTTTCTTGTTTATTTATTTAATTTTTACAGATAACTGGCTTTTGTCGTTCACACTGACGATTATCCAGACTTGTGCCCTATTTTTTATCGTTTAGGTTTTTTAATGCTGATCTGGGATTTGAACATTACGGGCCACTAAAAGAACAGAGCAGCAAACACCATTGCAGATTCTTTCAGTCAATAGTTTCGCACTCAAACCCTTCACTGCCGAGAAAAATTAAACTTCACCCAACTGCAAGAGGTATGGATCCTCATGGGCCCCCGCAGTGGCGGGGGCCCATGAGGATCTATGCATCTTGCTAAAACCATTTTATACCTATGTTCCTTGCACGGCTGGGGATCTTTGGCTTTTGAATGACAACGATTTCAGAAACTCAGCCGGTCTGCGTCCATTGGCAGTGCAAAAGTTAACTAATTCGAGACGTGCCGCATACGGATACGCAGCGGCACGTCTCGAATGAGTTAATCAATTTTCTTTTTGTACTGCTTCCGATTTTTAAAAGTTTCAATATTCTTCTGTAATGCTCCAAGGCAGCACGCATAAAAAAAATAACAAATCACAGAAGAACATGCGGAAAAATGCATTTATTTCGATAATAATATCAAAATCTGAATGTGCACAGGTATGTCAATTTTCACATTACGGCCTTAGGCCGTAATGTCCAAATTCACAGACCAGCGCACAAAATAATACTTTGTTATTTGTTAAAGTGTGTTTTAATGTTTAGTTTCTGTTTCATTTCTCTCAACTGCGCACCGTGTCTTTTAGTTCATGTTGTCTTTAATAAATAACTATTCCATAATCGATTTAAATTAAATATTAAACTGTCGGTTGTATTAAAGATTAGATTTCTGTCTTTGAATTTCATTTTTTAACATTAAAAAGCAAAGTGTGTCTTTAAATCTGTAATTGTTATTGTATCTTTGTTTGAATCGACGTGATCATCGTGGCATCAGTTTAAGATATTTCTTGTAGATTTAAATATCATGTCTGGGATAATTATACGTTTTTATTAGATATATGCGCTGGTCTGTGATTTTGGACTTTACGGCCTACAACCGTTAAGACCAAAACCAAAGACCAGCACAGAAATTTAAGCCAGTAAATGGAACTCTCAGGGTGTTTTTTTTTCGGTTCACTGCCAGTAGAATCTCTAGATATTCTTAATTCGTATATGTACTGTAAAAACTCTTCAAGTTTTCTTTGAATTTTTTTCGATGTAGCCTTTTTCTTATAGGACTAGAATTATTCTTTAAAGCATTTTTGTTATACAAGGGGTGTTTTTAACTAATTTTGGTGGTGGTGGTGAAGGGGGGGGGGGGGGGGTAAGTCACACAATTCTTTTCAAGAAATGTTTCCTTTCAAAAATATTTCAAAAGAATTGCACGAGATTTGAAATAATAACGCAGTTGTTCAGTCTCAAGAAGCCAAATTATGTCAGCTATTGACGTTTGATCTTTGATTTTTTAAAATTATTTTATTTTTATTTGTCGCAACGGAACAAAATTATTCGTGAATTTATTATAGTATATATATATATATATATATATATATATATATATATATATATATATATATATATATATATATATATATATATATATATATATATATATATATATATATATATATATATATATAACAAGAACTTTGAAAACAAATTTTAAAGAAATAATTTATATTTTAAAAGTCTGATGATGATCGCGTTTGTTATTAGAAAGTAAAACACAAGTGGATTTTTTTCCCCCATAGATGCGTCCTTTAATATTTTCTTGTCTGTGATTTTGGACCTTACGGTTGAACGCCGTAAGGTCCAAAATCACAGATCAACACACATTTGTATTTTGTCATTTCATCAGACTTTATCCTTTAACTCCCTTGTCTGTGCAAGTGGTTTGTGTGCACAAGGTGGTTAAAGTCTTAGCAAGCTTCTAAGAGGCGCGCGCAGTCCCATTCGCATCGCGAACGTCAGCAAGAAAGCATAGCGCTACCTGCACTGCATCTGTACCCGACGGCGCACCTTTGGGTGTTGCGGCTTTAACCCCTGTGTGCATGCAGCCACCGATACTAGAAACACTTTAAGTGTCTGCAAGCACAAATCCGGTTAAACCGGCTGTATTGCTATGACATGCACACTGACGAGCAAAATAAAGGCTACATCATTCGAGTCATCGGAAACACTTCGTGTTTCCGATGACTCAAATGATGTAGCCTTTCTTTTGCTCGTCAGGATATAATTATTACAAAACACACTGTCTCTGTGAATACGTTACTAAGTTAGCAGGCACATGTATCTTTTGTACTAACTCATCATGCATTGTGTGTTTGACACCACTGACGTTACAATTTATGTGTTTTGCATCATTATGGTCTCTCTTGCTCTACTTATGTGCTTGTATTGAGGTCATGTACTACATTCAGAAACTGGGTACTACATCTTCAGTCACATAAATATCTAATGTGGAGAAAATATGTGCTTGTTCAAGATTTGTTTGTTTTAAAGTGTGTGTGTGTGTATGTGTGTGCATGCGTGTGTATGTGTTTGTGTGTGTGCGCGCATGCGTGCGTGCGTGTGTGTGTGTGCGTGCGTGCTTGCATGCGTGCGCACGCGTGTCTGTGTGTGTGTGTGTATGTGTGTGTATGTGTGTGTGGGTATGTGTGTGTTTGTGTGTGGGTGTGTGTGTGTGTGTGTGTGTGTGTGTGTGTGTGGTTGGGTATGTGTGTGCGTGTGTGTGGGTGGGTGCGCATGCTTGAGTGAGTGTGATTAAAATAATGTCCGTTGTCTTACCATACAATTTATATGTTTAGTATGCATGAGAAATAACGCACATTCATGTATCATACCTGTAAATATACCAGTGCAAAATTTTAAAAAATCCAGATCTAAAATGCCGGCCTCTTGGATATCACACACAGACACACTCACACACACACACACTCACTCACACACACACACACACACACACACACACACACACACACACACACACACACACACACACACACGCCCCAAAAGACTGACGCCAAACTGATCAGTCACTTCCACTGAACTATCATGGTAAAGGCATTAAGCTTATAATTGTCAAAAAGGCAACAAGTAAAACTAGGCACCACCCTTGGACTTTCACGACCGCAGCGCTAAGCTTACACGGCCATATACCCTTTACTTTCGGCCACGACTGAGACTTTACCTAACTTCCCCTGGACTCCCTGTAAGGCCTCTTGGCACATTAGGAGGTTTACAGGAGGTTTACAGGAGGTTTTACAGTTGCTGGACATCAAACAATGCAGCTGCAAGAGGCATAGATCCTCATGAGCCCCCGCAGTCGCGGGGGCTCATGAGGATCTATGCCTCTTGCTGATCCTCATCTACGTCCATGCTTTCAAGACGTGAAACTGCGATAGTTGCAGGGACTGTTGGGGTTAGGAGGTTTGAGGCTTCAGTGGCACAAAACTTTCTTCACAAGCCTTTGCGCATAAAGGCGGTGAGCGTTTAAAGTGGCCAACTAAACCGCGCCGTGGACATAAGGCGCCCATAAACGGTCATCTTAAGGCTCTCATCTCGCGCCCACAAACACAACACACCGGACATAAAACACTTCATAAACGACCACTGCTAGCGAGCGGGGTCGATTGTCGTAAAAGGAGACACACTGAAGGAACGGGGGACGAAAGGTTTGCCTCGGTCAGTCTCGTTGCTCTTTTACTAAGGATAGCAAGCATGGCCAGATTTTTTATTTTATTTTGTTCCTTAAACCCATTACATCCTGAGGCAGGTTTTTTTATGCCTATTGTCCCGTGAAGGCTACATTACAGATCAAGAGATACATTAACCGTTTTAGTTCAAGGGCGGTGCCAGATTAGCTTGGCGCCTCGGGCACCAAACTATTTTGGCCCAGCCCTTGAACTGTCATAGTCAAATTAATTTCAGGCAGTAGTGTACCAGGATGAAAAGGGTTTAAAAGACGCATCTTACTGTTATCTATCGTATATTTATTTTTCAAAAATATTCGTCAAGAGAAATCAACAGGAAAAGAATTCATTTCTTGTACATAGTGCCTTACATTTACTGCCTTTCCGCAATGCCAAACGCCTGTTTGTTTGGGGGTTGTTGTTGATTTTTTTGTTGTTTTGTTGTTGTTGTTTTTTTGGTTTGTTTTTGGGGGTTGTTTATTGTTGTTGGTTTTTAGTTGTTATTGATTTTTGTTTGTTTGTTTCTTTGTTTGGTTGTTTGTTTATGTTTGTTTGTTGTTTTTGTTTGTTCGTTTTTTTGTTTTTTGTTGGTTTTTTGTTTTTTGTTGGTTTTTTGTTTTTTGTTGGTTTTTTTTTGTTTGTTTTTGTTGTTTTTTTTTTTTTTGTTTGTTTGTTTGTTTTTTGTTGGTTTTTTTTTTTTTTTTTTTTTTTTTGGGGGGGGGTGTATTGCGCCTACTTGATTGTTCGCATTTTTAATGAAATGGGCTAATTGGTGGCCCAATACGAACAGGAATACGAACTATAATACCACCCACATCCCCCCCCCCACCACCACCACCACCCCTACACACACACACACCCGCACTCCCACCCCACCCCAACTCCCCCCCCCCCTCCCCCCCCCCCTTCCCCCCCCCCAAAAAAAAAAGGTATAATTTGAGAACTTGACATTTTCAAAACATTATTTTTCAACATGTACGACTACATCTTGTTTTTAAATACATAAGACGGAGGGCCATATAATTTTTCAAAGACAATGTTGTGACGCTCAGTGTCCTCTTTGCAGACCTTTATGTGTACAATTGACAAATATTGAATATGTGGGCCTTGTGTGTACAGTACACACTGAAGTGAACACGCAGATGCGCAGGTGAGGTATTTAAAACAGGAAAACCTTTAAATTTTGCTCTGTGTATACAAGCGGTCTTTGAAAAGTTAACAGATTAAAATTCAATGCCTTGGGAAAAGCCCTAGAATTTCTACAGCCCAGTTAAGCAGCCATGGGCTTACAGTTTCAAGTGTCGATGGTTTCCTCTGTCTAAAGATGTAAATCGGCCCCTCGCTGGACACCGACAAGAGACATAGATTTTCATGAGCCCCTGCGATAGCAGGGGCTCATAATAATCTATGCCCCTTGCGGATGGCTGCGGAACTGTCAGTGTCTGCTTTCAAATCAAACGCGAGCATCAGAAGAAATGTTCTCAGCTGGTGCCCATTTTATTGGACTATCTTGTGGTCATAGCTAAGTGAACACTAGTTGTCTCCCTCGATTCGTTGCCGCTGCGCGGCCACAGCGAATCGAGGGAGACAATCAGTGTGAGCCAGCTGTTGTGTGCGTATACAGTGTCGATCATTCCTCGAGACGCAACAGCTGATTGTTCCCCGCAAACCAGATGGACGTTACAAGGCTTTGGGTGTGACTTAGTATTAGCCATCTTTGCCGCACTGCCTACCTGGAGCTCCGCAGAATAGGAACGATCAGATCCTTTCTGACAGAAAAGACTAGTGCCCAGCTCGTATGCTCTCGCATTCTGTCCCGTCTAGATTACTGTAATTCCCTCCTTGCTGGTATCTCATTTGATCAACTTACTCGCATTCAGCGTATCCAGATAATGCAGCCTAGTTAGTCCTTCGCAAAAAATAAATAAATTAAAAAAATAAACCGCACTGATCATGTCACACCACTTCTAAAGCATCTCCACTGGCTACCTGTCAAGCAGATAATAGAGTACAAGCTGGCCACTTTGGCATACAAACACTATGACAATACACTTCCTGCATATCTGTCTTCTTCCCTTGAATCACACAATCCTAGTAGAAGTCTACGCTCAAGCTCACAGAAACTGCTTGTTCATCCCAGAGTCAACCTAAAAACTGCTGGTGCACGTTATTTTAGTTATCAGGCAACTCACGTCTGGAACTCACTACCACTGCATGTCCGTCTATCCCCTACTCTGATGACTTTCAAAACAAATTTGAAGACCTATCTTTTCCAGGTAACATATCAGGATTAGCTTAGTCTGGATGTGCTGCCTGGAAATGTTGGCTGTTGTCTTATATGTGTAGCCCATGTGTGTAGATTGTGTGTGTGTGTGTGTGTGTGTGTGTGTGTGTGTGTGTGTGTGTGTGTGTGTGTGTGTGTGTGTGTGCGTGTGTCTGTTTGGGTATGTGCGTGTTTGTTTCGTGTTAGGAATGTGCGAGCTAGTGTTTATATTAAAGAGTTAGTGCGTGTTTATTTTGTTCTAATTTTTTTCCTTTTTAAATTATTTCTACGTGTTGTAAAGCGCTCCGAGCTTGCTGTTTGTGGGGAAGGGCGCTGTATAAAAACTATGTATTATTATTATTATTATTATTATTATTATTATTTCAGTCCTTCAATGCCAGTGGACGCAGACTGTGCTTTTAAATCCGTTGCAAATGTAACGTCAAAGAGCCCCAGCCGTCAAAGGAACATAAATACAAAGTGGTTTCGGCAAGAGGCATAGAACCTCATGAGCCCCCGCACTTGAGGGGACTCATGAGGATCTATACCTTTTGCGCTTGGGTGTTGTTCAATTTCGATTTCGGCAGTGAAGGGAATGGATGGATGGATGGATGTATGAATGAATGAATGAATGAATGAATGAATGAATGAATGAATGAATGAATGAATGAATGAATGAATGAATGAATGAATGAATGAATGAATGAATGAATGAATGAATGAATGAATGAATTTTATTTAATGTCTCTTCACATCTGGAGGATTTTAGACAGTCAAAGGGTTACCTCATTAAGCCAGATTTTTGGAGACGTCATCTAACGACTATGCACCTGTTGCAGGAGATGGATCGACCACGATAATTCAAGGGTAGTGCCAGATTATCTTGGCGCCGAAGGGCGCCAAGCTAATCTGGCACTACCCTTGAATTATTATGGTCAACCCATCTCCTGCTGTAGTGCGTCATGGCTGAATGAGGTAAAGCTAGAAATCCTCATATAAATCATGCTTACTCTGATTAGACAGCGTGTCTATTATTGTGAAAAGTGAGATTTTAAGTGCAATTTACGTTGTCCAGCTCGCTTTTTTCAACAATGGGCATACTGGCTTTTGTTAAATGAGGACAGACAAGCACAGTTCTCCACACAATCCCGTCAAATTCATATCAAACGATGTACTCTTCAAAACTACACCATGATATATAAATCATGCCAGAGAACGCATTCCTTGTCTGTTTTATCATTCCCCATAAAATCACCGGGTGTTCGCTTTGTTCTTACCAGCACTAAACTCAGCCATGCGAGTCATGTCCATTAAATATGAAATCGCATTCAGAAAGTCAAAACGCTGTAGGACTACACTCTGTATTGACTATTAAAAAACGTGATCACCTCCGGTAAAAAGAGCCACTAATGTGGCTGTCAAATCAGTGATTAAGTCAAAGCTAAGACGAATTTGTTTCGTCTACAAGAGACGTAGATATTCATGAACCTCTGCATACAGAAGGGGTTCATGAATATCTCTGACTCTTGCTGATACAGATTATATTCTTTCAACAAAGAACTGGCAACAGCAAACAAAATAAATCGACTGCAAAACACGTAAAATTCCAACTGAATCAACCGACCTTATTTTCTAACGCTCGTAAATTTTTCGTATATTCAGAGTTTGTATTTTGTTTCGGATACCAATCAAAACATAAGTTTGATTAAAAAAAACATCTTGATCTATAGTCGTTTCCCTCGAAAGGAGGAGGTTACAAAAACATGGGTTAAACCTACGAAAGTAGAAGCTGCGCTGAAGCCTTTTACAAGAAGAACAAGCTAGCATGCCAGGCGATTCTTTTGAAAAATGCTGGAGGTTGAGAAACCCGTATCATAGTATAAATATTCAGACAAGCCTCTCCTGTCACAAAAGCGAGCCTCTAAATGCTATTTAAACGCCATCCAGGGCACACCTGTGCCCGAATAGACTGTCATCAATCTACTGGAGAAAGCCGCGCCATGCAAAGCTACACCACAGAGCCTGAAAAACTCTTACAACATTCACACACAACACGAAGCAAAATCCTGCGGCGGAGTTACACAGATAAAGTAGTATGTGGGCAACTCCGACAAGAGGTGCAGATCCTCATGAGGCCCCGCTTTAGCGGGGCCTCATGAGGATCTACACCTTTTGCAAATGAAGCTAGTTGGCAGAGAGTGCGAGCTTCAGGTATACCACTGAGTCTTTTAGCTCACGGCCTGCCGCTCCGCGCTCGGAGACTCAACCCGCCTTGTGTTCGCGACAGCTCAACTATGAAGTTCGCATCCCTGGCCCCTGGGGATTCAGGGAGCTTGTCCCCACAGGGGTCCTCCCTTTATCCTCCCGTCCCCGACTCTTTGAACATCTTGATCGGGTTCAGTGTGACAACGTTTAGATGGTGTTGAAGAATATTATGGCGCTGTGGTTGTGTTAGCGCAAAATGTTTAATCTAAACTGCTGACTGTGCAACTTATGTTTTAAAGTGCTTTAGCAGAAATGTTGAGTGTTGATTATAATAAAACATGACAAAGTATATGGTGTGTCGACAGAGAGAGATAGAGAGGGACAGACAGAAAGACAGACAGAATGGTGGACAGTACTAGAACAAAATAATTAGCATGCTTACATGTGTTTTGTACAAATCTTGTTTTCCCCAAATAAATCATTGCATGTAACAAAAAAATGTTTCGATATTTTTTAATCTATCATGTGTTTGTGTTTTTGGTCAGGCAGTAAAAAAAATAGCATTTTTATCTAGAAAGGTGGGTGTGGTTTTTTTTCAAAATAGTTTTATATTTACTATTTACTTCATTCAGAATTTGAGGACATGATGAGAATAAGATTTTTTTTTTCAAAATAGATTCTAATTTAACCATTTACTTCACTCAAATTCTGATTGAAGTAAATGGTTAAATTAAAATCTATTTTGAAAAAAAGAAAAATCTATCTAGACAAAATGGTGCTGCGATTTACGTTGAAGAGGTCTGTATGGTTGGGAGGTGGGACGACTCTGAAACAGAAGAAACCCCCCCCCCCCTCCCCTTTTTTGTGCAAAAAGTAAATAAATAAATAAATAAATAAATAATAAATAAATAAATAAATAAATAAAAACATGCTTAGAAAAGACAATTATAACACAATTTTATTAATTTTCGGGTTAAAACATTTTTATCAAAACATACATACATACAATAATAATAATAATAATAATAATAATAATAATAATAATAATACCGGTTATTATACATGCGCTCAAAGCGCCGCGAACTGAACCCCCGGCAACACGCACGCTCACGTGACACACCCGCATTCACTCTGAACACAAACACAGTAGAAGACAAGCACAGGACATTCACGTGGTGCGAAAAGTCAATTCAGCTATTGAGATTTCAAAAATTTTGGCCGCTTGTATTTGAAATTTATAAAGTGGATTGAAACCGGTACCAAGAAGACAATGCATTATTTATCTTTCTTTGGCGAGAAGTGCAACTGAAGGTTATATCCCAAAAATTAATAAATTGTGTTGTATTTGATGTATTGTTTTTCAGGAGTTTTTTTGTTGTTGTTGTTGTTGTTTGTTTGTTTGTTTGTTGTTGTTGTTGTTGTTGTTGTTGTTGTTGTTGTTTTGGGGTTGGTTTTTTTTTTTGGGGGGGGGTTGTTTTTGTTGGGGGGGGGGGGTTTAGCGGAGGGGGGCCAGGGGGTGGGGGGAGGGGGTTGATTCTTTGCGTTTTACACGCTTAGCAGTCACATTTTTGGTCTGGATCTCATCAAATACAGGATCAATTATTATTATTATTACATGGTATTTATATGGCGTATTTCTCATATTTATAATATAACTCAATGCGCAGAATGTAGCCGCGAACTGAACCCAACAAGCACGCTCACGTCAATCACGCGCATTCCCTCACTGTACGTAAACACAGAACATACGTAAACACAGAACATTCACGTGGTGCTAAGGGCAAGCTCAAGCGAACTACTGAAGTTGTATTTGGAAATCGTTTTGTATTTGAAATTTTATTAAGTTGGCTGAAACTGACACCAAAGTGGAGGGGGAGGAAGAGCCGGAATACCCGGAGAAAGAACCCCCGACGACCCGCCCGAATTAACGGTGACACTTACTAGAGGAGAAAAGTCCGACGCCGGAACCAGGAATCGAACCTTGCACCTTTAGCATTGGTGGCAGGCGCCTTAACCATTGCGCCACGGACCGCCCCAAGAAGGGGATGTGGGCGGGGCGGGGGTGAGGAGGGGAGGCAGTGAAACTGATGCTAAACAAAATGTGCGCACGTGTGCGACAGTTACTTCAGTCCAAGCATATGTTAAGGAGATAAGGACAGACATGACTTCTTTTTTTAAAAATCCCTTTTCATGCGTTTTGGGTTTTTTGTTCACTTTCCTCTCCTTAATAGTTTCCTAGTCTTTGTGACCAGTTGAGAGCTAAAAAGAAACTCCTGGTACGACGTCCGGAGTCAAATAAAATTTTAACCCCTTCAGTGGCGAGAGAAAACACTCACAATATCCAACCGCACGAGGCGTAGATCCTCATGATCCCCCGCTCTGCGGGGGCCCATGAGGATCTAGACCTCTTGCTGACACTATTTGGTATCCATGTTCCTGGGATGGCTGGGTCTCTTTGGCGTTAAATTAGCAACAGATTTCAGAAACACAGTCTATGGCAGTGAACAGGTTAAAAGAAAAAAAAAAAAGACGCAGGCAGAAGGCTCAACTTGACGGATGTCTCACTGCTAAATTGTCGCTTGTTAAACGACTCTGTAATCACCCATATCGCAGTTTCTCGGCACCTCAGGGGTCCTTCCGAGCCCTGATAGAACATTTTTTTGTAAGCCCGAAAACTGTTTTGTGTATTGCCGACTAGCCTACTCCTGCGAAAATCATGCATCTGCAAAAGGCATAGACCTACATGAGCCCCCGCCGTTGGCCGTTGGCGGGGTCTCATGAGGTTCTTTACCTTTTGTTTGCTTGGAGCCTCATTAAGAATCGAGACTCAAGAAAATTATATCGTTTGTTTTAAAACAATGTGTAAAACTGAAAATCTTTTTAGGTTTCATCCTTATTGATTCTATAACCGCCTCTGAATTCTAGTACTATCTACATCTGTGCTGCTTGGAAGTAGGGGACAGAAGAGAATGCAAAGTAGAGGTCGGGTTTTTCCTTTGCCTCACCAAGATGCCTTTGGTGTATTTCTCGGCAGAGGGGAGAAAAGCTTTTCAGTTTAACTGCTGAGCCGGCGAAGTAATGGTTAAAATAAAACTCTCTTCAAGGGGACTAACCCCCGGGACGTCTTTGAAATGAGATCAAGCATCATAAGGTAGTGCTCTGAGAGCGGCCTCGTTGGCTCAGTGTGTTATGTTCCAGTGTGGAGGTATTCGCTTCATTAGCTGTTAGTTACTTGTGACGCTGTATGTGGACGTGTACAGCCTCGCTCGCACAGTGTCTGATGTTCAAATGCGGACATTTTCGCGTCATTAGGTGTTCGTTACATTGTGACGTTATTTAGGACTAAGCCGCGCGTAATAGCCTAATTAGTATATACTCACAGTGATATTGATTTTGTTTAGGACTCTCAATACTTTTTAAAATTAAATTGCATTTTATTGGGAAATTATGTTCAAATGTGGAGGTTTTCGCGTCATTATGTGTTACTTACTTGTGGCGCGATACAAGAGCAATAAGCGTCATAACTAGTTAGTACTCACAGTGATATTGTTTTTGTCTAGCGACTTTTGTCTAGCAAAATCAGTCAAATGTGAATTAGAAAGTGTATTTTGAATACTTTCAGACAGTCTCTAACCTTTTGGGTGTCGGTAGCGGATTTAGTCGCGATGATTCCTGCAGGAATTATCGCGACTAAAACCGCTACCGACACCCAAAATGAGTTAAATAGAAATCTGTTCATGCTATACTATGCTGTGTGCGCACAATATGCTGCTTTTATATGAATTACCTTTTCGATTGCTACTGACGGTACTCAGTGCTTGTCAGAAAAGACGTGTAACAATGGCATCGTCAGTAGCAGTCAAGGGGTTAAACAAAGCCCAATTATAGCAAACTTACAATAAAATAAATACGCAGCAATCAATATTTGAAAATAGTTCTAGCTACCTTGAGATTACCTTCACCCTCTGTGTCGTTAGTAGCCTGCTCGGTGTTAAAATCAACTAACTAACTGACTGACTAACTAACTATCTAATAACTAACTAACTAACTAACTAACTAACTTGCTAACTAACTTACTAACTAACTCAATAAATAAATAAATATCCGAACTTTATCTGCGTGCTGTCACGGCTTAAGTTTACTTAAATGAGTCTGACTGAATAGAGAAGTCAAATCAAAGCCAAAGCTTGCTTTCCGTGTGAACTTCAGGCAATTGTTGTCATATCGTCTTTTTATCTGCATCTGTGTACCTTAAGTGACTGTGACTGTGTCCCGTGAGTGACCATGTAGCAGTATGTATGGATTAACCCATTTGAGACGTGTTGCATTCGGATACGCGGCTTAAGGCCGCGTTTCCGGATGCGGCACGTCTCGAATGAGTGAAATCCAACAAGCGACAGTAATCCGTGCTCGTGACTGTCAAGGATTTGCTGTGTCCCCTGTGTAGGTGTTCTCTTATGCCCCCCCCCCCCCCCACACACACACACACACAAACACACACACACACACCCCACCCCACCCCCACTCACAACAACCCTGACCCCCACCCCCACTCCCGCCCTCTCCACCCTCCAACCCACCCCACCCCATCCCGCCACTACAACCAGCAACATTCACACCCACACAACTTCAAAACTTTCCGCTAAAGAAGATCAGTTGCATACGCCCTTTGTACGATCACGTTCGAATGCTGTCCCGTTGTTGTCGTCAGATACGTCCCTCTTTAGTCCCCTCCCTCTCTCAGGATCAGGTGTGCCCCATGAATGATAACGAACGAGTGCTCTCCCCTACTTAGGATCAGTTGCTTCCCCTATATCATTAAGCTACCTGAGAGACTTCTTTCACAATCACAAGGCCTAGGTCATATTACGAGCAGCATGCTCCAAATCTCTTGGCGGAACTAAACGATAAGGAATTGCTAGCGGTTATGGTGGGCGTCTCACTCTGACAAGAAATACCACCCAGCTGCAAGAGGTACAGATTCTCAAGAGCCCCTGCTTCACGCGGGGGCCCTTGAGGATCTATGCCTCTTGCTGGCATCATGTCATCCGATGCACGAGTTTTGCTAGCCGCATACATGTACGAACTATTTGCTGGCTTCATCTACTATTTTGTGGATCGATGAATTACAGACATTTTCTTTTTAATTTCTACTGTAAAATGATACAATATCGACTGCCACTCTGAAGGCCAATTATGCAGACAGCCTAAAAAAACATAAACAACAGTGAAATGTTTATTTTATGTGCACACAAGGAACCTCCAAAAAAAAGGGCAAAAAGAAACAAAGTCCGTTCTGTAATATCGCACACAGCGGGGGGTGGATCGACCAGGATCCGATCAAGTGTTTCGGGCAGTTTTATGATTCAATCAGTCATCATCCCATCAATATTTAATAATGTTTTTTTCGCAATGAGAGAACATTAAGCCGCTCTTGTGTGTGCTTCTAATCGTTAACTTCTCACACAGCCGCGCAAGGAAACTAGGCTCAACGGCTGATCGCCTCCACTGTGTAAAAAAGCACAGATGGTAAGGTATCGACGCCAAAGAGAGGTATAGATTATTTCCCCCCCCCCCCCCCCAAGACGCATAGAGCTTAAAGAGCCCACGCATTCGCGGGGGCCCTTGAAGCTCTATGCTTCTTGAACTAGAATCTAATAGAAGCTTGAGGCTCAGTGCTTCTTACACGAAGTTCTGCACCTTTTCCTGGCTTCATTACAATATGTCGTTTTTTACACAGCCGCAAAGTCTAGTTTCCAGACAGTCGACACTGAAAGCTTTGTTGTGTCCTTTGAGAGTGATACGAAAATGTAAATGTGACCAGCAACAACTGTAGAAATCCCGCAGGCCTGCGTGGATATTGTATGATCTGTGCTCCTTGTATGAGGTAGACCGTAGAATCGGCCCTGTCAAGGCAAAAGACAGCGAGTCCATTTTTGTGAAAAGCGAGATTTTCATAGCAACACAATGAAAATCGCGCTTTTCACACAAAGGAACTTGCTGTTTTTTGCCTTCATTGGGCAGTGTTCTCTGAGTGACTGGAAAAGCCGCCAAAGTAACATACAACTTCATACATCAACAGTCGTTATTCAGTCTTTTGGAAACCAGATCCCAGTCCCACCCAATCACGTCGCGCGCAACTATGATGAGCAAAGCATGCCGGGAGTGATTTACGCAACCGGAAAAGGAAGCTGGTCGTCCCAAACACAATCCTAGAGGGATCCCCGATAGCTCACTAAATCACCATCGCTGACGTTGTGAGCTGAATGAAGTAACGAACAGACAATGGCGCTGTTTGTGAAAATGTTTCACCGTAAGATTGTGATCTATGTTTGGCTACAAAAGCGCTTCGTAATACCTGGTTCTTTAGTGGACAGTCTATGTTCCCTGAAATTGCAGGTTGTTTTCATTGTAGCAATTTATGTCGTGGGCATAATCGCGTGTGATTTCATTGCCAGAATTTATGCGTTGGACAATTTCCTGGGAAGGAAAATAAAGAAAAGCTGTTTTGGTTTTGACTGTAGCATTGGGGGTAATAAACTTTCACAATAATAGTGTTAATACGCTTTTCCTATTCTTGCTCTTGCACACATTTACAGTGTACAACAACAGAACATGTTTTGAGCAACCATCATTTTTTTTTCTGTAAGAAAAAAGATCTTAATCAACAAGTGCTCTATCGAAAGAAGCATTGAAGAGGAAAAAACGGCACATGCTAAAAAAAAGCATTTGGCCACAGTTAGATCTATTTAATTCATTGTGCCCGAGGTACGAATACCGACATTTTGGATTTATCTTCTGAGGACTTTATTACAATTCAGGAGACAGATCCACCTATAGGCGCCAAGCTATTCTGCCACCACCCTTGAACTATCATGGTCGAGTCATATCTTGCTGTGGTGTGTCGCGAGCAGAATGAGTGAAGTGAAGGTTTGTAATGACACGGGATCTCTGGTAAGGGTGGCTCAAAACAGCCTCTGCTGTGTTACAAACTGGATGAAAACAATAGACAATATCGATGTAATGTACCAAATGTAAAACTATCAAAATTATTGAACATTTTTTTAAAGGAGCTCTAAAAATACGCGCTAGAGACTCACACACATCATGTACTGACGAGCAAAAGAATCATCGGAATCACTAAAGATGACGCATTTCTTTTTCTGTTCAATATATTTGTAAGCATCATGCTAGAGGGTTACATGATTTCTAAGGCAGTGTTGGGCTCTGGAATTTCAGAGTTCGCCCCATTTGCACCATCGTTCTGATACAATACCCAGGGCGCAAAACGACCAAGTGCCAGTGTAAACCTTTACTGGCCCGCTCACGGCAGTGTTTGGTCAGTCCAAGTAAGGTCTACACTGGCCCAAGGACCTTTTACTCACCGGTCAGGCCCTGCGCCAACATCTCTGTTCTAATCTGTGGACGATCCGCGCAGTCTCTTGGCTTGACTTCGCGAACGAAGATTCTATAGGGGTTGTCCACGACCTCTGCAGGCATGCTCGTGGCTGTGGAGGCCAATCCGGGACAGGCAGGTTCGACCGCAGTGGCTGCAGAGGGAGGTCTGGCCAGGGTTCTGAGTTGCGGCATCTCTGGGTTTTTTTTTCCCTGAGCCGCTTGTCTTTAAGGCCAGCTCTGCGAGAGTCCTCAAAGGAGACAGCTGCCTTGTAAATGGTGGAGCGCCAGGTGTCACGGTCCGCAGTAAGTGAAGACCACTGGCGGTGGTCGATTTGGCAGGCACTAAGTGACTTCTTGAGACAGTCTTTGTATCTCTTCTTTGGTGCCCCTCTGTCTCTGTGTCCAGTGGCGAGCTCGCCGGACAGGGCGATCTTGGGTAGGCGATGATCCTCTATCCTGGAGACGTGCCCAGCCCAGCGGAGCTGTGTTCGCAGCAGCAAAGCCTCGATGTTCACAGTTTCTGCTTGTTCAAGGACCTCGACGTTTGTGACATAGTCACTCCAGTGAATGCCAAGGATTGTACGCAGGCAGCGCTGGTGGAAGCGTTCGAGGAATCGTAGTTGGCTGCGGTAGAGGGCCCAGGACTCGGAACCATACAACAGGGTGGTGAGGACGACAGCTCTGTACACGCTGATCTTGGTGCCTGTTTTCAGCTGTTGATTATGCCACACCCTCTTGTATAGACGCCCGAAAGCGCTGTTTGCTTTTGCCAGCCTGCTGTCCAGCTTGGCGTCTGACGTGATGATGCAGCCAAGGTAGGTAAACTGGTGCACTGACCTCAGTTCAGACTCGCCGATGGTGATGTGGGGAGGGCAATGCTCTACCTTGGGTGCTGGCTGATGGAGAACCTCTGTCTTTTTCAGACTGACCTCGAGTCCAAAGAGCTGGGCGGCGTCTGCGAAGCAGGATGTGATGCGCTGCAGGGTTCTCTCTGTGTGTGCAACGAGGGCAGCGTCGTCAGCAAAGAGCAGCTCACGAATCAGTTGGACTAGAGTTTTGGTGTAGGCCTGCAGTCGTCTGAGGTTGAACAGGCTGCCATCGAGACGATACCTGATGTACACTGCATCGTCATCGTCGAGGTCCACTGTGGGCTGCTTCAACATCATGCTAAAAAAGATGGTGAAGAGGGTCGGTGCCAGCACACAGCCCTGCTTCACACCGTTGAGAATGGGGAATGGTTCTGAGAGGTCATTGTTGAGTCTGACCTGGCCTTGCTGGTCCTCGTGGAGCTGGACGATCATGCTGAGGAACTTTGGGGGACAGCCAAGTCGCTCCAGGATCTGCCACATGCCTTGCCTGCTCACAGTGTCGAACGCTTTTGTTAGGTCGACAAACGTTACGTACAACCCTTTGTTCTGCTCGCGGCACTTCTCCTGAAGCTGTCTCAGCACAAAGACCATGTCGGTGGTGCTCCTGTTGACTCTGAAGCCACACTGGCCCTCTGGGAGGTGGTCTTCTGCAATGGCAGGTACCAGCCGATTCAAGAGCAGCCTTGCGAGTATTTTCCCGGCAATGAACAGCAGGGTAATTCCACGGTAGTTGGAGCAGGCAGACTTCTCCACTTTGTTCTTGTACAGGGTGATGACGACTGCATCGCGGAGATCCTTTGGTAGTGTTCCTTCCTCCCAGCAGCAGAGAAAGAGGTCATGGAGCTTGTTGTGCAGTGCTGGGCCTCCATGTTTCTAGATCTCTGGTGGGATTCCGTCAATGCCTGCTGCTTTGCCTCTCTTGAGCTGGTGGATGGCTGTGAGGGTCTCTTCAGTAGTGGGCGGTTCGTCCAATTCAACCTTTACTGGGAGGTGTGGGATTTGGAGGATGACTGCTTCTTGAACAGTGCGCTCAGCGCTGAAGAGGTCCTGAAAGTATTCCGATCAGCGGTTCAAGATGGAGTTATTATCTGTGGAGGAGTGCCTGTCTATCAGCGCTTCGCAGGGGACTTTGTATCAGGTGCCTGGGGCCATACACTGCTTTCAGCGCTTCGTAACAGCCCCTGTAGTCACCGTTGTCATCACAAAGCTGGGTCCTCTGTGCGTGTCTGGTCGTTCTGGATATCTCTGAGCTTGCGCTGGAGACTGCTGCAGACGAGGCGGATGGCAGACTTCTTCACATGGCAGGAAGGCTGGGCTAGGTGGGCCTGATGGGCGGCTCTTTTTTTTTTTTTTTTTTTTTGCCTTGTCATCAAAGCCTATAGTACTCAGCGGCCAGCTCGCTAATCATTGTTTTTACACGTCCAGTGGAATGCATGGCCACCAACGGACCTAGCTCTAAAAGTTTGGTCAGCCCATTGCCTCCACAAGAAGCATATAATCTCATAGTCCCCTACAACATGCAAGGGCTTATGAGATTCTTTACCTCTTGTGTCTTGTGTACTTGATTTATTTACAACCGTGCTCCCGCACCCGAGGAAATCATAGGGTGTTTTAGACTGAGGGTGCAAGGTCCGGGTACGCTCCGCATGTTGTTGCCAGTAATGCTTACTCGCGCACAACAATAGGCAGTGGAACGTTTAAGATTCCAGTGCTCAATGGCAGGGGAGGCAACCGCATCATATAGGGATTGTCTGCCCCCTAGATCACTGTTATTTTTGTGTCCGAGGTTGACGGTGGACGGGGGATGATCCTGGTAAGCCCCCAAGTCTTTGCATAAACTCCCGGGTACCTACCTCATATGAGGATCATAAAATCCCAAACCTATTCTGGCTGAATATAAACAATTGTAGCGATATCTATGACAGGTCTACAGAAAACGAAATCCATGATCAGCAAAAAGTCCTCTGGCTTACGTCGGCCAGAGCTGACCCGCCATCTATGGCCGACGTAAGCCAGAGGACATTTTGCTGTTGGATTTTCAGTGTTTTGCGGCCAGCCAACTAAGGCTGACTCGCCACGAGGGCGTTTTGCTGACTAGGGCACGATCCTGTTCAGTAAAATATGGTAATTCTCAAAAGTCCCTGTACTTTGTTAAACCACAAGCGAACGAACCTGATATTTTTCATACGACATTTACATCTAAATG
The DNA here is from genome assembly GCA_036245525.1 of Semisulcospira habei. Classification (NCBI taxonomy): domain Eukaryota; kingdom Metazoa; phylum Mollusca; class Gastropoda; family Semisulcospiridae; genus Semisulcospira; species Semisulcospira habei. Next base: position 82,969,867 of record BTPG01000006.1, on the reverse strand, counting down.
AACCCCTGTCTTCTTTGATAGATTTCATGAGGATCTATGTTGCATCAAGCAGACGGAAGGTCCCCTTCATGAGTTCATGTGCATCACTTATGTGGAGGAGGGGAGGGGGGAGAGAGTCCCGTCCAAGTCTGATTCTACATAGACTCTATTTCTAGACCAGTTCCAGCTTGCCCACAAAGGTTTGCTTCTCTTGCAGATGTTAAAGGCTTCTCTTCTGGATGCTCCGCCTCCAGCCTCCCCCTCCCCTCCCCCCAACCCCGCCCCAACCCCTTTTTCTGACCAGTGTTGGGGTGGGGGGGTGTCAGACAGAGAGAGAGAGAGAGAGAGAGAGAGAGAGAGAGAGAGAGAGAGAGAGAGAGAGAGAGAGAGAGAGAGAGAGAGAGAGAGAGAGAGAGAGAGAGTGGATACGAAGAGGGTAAAACATCCTCGAGCAGACGCCAGCCGCTTGGCCAACGGCGGCACACGTCGGTCCGATGATCTTTAGCCCACTGGTGAGAGACAGTGGACAGTCCACCTCTTATTAACAATTTCACACTACGCCGGCTCTTTGGTTTCAAGCCAAACCTGGAACTGGAATACAGAAAGGTTCTTTTAGGACACAATGACTGGCAGGCTACGTAGTACTAGCTAATAGGCTAGCGTCTATCCTCGTGCACACAATGGTCAAGTTCGCCACGTTTACTATATCAAACACGGTGTACAGTGAAAGTCGCATATAGGAAAACAACAAGAGACTCATTCTGTTGTATTCAAAGTTTGTTATAACTGGAGTCGTGAAGGCCTGCATTCAGTTAAAAACTGAAATGTAGTCAGGACCTCGAACAAAAGACAAAAAGAAACGAAAAATGTTCACGCTCTTCTATACGACCTTTCATATTTGAGCTCATAAACGACGTAGAATGTGTTTTAATTTCGTATTCGCCATAAATTTACACCAACAAAATACCAACTTTATTTTGTATCCAAAATTCTCTTTTAATAATCAACGGAAATACTTTTGGATTCGTTTTGTCGCAACAGTTTATCCTAACCACGGAAAATTTCGTGTCATAAATGAATAAGGTACAAAGTAGAAAGTAGGTAGGAACTGACATTGATATGGGAGAGAACTATGCATCATCACAGATCTGGCTGGACTAAGCACACACAACAACGATAGGAAAGAGGGAGAGGGGAGAGGTGCTGTGACTGTGGAAGAGTGTTCGAGCAAGACTGGATTTCTAGCCTACTGGTGCATGAACATTTCGGTCTAGGCCGTGAGGTTCTATGCGTCTTCAGTCCTTGGTTCGTATATGTGTTCTTTCGTGTTGACCCTTTTAGCCCCAGGGCCCTGCAGCAGGAGATGGATTGATCATGATAATTCAAGGGTAGTGCCAGATGAGCTTGGCGCCTGAATGCGCCAAGCTCATCTGGCATAACCCTTGAATTGTCATGATCAATCAATGTATTTTAATTTTGTATTCGCAATAAATTTACACCAACAAAAATCAATCCATCTCCTACAGCTGGTACACAGTCGTTAGGCAACACCTCCACAATTTGAGTTAATGGGACCTTGGGGCTAAAAGAGGTTAAATTTACATTGATTTCCAGAAGCACTGGCCTGCGAAGGGCTACGAGTCCACCATTGCTGTATTAACACCTTCGCTGCCAGCGATCAACAACTGTGCGTCTGAATCCACTGCACACAACCAGACACTTGCACAAAAACACAGATGTGAATAGGTCCCAAAATAGACATCAAGAACACAGGACTAAAAAAAGACATAAATCATCATGAACCCACGCCACTGCGGGAGCTCATGAGGGTTTCAGGGGCTCATGAGGGTTTATGTCTCTTGTAGTAGCGGGGAGGCGTTCGCCCTGCAATTTAACCAATTCAGGCCTGACGCACTAGAGCAGGAGGTGGATCAGCCTTGATAATTCAAGGGTAGTGCCAGATTAGATTGGCACCGACAGGCGCCAAGCTAATCTGGTACTACCCTTGAATTATCATGGTCGATCCATCTCCTGCAACTGGTGCATAGTCGTTAGATGACGCCTCCAAAATTTTGGAAATACGGACGTGGGGTTGAAAAAAATGAATGAGTTAAGGGTTTAACAATGGTATTTAATATAAGAATTTATTCGCGAATCTTGGTAGACTTGTTCTCCCTGGCCGCCGAGAACTCTTGCACTCAATGTTTCTTTTCTGGGTGCATTGTTCAACGGGTTGAACAGAGAGAGGGGTGGGGGTGGGGGAGAAGGGGCAGGGGTAGGGGTCGAGGAGGTAATATCAACAAATAGTGATGGAATCTAGTATTACGTGTTGATCATACCCTCCCACCTCCGCCCACACTGAGCCCCCCACCCCCTATCCCCTCTACCCACCCTTCTCCGACCCTTCAGACTGTACCCGACTGACCTCAGTGCAACAGCTGAGATAAGTAATTATGAAAACATGTAGACCAGAACATTGTGCGTGTATGTTGACCGTCAGCGACAAAATCCAGCTTCATCCGCAGGGGCTCATGAGAATCTATGCCTTTTGCTGGTTGACACTAATTCCCACTGACATCCTCAGATCGAGGACAGCAGGCTAGGTTTATGTCTTCGGCTGAAGAGACACACTTTGAAACGTGTAATGCGATGGGTTTGGAAACAGGTTCAACTGAGGTAACTGAAAGGGTAGATGGGAGGGGATGGGGGGAGGGGAATTGGATGAAACTGGATGGAGGAGGTTAAATGAAATGTCCGTTTTCAAAGGAATACACATGTAGACCATCCCAAACACTGTAAACATTATTCTAGTTAGGTTTGTTAGTGTAAACTGCGTAGTGTTGAGTTCAGATTCAAAGTGAGCAGGCAGGTTGCTTGCGATGTCAAGAGCGGCGGGGTTTGTAATACATAACAGCATAAGAGATACTGTCACTATTAGGACAAAGAGTAACACAAAATAATTCATCTTAAAACGTGAAACAAATTAAAGCATTGGAATAGTTTCCAAAGACTTCATTAGAGCATATAGTATATTGGGTTGTGGTACATACTTTCAGTCATTAATTAAAATATTCTTTTAAAGAATCTTTGTACTTTTACAATATACTTAATTGTAATCACTTGATGACAGTGTCGAAATTTTGTTCATAATCTAAAACGGACAAATGTCTAAAGGGAACGCCTTCATAAGACGTCATGACAGAATTCGCAACATTTTTCAATGTCGCGGCTGAGTAGCTTTCCATGAGAGAGAGAGATAGAGAGAGAGAGAGAGAGAGAGAGAGAGAGAGAGAGAGAGAGAGAGAGAGAGAGAGAGAGAGAGAGAGAGAGAGAGAGAGAGTACCACTGAAAACTAAACGACTAATCAACAACACGCCGTCAGCCACCAATCGAACGGCAAAAGCTTGATGACCCTAGACACATTCAGAGACCGGAAGTACTTCACACAGTTGTCGTTCTTGCCGACCAAGTCAGTGACAGAATGAATCGCACTTTTCCCGTCTAAAAAGTGAAGACTCAGATCGTCACATCAAGAGGCATAGATTCTCATGAGCCTTGCAAGTACAGGGACTCATGAAAATCTATGCCTATTGCAGGCTAAAAAGTGTCGTCTGGTCGAGAGGTTGAACCAAAATGGCTGCTTTTACGACGAACCAAACAGTCCTCCGCTGAAGGGGACTATTTTCATGGCATCATACATCGACGCGCGAGTTGACAACGTTGTGGCGGAGTATTGTGTCGTGATTGTCGGTGGAGTGCGGACTATGAACGAAATTGCTGCTCATAAAATGGGGTTTTATTATAACTGTTTGACTGCATAGTCTCTGATTAAGTGCGCGCCGGGTACGAGTACTGCCGTATCGCGTAAAAACGTCCTTCAGTGTACAAAAAATAAATATAAAAAAAATTAATAATTTTTTTAATAAAAATCAGCGCACTAGGCAATACAAGACAAGACAATAAAACTCACAAAAAATAAAATTTCACATGTAAGGCGAATTAAGCGTTAGTAGATAAAGCGTTAAGTGTTCGCCAAAACCAGTAATTTTCGGTGTTTGAACATTTTATTTATGCAAAGACTTTTGTCAACAATGGAAAAAAAAATACCAGCCGGTAAAAGATAGAGGTTGGAACTGAAAAATACAGTTGTTCAGGCCGGCTTCCTGGTAAAATTTGAAATAAAAATTGATCAGAAATCTGAACCGGGTCAAAACTGCAGCACTGCGTCAGTTTTCACGAAAACTGTAGATTAACAGCCCGGACAAACATGAGATATCACACATTTGTCCGGGGCACTATTAATCCACTGTTTGCGTCAAAAGACTCGCAGTTTTTTACATACTTTTAATGTACGGAGCGCCGCTATTGACAAGGTTCCCCGTCTTAATGGACTTCGTCAAAACACAAGTCAAAACACCTAGCGGGCGCACTTCCACGAAATCTATCGCTCAACTGCTCTCCCCAAGCAAGAGGCAAAGATCTTCATGAGCCCCAGCAATGCGGGGGCTCATGAAGATCTATGCCTTTTGCATACGCGTCCTCAGTGTCCCGACAGTGCAATGGTTAATGACGTTCTACGCCGCTCTGCCTCTCCAGCTCCTCGCTCCGACTAGCGACGGGGTTAGGCCGTTGACTCGAACATCGAAAACGACTCCTGCGAGTGAATAGCCCAAGGAACAAATGGCAGAATTATGGTGTACTCCCGCTGTTTTTGTCATAGGAACATCGCGCTGGGGTGCCTCGCCCGCTCCTAAAAGCCGGAATTTTATTCCATTGGCTTGCAGTGGGGCTGCGTTCAACGGCGAGGGCTGCCCGTCTTTGACGGAGCAGCGACGGGAGATCGATTCTATTGAATGAATCACCCCCTGCGCGCGCGAGCGGCCAGATCAAAGGAATTCCGACCCTATAGCGTAGCTACGGTTCTGTTTTGTTCGCTTGTTCGACGACCGAGGGAGTATTTTCTCGTACAGTTCTGTCCTCGAGGTCTCTTTCCTCCATGTCACAAATTGACAGTGCCGTGCTTGTTTTGTGACATGGAGGAAGAGGCTTCCAGTCCAGAAACGAGCTCTGATCAAGATAACTCGTGTGTGAAGTCGTCACTGTGTGTGTGTGTGTGTGTGTGTGTGTGTGTGTGTGTGTGTGTGTGTGTGTGTGTGTGTGTGTGTGTTGTGTGTGTGTGTGTGTGTGTGTGTGTGTGTGTGTGTGTGTGTGTGTGTGTGTGTGTGTGTGTGTGTGTGTGTGTTTTGTGTGTGTGCAAGGACATAATCGAAAATAAATTTTATCCTTGAGATATAAAGTTTCATTTCATTTCAACTAAGTTTCATTTCATTTCATTTATCTCTTAAAGGGATCAACGTGGGTCAAGTGGTAGAGCGTTGGGACTCGAGCCCCGGTGGATCAAACTTTGTACAGACACTGTTCGATGCCCCGTCTTTGAAACCACCTTCGTGGTGGCAAAAGACTTCAGTGAAACTGACAATCTGTAAAATGCCAGTTCAGTGGATAGATCTGCCATGATAGTTTAAAATTAGTGCCAGACTAGCTTGGCGTCGTTGATCGACCACGATAGTTAAAGGGGGGGGGGGGGGGGCCAAAATAGTTTAATTGGCGCCGTCCAAACTGTCGAAAAACTGGAGGCGCCAAGCTATTCTGGCACTATCCTTTAACTGTCATGGTAGACCAGTCTTTTATTGTGATGCATTATGCATGAATTAGTGGGTGAATACATTGAAAAACTGCTACTAGTGGACGTAGATTGTGTTTTTGGAAGTTTTCGCAAATTTAGTGACGAAAATCCTGATACGTCAAACGAACATGGATACAATTACAAAGTGGTTTCAGCAAGAGGCATAGATCCTCATGAGCCCCCGCAATTGCGGGGGCTCCTGAGGATCTAAACCTCTTGCACTTGGGTAGTTGTTCATCAGGGTTTTGTTTTCCCGCGAGGATAATGTTTTGAACAATGGACAAAGTGGGTTCTCTCGAACAGTCCCATCGCTTGTGACGACACACCATTCATAACACGGCCATGCCCACTGAAAACAAATCCAATGAAGCATATGTTGATTACATTTCGAATTTGTATTGTGAAAACGTGTACTTCACAATAACAGCGTAGATTGACTCAAGAAAAACACATTTCGCAACTGAAAAAATACACAAGTAAAAAGCAATGTAACAATGGCGAAATAATACAACATAGTTGAAATCATGTATGGGGAAAATGATTCAAAGACATGGAAAAATACAAAGCATTGGCAACATAAACGAACACCCGCGTAGCTGCTGGTGACGTAGATCTTCATGAGCGTCCGAAAGTTGAAACTAAGATTAGAGATAGGCTTATACTGACCAGCAAAAGAAATGCGACATTTTGGGAATCAGCGGAAACACTAAAGTGTTTCCGATGGTTCCTAATGTCACATTTCGTTTGCTAGAGTGTTTCCGATGATTCCAAAAATGTTGCATTTTTTGTGCTCGTCAGTTTATGTCAAAACAGACAGAATCACGCATAGAAAGGTAATTGTAATTTCTAAGCGTGTTTCGTTATTTGTTGTGATTATGTTTTGCATTTTACACACTTTGCAGCCACTTCGACTGTACATTTTAATACACAAATAAAACATAAATAAATTAAACTACTACCACTACTAATAACAACAACAATAATATAAAAAATATAATAACAATAACAATAACAATAATAACAATTTTTTGTTTTGTGGCACAGGGACAGAGAATCTGCTACTTTGCCAGCCACGAAATGGAACTGAATCTTACAAACAGCTGTTACCATGCTCTCAGTACACGGTTCTCCACCGTTGGAGTGATATGGATCATAAAAGATGAAAAAGCCCAACTCCATCCCCACCTCAAAGATCATGTACTACATATCCCCCTACCCCATCCCCACCCTACATCACTTCCCTACCCTTAAGTCTTATCCACTAACTGACTTTTTAACGTACACTTGACTGAAGTCCTCTTCTTGTCAAAACACAGATGAAAATTAACCACTGGTGGAAATGATTCTTAGACACTCCAGCAGCCTGCAAAAGTGGCCAATTTAACTCTAGTACTCATGAGCATTTCCGGAGTTCTTTGTGACAGTGTTCTGATGGAACTTGTTTCCTTTTTATTGGCGGAAGACCTAGTCTTTCACGAGCAAGAGATATTTTTTATCAGCACAAATTCTATTAGCTGGAAGAATACCACCCCATTGTGTGTGCGCCCTCTTTATGAGTTTAAAGGAACAGTCCTTTCAGGACGTGCCTGACATCTGCAAGAGGCATAGATCCTCATGTGCCCCCGCAGTTGCGGGAGCTCATGGGGATCTATTCCTCTTGCAAGACAGAAGAAAAGAGCAACGTTTCTTCAAAACACGAAAGAGAGCTGTGTTTTTTTGTAAACCGAGGAAAACGTACTAAAAATGTCCGTACAGCACAAAAGGAAAGCAAAAGGGAAAAGGAAAGCTAAAGTACGTTTTGCTACTCCAATCTTATTTACATCTATGTTTCCAAAGCAAAAAAGGATAATTTGGAGTTCCATCCGATGCTTCGATCTTAGATACAGAAGACTGTTCAGTTGTGCGCCCTTTAACCAATGCGTTTCTTTTTGCGAAGCAAGCGGGTTTTAATGTACGGATCATTTCTGGTAAGGGCTTTGAAGTCTGGCCGCCGATATGGTGTTCTATTACAGAGGGGTCCGTTCCACAATCAAGACAGACGATGAAACCATTTCTGACAACAAAAGAGATCGGGGTTAGCAGAGATGTTGCGGAACAAGAAATTATTCGACGCCGGAGTGGCCTCCTTCTCCCCTTTATGTGACGGCGTTGTGCCCCGGTCTACCCTTTATTTGACTCCGTAACTGCATTAAGGAGAAAAGAAGACGAAGAGGAAGAAAAAGTCGACGCCTTTGTCCGTCTCGAGAATGCAGGAACTGAGGTATATCATTTGCAAGCAAGAGGTATAGATCTTCATGAGCCCCTGCGAATGCAGGGGCTCATGCAGGGGCTCATGAAGATCTATGCCACTTGCGGATGAAAAGCAATTGCGTCTGCTGTATCAATGTATTTTTTTGTTCGTTTCTTCGTCTTTGCAAATGGAACTGAGGCATATCCGTGCCTATATGTTGCAAAGATCTCCATGAATCCCCCTCAAATGCATGGGCTCATGAGATTGTATGTCTCCTTCTGATGAAAAGAGATTTTGCTCCCCGTGTCAATGCGCCTTTCTGTCCCCATTTTTGTCTAAGGTTCGTTTTCGGTGCAAGAGATAATTAGAAATGAGAGATTATGGATGTGATTGAGCAAGAATCGGCAAAATAAGAAGAAGAAAAAAACAAGGTCAAGATTATTTCCCTTTAAGAAATGCTGAGGCGATACAAAAAGACCGACCGGAAGGCGAAGTCAAGATTATTTTGTTGAGGTCACACAAAAGTCCGACTGGAAAATTTCCGAAGGTCAAAGAGTAGCTGGTCCTAACAATCGCTGGAATCAAGTTCTTTTGACATTCGAGTTGGAACCGTAGAACAACAGGACAAAAAAAATCTGGAACCGGGGCCTATAACATTCAAAGAATTTCCTTTCTGTCCTACAAAGGCGAAAGGAAGTCCATTTTTGGAGAAAATGATATTTCATTGTCATACAATGAAATTTCCACCAGATGAGCTAGCTCCTTCTATGTTCCTGCAAGGCCATCAATGTCGTCCGCAAAGCGCACGTTCGTGATTGTTCTGGCTGTCGGGACGTTAAGCAATGTACAATTCAATCCAATACTGACAGTTCCTTCATGATCTTTCAGAGCGTCTGTCATGATTCTTTCCAGGAAGATGTTGAAAAGAGTAGATGAGAGCAAGCAGCCTTGTCTGACTCCAACTGTAGTCCTAAACCAGTTTCCTATTTTGCCATTGAAGCAGACTGCGCTAGTGGCCTTGTTGTAAAGGTTTGCAATGACTTTGATCAGGTTGACATTGATGTTGTACAGCTTTATGGTGGACCAAAGGGCTACATGCCTCACCCTGTCAAACGCTTTCTTAAAATCCACGAAGACATGATAGAGGTCTTGCTGGTGCTGGAGGTACCTCTCACATAGAACTCTCAGGTCGAAGATCTGCTCAGTTGTGCTGCGCCCTGGTTTGAAACCTACCTGTGATTTCTTTTTCTTTAATTCTAGACGCTTGTCACATAGAGCAAAGATGTCAGCTGTAACCCAAGTTGTGAATAGTATTTGAGAAAAACATCTTTTGTCAAAATATTGCTATCTTTGATGTATTTACTGATCCCCTGTGACCCTGACCTTTGAGAGAGGTCACAAAAATTGATGCATTTAATGCAGGGCCGGACCTGGGAAAAGTCGATGGGGGGGTTACAGATTCAGTATAAAGCGAAGGCGCGAAGCGCCGAGCCTTCTAGGGGGGTCCGGGGGCATGCCCCCCCGGAATTTTTTTTTTTCAAGGATGCAAAATGGTGCAATCTGGTGCAATCTGAGCCTTGAAAAAGCCATTTGTGATGGTCTGGGGACTTTGAGCTTTTTGAACAATCGAACTGACAAACTCTGGGGTACAAAAATTATCACCTGCCCCTCCCTTAAAAAAAAAAACACCCACACCCACACACACACACACACAAACAAACATTTATTTATCAACAGAGATGTTTTGTATACTATTATTATTCACTACTTTTCGTTGATCGTTAACGGTATAAAGCTTTACCTTGTAGTTTATGAACATCAGGGCCCTGCTTTCACTTCAGTTCAGTCTTGCTGCACTAGGTTCCTCGGCATTAGTACCATTTGTGAATTGTATCTTCTGGCAAAACAGTTCACTGCCTCTTTGAAGTCAATATCAACATCCCTGTGCACTTTCAGTAAAGCAAGTGCATTGAGTCTCTGTTGCCCCATTGTAGAGCGCAGGTAGTTTTTCAGGTTGCGCAACTGACTGTTTGAACGCTCACACTCGGCAGTAGTGACAGGCAGGGTGCAAAGGTTCTTTAGCATGATGAACAGGTTGGGATAAAAATCCCTGTCACAGTGTTTCAGTGCTTCTGATGCCGTGGATGGGATGATAGCTGTCGCATTCTCAGCAGCACTTCGCCATTTGCAAACCCACCGTTGGTATTCTGCATCAAGGGTAGCGTTGTCTGGTAGGTCAGACTCCCACAACATTGCCAGTGTCTTCACCCCTTCTGGAACCTGCATGAAACCATCCTGGTTGTCTATTAAAGTGCTTGGCACCAGACAGAGACCATCAACTGCTAGGTCAGCATTTTTGAACCTCGAGTCCAATTCGGTTGACAGGTGTTCCAAGAAAGGAATGGCAATGCTAATCTTGAAATATTCTTCTGGAGTGGCCGCAGGTTGGTTGTCACGGAGAGTCTGGCGGGATGCTTAACGAGGAACAACAACATCAGTTGTCAAAGCATTTGCCATTTTGCTGACTTCACCAAACCAGGCAACGAACGCTGTGTCGACATCTCTTCTAATAGAAGACATGCAGTTACTGACCTCTTTGATTTCCCTGTAGGCATCGACAACATCTTTTGTTCTTTTCTGGAGCTTCACTGTCAAGGGTTTTAAGTAACGCAAACAATTGCGGACGACAACGAATGCAACGAGGAAAACACTGCTGCTCAAGGTGTGGAGAAAGCCAGTTGCCTTGGTCAATGTCTCACTGTCCCAATTGTCACTGTCTTCACACATTTGTCCCAAACAGTCGTGAACAACCAGGAAGAGAGATGTGTAAACCTCCAGTGCTTCATGTTTTTCTACCCATCTTGTTCTGCACAGATCAACAAGCTTTGTCTTTGTCGTGTCAGGCTGAGATGCTTCGATGGTATCTTCAAGTTTTCGTTGTCTCTTTGGAGAGTTTGAGAAAAACAGTGACAGTTCCCTCAGTGCTCCCATCATGTTCTTCACTGCAGGCAAGCCGCATGCTTTTACAATGCAGAGACTCAAGCTATGGGAAGCACAGTGAAAGTACAGTGCTTTGTTGTTCCTTGCTTGAAAACGTGCCTGCACTCCTTTAAACTTTCCTGCCATGTTTGCGGCCCCGTCATAACCTTGTCCTCTAACATTGTTGAAATCAAGCCCCCACAAGCCCAGACACTCAACAATCTTGTTGTAAAGTGTTTCACCTGTGGTATCTCTGCACTGGACAAAAGCCAGGAACTCTTCACGAACTTTCAGACTTCCATCGACGAATCTCAATATAATTGAAAGTTGTTCCCAGTTTGAGCTTCGTCAGCAAGCACGGTAAACTGTTTTGCTGCAATAATTTCTGCAAGAATCTTGTTGCGGATCTGATCACCAAGAACCTCTATCAGTCTGTTTTGTGTACTTTTTGAAATGTATGTGGCCTTCTTATCGCATGTATCTAGATGTTTCCGGAGAGTTTCATCTCCTGCATTGATGCACAGATTCAAAAGGGCATTGAAATTGCTTCTGTTCTCACTCTGAAGAATGCCATCATCACAGTTGCCCCTCAGAGCTAACCCCTGTCTTCCACACACTTCAACAATCCTGAAGAGGCTTGTCAGAACTTGTCGATTTGCAGCGATGTTTTCTGCATTTTTCTGATTGATTTCACTGGCGATGCTCTGCTCTGGTTTATCCATGATTGTCAAAAACTGCTCTCCATTTGCCATTGCATCTTTGTGGTATTGTAATAACGAGTGCTTTTTGATCTGATCACAGGCTTTATTCCAGTTCTTGCATGGCGTCTTCACAAACTTGCCCAGGTTTTCAGTAGACTTTGCAAATAATAGGCAATACTTGCAGTAAGCCCCATCCTCGAAAGGAGAATACACAAGCCAGGAGTACTTTTGCAACCACTCATGCTGAAATTTTCGGTTCTTGTTGTTTATCACTGTTGTTGGAAACTGAAAACCAGGTGATGGTCTCCAGTGTTGCCTTAGAAGATGCTCCTTGTCACGGCTTGACAGTGAAACGACTCGCGTGTGTTTCTTGAAAACTTCACCAAAATCGATATTTTTGTTGCTGGTGATCTGAGAGGAGAAATCTGAAGAGGAGTCAGAAAGCAGGCTCACATCAGGCTGGTTGGTCATTGGCATGGCAGAGGATTCAGAAAGCAGGCCCCCGGCAGGCTGATCAATGCTTGAGGAGGAGTCTGAAATACAAATAAAAGTTGGGTCTATGAGAAGTCTGAAATACTAAAACGATTGTGTGTGTACCTGTGAGAGAGAGAGAGAGAGAGAGAGAGAGAGAGAGAGAGAGAGAGAGAGAGAGAGAGAGAGAGAGAGAGAGAGAGAGAGAGAGAGAGAGAGAGAGAGAGAACAATGAACAATGAACAATGAACCTTTATTTTCCAACGGTAGAAGTTATTGGTAACAGGACCAGTTTTTAAACTTGCCGTTGCTACATCTACTACATAAGTGACATAGACATGTAAACATACACATACCACACACTGCTGCATGCACTGCTGCATTCGCTTACGCACGCACGCACGCACCACGCACATACACACACACATACCCACACACGCACTCAGGTACGCACGCATGCACATCACAACTCGCGCATGCACGCACGCACACACACACACTCATGTACACCGCAATTCAGTACGCATGCACACACGCACGAACACTCACACACACACACACACACACACACACACACACACACACTTACACACGCACGCACTCAGGCACATACGCACAAAAACAAACACACGCTCTCGGACACGCACTCCAGACATTCCTACCCGCATACGCGTACGCACAAAAATATAAAATGAGTAAAAATACAAAGTAAAGCAATAAACAAAGAATCAGTCATTAAGTACATTAAAGTTCATACAGCAAGGGCAAATATGTATGCAGGTGCTATCTCCCCCCCCCCCCTCTCTCTCTCTCTCTCACGCCGACACACACACACATACACACACACACAGCATGCACGCACGCACGCGCGCGCGCACACACACACACACACACACACACACACACACACACACACACAGAGAGTCACACATACTGAGAGAGAGAGAGAGAGAGAGAGAGAGAGAGAGAGAGAGAGAGAGAGAGAGAGAGAGAGAGAGAGAGATCAGAGAGAGAGAGAGAGAGAGAGAGAGAGAGACCTGCAACAAGATAATTACATTTAAAGCATATATATGTCTTCGTTTACACACTTCAGTCAAGCTTAGATATATATTTATGATCTGAAATAACAGCTTTTCTTTTTAGACCCCTCCCCCCAAATGATGGACAAAATCTTTGCTACCTTATGACTCGTAGAGTCTTCTTAGGCTAATGATAGCCAATGGAACACACCAGTCATTTTGTTTAATATTAATTATTAAATTGAAACACTCAATCACGTATCAATTTCAGGTTGTATTTAATTTAATTTTTTTTTTTTTTGAGAGGGGGGGGGGGGCGGGGCAGTAAATTACTCACCAACACTGCTTTTACTTGTTCCCATGTCACTGTTTCGAACTCCACTGCCAGTGGTCTCACTTTGGGTTGATTTTTATCTCTTTCGAGGAACTGCATCATCTGCCGTTTAGAAAAACAACTTTTATTATTATTATTATTATTATTATTAAAGGTTTTCTTATATAGCGCTTACCTGTAAACAGCTCTAAGCGCTTTACAATTTACTCAACAACAACAAACAAAAAGAAAAAAAACAAAAAAACAAAAACAAAGACATAACATAAAAATTAAAACATGAAATTATCCTAAAAGCAACAACAAAAATGTAAAATAAAATAGAACCGTCTTTTCAACATCTTATATATGATTATGCATTGCAGGTGTTAACACGTCTACTACAATTTTATAATAATAATTTAATATAAAAAAACAGTGGTTTTCTGATTAGTTCTTAGCTTATTTTAAATTTCATCAACAAAAGGCCTAAGGGTGAATAATCTTATTTTGTAGCACGCTGTTCACAGGCATAGGAACTGTTAACAAATTTGCTGATTTTCAGCAGTTGGCAAAATTTCAGCACATTTTTATTTTCCATTTTATTATGTGAAAAAGGCAGTGGTTGGGATGCCGTCATGATGGCTTCTTGTCGTTCCAAAAACCGAAGTCGTCATGACGGTTTCGCACCCGGAAAGGCTATGTTGCCGTCACAATTGATGGCGACGCTGTCAAAGTGGTGTCAGATAGGCTATGGTTTCCATAGTCAGCCATCAAGACGGTTCTGTTCTGCTCTCCGAAGAGATTTACGTCACAATACATAGCTAGTAAGCTGCACTAGTGAAAACGATACCTTATAACTTAGCCCTTGGTTTTGTTATTGAAAACGATATTTTGCCGTCCAAAGATTTTTTTTTATAAATATAAAAGCAATATTGATCATTGATGCCGATATCTTTATTCTTTAAATTGACATTTTTAAAGTTATATATCATAATACTTTGTGAAATAATTTTAGGCTATGCATTACTTTAATTGTTACCTGTTTTGGTATTTTGATAAGTGGGGCTGTTTTATATCTATGATATTCATTATATGCAGCTAGTATCAGCTCCTACAGCATAGGCTACACTCACAGGAAGGAAGTACCGGCGCCATCGCCACGTGCTCATTTGAATCGAATTCGGAATGGGTGAATTTTACCTAGTTCTACTGACTACATTTCTTTTATGAGACAAAATTGGATTTAAAAATGTACCCACCTTCTGAAATGGAGCTTGATGAAAACCATCATGACAGTTGCCTACTGCCATCAGCATCTGTTTTTTTCAGTTTCGGCATTTTCGAGGAGACAGCAAAAGTGAAGTGTTACCAAAGAAAATAGATCTAGATTTAAACTTCCCCCCACAAACCTTAATGACGTCAGACGTCTTTTCACTGATCTTTCTCGGAAAGACATGCACTGAAGGAAAGCAACTCTTTTGGGTACCTGGTCGATTCAACGGAAATCCATTTCAACGATGTTTTTGGACGATTCAACGATGGTCGTTTCAACGGATGTTCGTTACAACGAATTATCATAATTATCAACTTAGCGTCTTAATTAATCTTTCTAAAAAGTCGTTTTTGGGGGATTAGGGCTGTATCAAGGTGAAGGCGCTGGAAGAGGCTTGTGGCCAGAACAAGAAAATATGGCTGCATTTACTAATTTAGGGTTAGGGGTTGGGTTACTTGGTTGTTTCAACGGGAAAACGTTTTGAACGTTTAAACGGATCCCTTGAAATGGATTTCCGTTGAATTGTCTATAAATAACTCTTTGTGCCTTGGATCAAAAGTGACTTAAAACTGCAATGTTTTAAAAACAATAAAAAAAACAATAAAACTTTGGAACTCCTTTTGCATAAAAAAAATTCACTGTTCTTTTTTTTTTTTTTTTTTTTTTTTTTTTTTAGTTGGGAGGGGGGGTTCCGGAACCCAGGTAACCCCCCCCTGGGTCCGGCCCTGCATTTAGAAATATCTGGCTTGTGCCAAGTTTGAAGTCTGTGGCTTGAATGGATTCCGAGAAAATGCAATTGTTGAAGTTTATGACAGATGACGTACAGATGACCACTGGCCTATTACATACTTACTTTTGTTATCGCATGTGAGCCAGAAAGTGTATGTGAGGACCACTTCAATCTGGGCAGAATATCCCCATGAAAAGAAGAAGTACTGTTGGATTTACAAAATTTGCTGTTTTCTAGTCGTAAGTAACTATGTTTTTTGGTTTTTTTTTTTACTTTCGGAGCTGTGGGTTGGGGAGGGAATATTGCTGCACAGAAAAAGGGGGAGGTGGACGAGTAGATCAAGAAAGCTGAGAGGGTGATAGGCAAAAATCAGAAACACTATATGTACCACAGATGACTGACGTACACAACAACAAGCATAATGAATGACGAGACTCATCCTTTGAGAGATGAAGTTGACTCTAGACGGAGTGACCGAAGTGATAGATTGATACTTCCATAATTATATGCACACACAAAGGTACAAGAATTCTTTAATCCCCCGTGCAATGACAGCTGCAAATGAGACTCACACTAGGGAAAGGGAGAAAACTTCAAAATAATACGTGAGATTAGTGTGAACTATATGTTTTAATACGAGTGTATGAGTGTCTGGGTAATAATATATATTGCTAATTCTTTCTTATTAGGCAGTGAAAATGTGTGTGATATGTATCTATATGCAGCGATAAAATGTGATATGTAAAGGTTGCGATAGTATGTGTGATGCATTGTTTAAATGTGTGGATATATGTTGTTTATATGTTTGCTTTATTATTTTCCTACTGAGACAAGATGGTGTAATTTCTCATCTAATGGGATTAATTTAAATCTTGGTAAGATGACTAACAGCTGATGTCACCGTCATGTTACCTAAGATAAATATAGAGTGGGTGGGTCTGTGTTTTCTAATGTTCATATGGCAGGCTTTACCTAAAGACAGTGTATATTAAGCTGAACAGCCTTCAAGCTGTGAAACAAAAAAGATTTTCTGTATCTTTATTGTGAGGTATTGAACCATCTGTAAATTGCAACATGACTGACAAGATGACCATCAGTCATGTTACAAAACGTCAGTGTTATGGACACATCTCACGTTACCTTTTTATTCAGACGTAAATGTAAGATATTCCCATCATTAAAAAAAAAATCTAAGAGAGTATCCCAAACAAAGAAGAAAAAAAAACCGCTTAGAAAGACATTTGTAACACAATTTATTAACTCACTTCACCCCGACACACCGTTGCAAGACCATTATAGTTCAAGGGTGGTGCCAGAATAGCTACGGGCGCCAAGCTATTCTGGCACTACCCTTAAACTAAGGCGCCCGTAGGCGCCTAACTATTCTTGCACCACCCTTGAACTACCATGTTGATCTGCCTGGATTGTAATGCAGCCTTTAGATGACAACTCCAAAATTTATTGAAGTCGGCTTTGGGTTTAAATGGGTTAATGTTTCGGGTTTTTATCCTTGGAAGAAATTGCTTTTTAAAGTTATCATTGCTCGTGAACATCCCTACACGCGAAGGTTAACACATTCTATACTTGCCGCATCCGGATACGGCAGAAAGCCGCGTACCCGAATGCGACACGTCTCGAATGAGTTAAAACTTGCATCCTCTGAAAAAAATAGATCGCACTCTACGTCATTTGCGGCATATAGACATGCATCCTCTGAAAAAAAAAATTCACAATCAGTGTCTTTCGAGACGTGCCGCATCCGGATACGCGGCATGATGCCGCGTATCCGGGTGCGCACGTCTCGAATGAGTTAAAGCATACATTGTCTGGAAACTAGATCACATTCAAGGTCGTGGGCCGTGAGGACCGACATACACATGCATTTATGCATTCCCCCCCCCCCCCTCCCCATCTTTCCCCTTTTAGTCTACTTTTTTTTTTTTTTTTGAGGGGTTGGTGGGGAGGTGAGTGTGGGGGGGGGGGGGGGGGACATGGTGAGAAGGGTTGTCGCACATTTTAAAATCTAACACGCGGACAGCTCAGTTCCCATTAGCCGGTGCCCTGTCACGGGTACCGCTAACAAGACGCGACGGCCGTCATATTCAAGGGACGTCACCCGTCCCTCTTCCAACCTTGTCAAGGGAAACAAGCCGCAGGCGAAAAGGAGATAATACGTATCACTGTAGGGGCAGATAATACATTTTAAATGTAGGGGCTGATAATACGTTTCAATGTAGGGGGGAGATGACAAGAGGGAAAATGTGGCATTGTCGAAAGGGCTGTTTAGGGAGCACAATTTAACTCCAGCTTGACGAATTCTCGCCCCTCATTTCCCACATCAACCTATTCCCCACCCCACCCTTTACCTGTAATTTGGGAGCTGGACTGTGATTTTCGAACTTACGGCTGAAAGATGTAATGTCCAGAATTACAGACCAGCACTTTTTTTTTCTTTTTTTCCCCCAGCGAGCTCGACCCTATGTTTTGCGACCAGATTGCAGCTCCCCATGGTTCAACGATGAAAAAAGTATATCTGTGTGTGATTCCGATCAGACTTCTTCAGTGAAATTAGCTTGTGGTTCATAAAGAAAAAAAATAGTTCTGAAGAAGTCTGCAAAAGTATTAATGTGTGCTGGTTTGCAATTTCGGACCTTACGTTTTCCGTTTTAGTCAATAACTCGGGATTATAGTCCCAGATTCACGAAAAGTTTCAGAGTTTAGGAAATAAACATGGCTGATCGTCTGTTATGGTGACCGAGGTGAGCTGTACATTGCTGAAGAAACAATCCGCGTTGACCTCGGTAGTTTCAACAACGTCAGTGGACACAGATTGTGTTTGTGAAATTGTAAATTCAACGTTCAAGACCTCCAGCCGTCAAAGGTGCACGGATGCAAAGTGGTTTCATCAAGAGGCAGAGATCCTCAAGAGCCCCCGCAACTGCGGGAATTTATGAGGATCTATACCTCTTGCAGCTTATTGTTGTCAATGGTGTTCAATGTTTTTCGGCAATGTTTCAATGTTTCTCGACTGTCTGTGCTGAACATGAGACTGATGATCAGGTCTGGCCACAGTTATAGGCCTGACTGCCATTGACTTCATTCGTTTTAGGACTAGAGGTGTAAGAAACAATTTAGATCTTTTAATGTGAAATCTGCAAGTATTCATGATTCACATATCCGCAGAAACATCAGGAAATGGGGGCGACAAAGAAGAACAGGGTCGAATATTCTGTTAACCGGGTCGAAAATCAATAAATAGGGCCGGAAGGATATCTTAATAGCGTATGAAAATCATTAATGAAGGTCGAAAAATCATCAAATGAAACGGCAGCAATAAGCACAGATCTCATGAGGCCCTGGAACTGCAGAGGCTCATGAGAATCTACGTCTCCCGCAGATAGAATGAGGTGGCAAGGGGACACAGTCGCCGCAGAGAGCTATCATGCTGCATTTTTCTCCGTACGCCGTGAAGCGTAAGGGCATTGGCTTGATTGGCACGGTTCTTTAGTGGCTGGGGTCGTTAAAACTAGGGTGGGGATGCTCTCTCTCTCTCTCTCTCTCTCTCTCTCTCTCTCTCTCTCTCTCTCTCTCTCTCTCTCTCTCTCTCTCTCTCTCTCTCTCTCTTATCCTTGAGAAAAAAGTTGCAGGTCATTTCATATCTCTCTCTCTCTCTCTCTCTCTCTCTCTCTCTCTCTTTCTCTCTCTCTCTCTCTCTCTCTCTCTCTCTCTCTCTCTCTCTCTCTCTTTCTCTCTCTCTCTCTCTCTCTCTCTCTCTCTCTCTCTCTCTCTCTCTCTCTCTCTCTCTCTCTCTCTCTCTCTCTCTCTCTCTCTCTCTCTCTCTTTCTCTCTCTCTCTCCAACAAAACAGACTGTGCACCTTCACCCTTTTAATGCTAGCGTTTTGACAATATTTGTAAATTCAACGTAAAAAATCCTCAGCCGTCAAAGATAGCAAGGTGGTGTCAGCAAGAGGCATAGATCCTCAAGAGCCCCAGCAACCTAGGAGGCTCATGAGGATCTATACCTATTGCAGTTGGCGTTTAGTTTTTCTCGGTTTTTGAACGGGTTAACTCATTCAGCCCCACGGCAGTATTTTACAAATTTTGGAGGCGTCATCTAACGACTATGCACCAGCTGTAGGTGATGGATCGACTATGATAATTCAAGGGTAGTGCCAGATTAGTTTTGCGCCGACAGGCGCCAAGCTAATCTGACACTACCCTTGAATTTTCATGGTCGACCCATCTCCTGCTATAAGGCGTCGGGGCTGAATGGGTTAACTTTTGATGTTGACATACTTTTGTTGTGCATGGTCAGAGAAGAAGCTTAGTCATACATAGAGAATTTGCACATAACAATATAACCAATCCTTCATATTGTTATAATCGAAGTTTGCTATAATTCTTTACTTATTCGAGACGTGCCGCCTCCGGATACGCGGCGTATGCCGCGTATCCGGAGGCGGCACGTCTCGAATGAGTTAAGATGCGTCTCGATATACAACAACAAATGGATGTTTATCTTACTTTCTTACACCCGAGTATTTTTTATGAGCAAATGTCCTGAAGACACATGTGTGTACTTATATCAAATTTTAAATCAGCAAGGCAGTTTTGATCAAAGATGCATCTATATAGTCTAAATAAAGTCTAAATATAGCTTTATGTACATACACTGACACACATATACGATATAGAATTCAAATTTGGCGTTGAACCCTTCACGAAACATTTTTACAGTGACACATTAAATTATATTTATTTACACCAAGTTTTATATTAAGATCCTCCCTTGAGGTTCACTGGATAGACTTTAAGCCTTTCCTCTTTGATTTGAACTTGTAGGCTGCTCGGAGTTAACTAACCAACCAACTAACTAACTCATTAACTGATTAACTAACTAACCAACTAACTAACCAACCAACCAACCAACCAACCAACCAGCCAGCCAGCCGGCCAACCAACCAACTAAGCAACTAACTAATTAACAAACTAATTAACTAATTAACTAACTTACTAACTAACTAGTCGTTTTAGACATGAGAAAAGTGAGTATAACAGATCTTTGGAAAATAGCCTGTTCGGTAAGGTGCAAATGTAGCAGACTGATCATATCAAGTTATTTTCACCACAAGTGTTTATGCCTTCGTTTCATGCCAGACCGAGTGCTAGTCTAGTCTGGTAAGGGGTCCCAAAATCTGTGCTGGTCTGTGAGTCTGGACCTTACGACAAAAAAACGTAAGGTCCAAAGTCACAGACCAGCACACAAATATGCAACTTAAGGTGAGCTCTGGCCAGCCGGACGGCCTGAAGTCACACCAGAGCAAGCAAGTAAATGATTGGATTTAATGAGGATTTTTTGTGGCCTATCAGTGAGTTTAGCATCGCTGTCGGTGAATTGTAAGTTCTACTTTGTAACTTGTGAGTGTGATTGTAAATCAGATGTTTACATTTTATTGTCTACTTAATAATAACTCTGACTCTCTTGTTTTTTCATGATCCTGTACTACATTTGTCTGCTCTAGTTTTCATGAGAAGGCCGGCTAAGAAATCCCAAAATAAAAAGACAGAAACACGCTAAAAAGGACAATTACAACACGATTGATCAAATTTTCTGTTAAGCCCCTTTATCAAAATGAACAAACAGACAAGTATACAATGCTCCATTTGATAGAGCAATTTCAGTCTATGCAAGATTTGTCTACCCGTGTTTTCAAGACAGACGACAATCCAACATCAGTTAGTCTACACACGATCTGTCTGAATGTTACTATCAGCTATCAGCACCGAGAAAAAAGACAAACTGCACACCCAGACAGCACCACCTACAAACGAGAAACACAGACCCTCATGAAAATATATGACTATACCTCTTATTAACCCCATTATATTCATGTGTTTGTTCCTCTCGCAAAATAAATAAATAAATAAATAAATTCTCGGCTTCCTTTTAATATAAACCATGACACACACAATTCAAATCCACCTGAAAGGTTTAATTACAAGAGACATAGATCTTCATGAGCCCCGCAATTTGCGGGGGCTCATGAGGATCTATGACTCTTGCTGCCTATTGATTCACATGCTCGCACCTCGCACAAAATTCATCGCGCCTTAGGATAAATGACACAGACTGTTCAAATCCACGCGAGACAGTATAAGTCCAAAGAATTCTGTCGTGCTTTGGCAAAAGCGAGTGTGTGCTTTTTTTAGAAGAGCGAGATTTTCATTCTTATAGCAATGAAAATTTGCTTTTCTCAAAAATAAACATATTAGCTTTTCCCATATTAAGTAACGGCAGTTCTGTCGTGTTTTGGCAAAAGCCACCCAGTCCATTTTTCAGAAAAGCGAGATTTTCATTGTATAACAATGAAAATCTCGCTTTTCTGAAAAAAAGACTGGGTGTCTTTTGCCGCCAAATCACGGCAGAATTGTGATCACGGGTCGGTATATGCTGTAATGACTGACGCTTATCCGCAGAAAATGACAGGCTGCCGACAACAGGGAGAGAGTTTAAATTAGAGAGGAGGCTTCAATCCCCAACAAAACTGGCTCAGTTTTAACACGCTTAAAGTTTTTGAAGTGGAAAGTCGTCATTTTGTAGCAGAATCATGGAGAACTGATGCAACAGCAGTCCAGAGACAGTCCTGTGTTTGTCTTTTTGTCGTGCTATGCTCGTGTACAGAATGAAGGCGTGTGATTCACGTGAGCGTGAAGGTTGGGTTCAGTCATCATCATCATTGTTATTATTATCACTAACCTCTTCATTGTCCAGAAGAAGTGAACACTACCGAGTTGCAAGAGGTATAGATCCACATGAGCCCCACAGTTGCGGGGGCTCATGAGGATCCATACCTTTTGCTGAGATCAGTTTGAATCATGTTCTTTGGATCATTGTTTGTGGTCGTTGAATTAACGCAGATTTCAGAGACAAAATATAGCGTTCGAGGAGGAAGAAGAAACAGAATATGCATCCAGTGGCAGGGAACTTGAAGGAGTTACTATGACAGAAAATGACAATATATGGCAGGTAAATAACAATAGTAATAATATCGGTTATTATAAATAGGCGCTTCAAGTTACCGGACGAATCCGCTCAAAGCGCCCCGAACTGAACACAGCATGCACGCTTACGTGAAACGCACGCATTCACTCGAAAGACAAACACAGTACTAGACATTTACATGGTGCGAAGGGTCAGCTGCCGGTAAGGTTTCGAAAAAAAAAGAACGCTTACCCAACCAACAGCGGTTATACCTCAGTCTGAAGTACCGTCAGAAAATGCACTAGCCTGCTGGCTCAGTTAACACTTGACATTCGAGACTTGGTGCATTAGGACACGTGGTCGTATGCAGCGTATCTGGATGTGGCAAGTCCGGAATGGGGAAAAAAACAGACCCCTTCATACGTATTTTGTTCTAGTTAGTTAGTTATTTGGGTTTAACGCCAAGCAGGCGACTAAGGCCATCTCATCAGTGGCGGGTAATTTGTCCAAGAAAATACCAAGAGAGATAGCATGGTTAGTATAATCAACAACAGTAGACGAATGCACGGGACTAAGATGAGAATCACAGAAATAAGGAAAATGACGACTCCTGGAAGCTAATAGACCAATGCGGAGTAAAAACAGTATTAGAAAGAAGTGAAAAGATAGAAACGAAAGCAGAACGATTAACAAACCCTCGTGAATGCAGCCACTGGTACTGTATACAGTACATGGCTGCATGCATAAGGGGGTTAAGCAATTTTTTTAAGAAAAAGGAAAAATGCTGGACGTGGCCGGAAAACTAAAGTCGTTTCGCTCCAGTCCAGCCGTGCGCTCTCAATCTCGCAGTGCCCGTGAGCCACCGCGGATACGCAAAACTCCGCTCTGTCGGCCATGCCACCTAACTCACTCAAGCCCATAACTCCCTTGCTCTACGACCCGCCACACCCACCCCCATCCCCGGGGAGGGGGGGGGGCGTAGAGCAAGGGAGTTAGGTGGCTTGACGTCGCTGGCACAGTACACCTCTTTCCTTGATACGCTTGGTCGGTGGAGCGCTGATGCCCCCCCCCCCCCCCCCCCCCCACCGGCCTCCCCTCTACTTCTCTCCTTTCTAAATCCCCTAGTCTTCCCTCCTCTAGTCGGTCCCAAGCCCCACCCTGCCCCCTACACACATCAAAGTCCGCCGCTCTCACCCCCTGAGAGAGCAGCGAAACACCTTTCTAACAGGATTAGGCTTAAACAGTCTGGACCTAAAACATTACCCGTCTACAGGTGGCACGGATTCAAATATGTCTCTGCAGCCTGCGCGTGGTCGTAAGAATCTATATACGCCTCTCTTTGGTAGCGTTGGCTACCGTCAAAAGCAGGTTTAAGTGAACGATTTTGAAAGCAGTAATAGTTTTAGTTAAAGTAGAAGTAGTAGTAACCTTCTTGCAGCATAGGCCTAAACGCCAAGTCCACAAACTTCTTATGATCTCCTTCAAAAAAATGGCACCCATGCACAGATCCTCATGAGCCAGTAAGAACTATGACTCCATGCGAATTTACACCCAGATTTCTCACTCGGAGACAAACATGGGCGATTCTACTTCCGTCTCCTCAAAAGTAAGGCTCTGTACAGGCTTCCTATTGTTACTTAGCTAGAACTCTCAATCTGCGAGAGGCACAGATTCTCATGCAGTTGTAGGGGCTCATGAGAATCTATGCCTCTTCAGTGTTTTCAAGATTCGGACTCCATCCCGGCACGTCGGACGAAGGAAATAAGTCAGGAGTTCAGCAAGAAACCGCGAGGATTAGCCACCAGTGGGGAACTTGACTCAAGTGTTCAAAGTTTGCTCTCTGGAAGGAGCGCCTCCCACCGATTCTAAATGGGCTGAAAAGTCCGAAAGGGAAGTGTTCTTGCGAAGTGGACAATAAACAACTGGAACAATCGACCCTCTTGTCGAGTGAACTCTGAACATCAGGCTTAGCTTCCCACAATTTCTCAAGGTGGAGATGAATCACTGATTGTTTTTATTTGAGATCATTACGAAGAATAAACAATAACCTTTTTTTCCTCGCTCTATGTTAACCATTTTCATCCTGATAGACTACTGCATGAAATTAATTTGAGTTCGTTACTTCAAGGGTGGTACAAGAATAGCTTGGCGCCTAAGGCGCCAAGCTATTCTGACACCACCGTTGAAGTAAACTAATTGCATAGTACAATAAGCAAATTTGTAAAAAAAAAAATATATTAACCGCAGTACTGACTGGTTTTATTTCGGTTACATCTGAACAACAAAGAACAGTCACTGGAACAATTGACAGCATAAACACATTGGGCCATGAGGAATCTCTGAGAATACATTACAGTTCAGGGACAGATCGACCATGTTAGTTTAATGGTTAGGGTCAGAGTATTTTGGCACCTTAAACGCTGCAGTTTTGAAATGTTCACTGCGCTATTTCATCAAAGAAAATTGATGATCTGGTATAAAAAGCTGGGCACACGCTACCACAAACACATATTGCCGGGCGCAATTTTGTGGCGGCAATGGTTGCCGCCACAATTAGGGGCGCCTACAATATTGCCGCCACAAATTGCGCCCCGATACAAACCGAGTCTATTTATTTGTGGTAGCCGGCAAGGCTCGAGCAATGTTGCCGCCTCTCAGCCAATCACTTTCCGTTTCTTCATCTTCCGAGCCTGAAAAATGGCGGAGAAGCTGAGCGACCGGGCTTTGAGACTGTTAACTCATTGCAGACGCGCCGCATGCGGAAACGCTGCGAATAGCTGCGTATCCGTTTGCGGCACGTCTCCAGTGAGTTAATTGATCAACCTTGTCCGAGAGTTCCCATGCATATGGGAGTCCTGCAGCTCCGAATATTTGAACCGGGCGCGTGAGAGCTGTTCCATATATGGTAATGGCAGGTCAGTCAGTACAAATACATTCGGCACGCACATTGAAACGTGTGCCACGAAGCCGATGTGGCAGATGGCAAATTGTTGCTTACCACACATTGCTAGTCGCATATTCTGGTTGCGTGGGCCCAGCCCCTAAGAGAGCATTACCCCACACTGAACTAAGTAAGAAGTGCGCAAGACTTGCGTCCTACACAAAATGAAGAGCATATTACAGAAATAGCAAATGTAAATAAAACAGTAAAATCAAAAACCTTTATGCATAAAGTACACTGACATTGTACAACACGTTTTCTTTGTTGAATCAAAGTCGAGTGGTCTAAGTGTGCGGAAATTGAATAATTTTGGTTTGTACTTGTCCTTTTTTAAGCGTTTCTCTCTCTCTCTCTCTCTCTCTCTCTCTCTCTCTCTCTCTCTCTCTCTCTCTCTCTCTCTCTCTCTCTCTCTCTCTCTCTCTCTCTCTCTCTCTCTCTCTCTCTCTCTCTCTCTCTCTCTCTCTCTGATCATTTAGTTAATAAGATGCCAGATTTGTCTGTATTCTTGAAATTGCCCACACATTTTCATGTTTTTGGTGTCTCAGGGTCAAGACTCAAAAGCACTATCAGGGATAACTCCATCTCAGTCCCAAACTTCTCAATACTCCGCAGAGATGCCTCAAGCCCTCAGCACACTGGACTAGCAGTATATATATATATATATATATATATATATATATATATATATATATATATATATATATATATATATATATATATATATATATATATATATATATATATATATATATATATATATATATATATATATATATATATATATATATATATATATATATATATATACATGATTCGATAATTAGTAACGTTAAACGACGACAGGACTTAGACCCAGCCGAAGTTGAAAGTTTATGAGTCGAAGTGAAAACATCTAACTCACCCCCAGTTCTGATTGGCTTTATTTATAGAAATCGAGCAGCTAGCCGGGACTGGAATGATGACTTTGTAGAAATAATGGATAAAGTTAATCAAAGTAAAGATAACATTGTTCTTCTGGGCGACTTTAACATTGACCTACTTAAGCCAAAAGGGTACCATGCTGCATGGGCATTAACAACAGCCTTATTCGGTTTAAAACAATTAATTAAAAAAACCACTAGAACCACATCTACTAATGACGATAACATATCAAATATAGAGGTTCCCTCCTTAGCTGTCAGCGATCATAACCCAATATGTTGTTGTAACGTCTCCATGAAACTAGACAAGCAAAAAACTAAAAGACTTAAAACTATAAAATATCGCTCCTTTAAACACTTTAATAAAGACGAATTTTTGTGGGACCTGTACAATGCTCCGTTTCAAGTGAGGTTTATGATCACCAGTCTCCTGACAGTGCCTTGTCGTGCTGGGTAGATCTGTTTCTCAGTGTCCTCAATAAACATGCGCCAATACGTAAAAATCGAGTTAAACATTCCACCCTACCACCCTGGTTAACAGCGGATATCAAGCAGGCCATGTCAGTTAGAGACAAACTTTAAAAAGCGCCAAAAATACGAAGAATACAAAAAAAACGCAATCGTGTCAAATATTTAGTTAGAGCATCTAAGAACTGCGCTCCTGCCTATCTCTCAAACTTACTTCACCCCTACAATCCTCCCCGCTCCCTCCGCTCCACCTCCGACCCTCACCGCCTCCACATCCCCCGCACCAAACTCAGCACTTTCGGCTCCGCTCCTTCTCAGTATACGGTCCATCCACCTGGAACACTCTCCCACTCTCTCTCTCCGTCAGAAACACTCTCTCTCCTCCTTCCAGTCCGCCCTCAAAACTCACCTCTTTCAACAGTTCTAGCACTCTACCACGACCACCACACTCCCCACCCCAAGTTGACTGTCGTAATGTATTTCACTATTTGTGGTACGTGAGTCGTTGTCTAAAGCGTGCGCATGCGAGTTGTGAGTGCGCGCTTAGAGTTATAATTATTATAAGATAAGCGCATTATAAATACCGTAATTATTATTATTATTATTTATTTTTTCCAACAAATGATTCGAGACAAAAAGAACACGGCACCTGTTTGGAAAGCTCTGAACGTTATAACGAAGGGTAAATCAGCGCCCGAAATCCTATCTCATATGTCAGCTGATATATTAAATAACCATTTCTTAGCTACAGCCGAAATGCTGGCATTGTCAGCTGCAAATAACAGTAAAACCGTATGAAGTGCCGAGTTCTCTCAGAGAACACTCTAAAAAACAAAACAATTATATCAAAAAGCAATCCAGACCAAAAAGGTGACTGCCAAGCGTGTAAAATGCAAAGAAGTACCCAACGGAGAAAGAAACACGCTTAGAAAAGACGGGTACAACACAATTTATTAAT
Organism: Semisulcospira habei; assembly: GCA_036245525.1. Taxonomy (NCBI): domain Eukaryota; kingdom Metazoa; phylum Mollusca; class Gastropoda; family Semisulcospiridae; genus Semisulcospira; species Semisulcospira habei. Next base: position 82,942,216 of record BTPG01000006.1, on the reverse strand, counting down.
ATTTCGGGTAAATACCCTTTGTCAAAATAGACAAACAAACAGAGAGATTAGCCGCTACTTATATTATATCAAATACTTTCACCATCCCTAATATTACAGTTGTGGAAGTCGGCAGATATATTTCTAGCATGCCGAACAAAAAGTCTGCTGGCATTGATGGTATTGATAATGAAACCCTAAAAATCTCATTACCGTATACAGTAGAGTCATTTTATGTTCAACCTCTGCATAAAGCAAAGTACATTTCCAACCATTCTTAAAGAAGCAAAGGTAATCCCAATCCCTAAATCTAAATATCCTGAAGATATCAATAATTATCGTCCAATCTCCCTTCTGTCAGCTTTGTCAAAGCCCCTTGAAAAGCGCATACAAAAACATCTTGATTTTCTGGAAAAAGGTAAATTACTTAATATTCACCAATCTGGTTTTAGACCAAAACATTCTTGTCAGTCAGCACTGACACATATTGTAGATAGCTGGCTGGAATCAATCAATAAAAGCCTGATGTCAGGAGCAGTTTTCTTAGACCTTAAAAAGGCGTTTGACCTTGTGGACCATGACATTCTCCTAAATAAGCTAACAGTTTATCACTTGAACGCAACCGACATAGCATTCTTCCGATCATATCGTGAAGACATAAAACAAAAGGTGTACGCCCAAGAAAAATACTCTAAACAAGGAAATGTAAACTACGGCGTCCCCCAGAGATCTATTTTGGGACCTCTTTTATTCATACTATTTAAATGGTGATCTACCGTTGTATATTACTAATTCTGACGTTAACTGTAATCTATTAGCTGACGATACGAGTCTTCATGTTTCTGGTTTTAAAAAAACCGACGGACATTAGTCATAGTTTACAACGCAGTCTCAATGAGGTATCTGACTGGTGTAGACAGAACCATATGGTTCTTCACCCAGCTAAAACAAAGAGTATCTTAATCGCCACGCGACAAAAACATCAACGCCGACTGCAGCCATTACAATTACAATTAAACGCTGAACCTGTTGAACAAGTCACTGAGCGTAAATCTGTAGGAATACATGTTGATGAACAAATGTGCTGGGATACCCATATAAATGCTGTTTGTAAGACCATTGCTAACAACACTTTCTTATTGTCCCAGCTTAGATATGTAACAGATACAAATACCCGTAAATTGTTTTTTCATGCTCATATAAAGTCTCACGTTGATCATGTCTCCACAGTGTGGGACGGCTGTAGTGATGTCCACATAAAGAGGTTAAACTCCATATATAAAAGAGCTGTAAAAATGATAGACGCCCCATCCCTACCACAGACAAATTTAGACACTTAAACATTCTCTGCCCGGTCTGCGTCAGCAACTTACTTTAAACAAATGCGTCTTTATGCATAAGATACTGAATAATATGACACCCCAGTATCTAATCACTAAATTTATATCTCAGCAAGAACGTGAACGGACCTCAAGAAACAATACCTTACCCCTACCACTGCCAAGAATCGACCTTTTTAAAACTAGTTTGTCATTCTCTGGTCCGTATGCTTGGAATTCTATTCCTAGACACTTGAAAACTATAACCTCACCAGCAATTTTTAAAACAAAACTTTATGATTACCTGATGAGTCAAACTTAGTACTTCTCAGGTACTGCATTATCTACTGTACCTCACATATTTCATGCAGATAGTTGGTATGTGTGTGCGCGCGCCTGTGTCTGTGTGCTCGTGTTTGTTTGTGTGTGTGGGTGTATGTGTGTGCGGCGCGCGCGCGTGCGTGCGTGTGTGCATGTGTGTTTGATGAGTGTTATTATTTTTCCTGTATGTAATGATGCTATTGGGTTTTGTATGTAAATTTTGTTTGTTTGTTTGTTTGTTTGTTTGTTTGTTTCCTCTTTTATATGTTGTAGATGTTAGCAACGGCAAGTTTGTAAAATGACAATTTGATTTCTGTCAAAACTATTTACCGTTGAAAAAAAAAAAGTTTCATCACATCCTGAACTATTATCATACCTCCGTCAGTGGCTGGTGGGTGTGTACCCAACGACTTATTAACTCCGTAAGAGACTTACAAGGACTTGGGAAAGGATCACAAGAGTACTTCAGCAAAACTTCCATCTGCAAGAGACATAGATCCTCGGGAGCCCCTGCAACTGCAGGGGCTCCTGAGGATCTATGCCTTTTGTTAGCAATGACTGTATCCAATATATGTCTGTGGCTAGTCGTTGGAAGTAGATCGTCAACACGGTGTAAAATGTGTAGTATGAGTGCTGGTGGTCAGGTTACCTTACAGGAAGAACCAAAAACACACTATGCGTGGGGACATTCTGCTGTGGTGCCATTCAATGCCACAGACCTTCGGCGTGTATTTGGATATTTTGTAAATGTACTGACAAATGTCTGAAAAGCCACCCAAAAAAAAATCATCTGCGAAGTAAATTGTAGTGGCCTGATTGTCCGAACAATAAAATATCTGAATCTGAATCTGAATCTGACAGGCGTTGACATTTTGTTAGTGTTATGAATTAACACTAACAAAATCCACTCCAACAGGACCTCCAGGAGTAACAAGGCATATCCAAAATTACTCTAACTGCTTCTCCTGCTTTTATTTTATTTGTTATTATTGTTTAAATCATTATTGTTATTGTTATTATCATCATCAGCAGCAGCACCATCGTTATCATCACCATCATTATCATTATCATTGGTAGTAGCTGTAGTAGTTATTCAAATACTATGTAGTAGTAGTAGAAGTAGTAGTAGTAATAGTATAGGCTGTTTGACATCGTTTTTTGCAACAACAAAAAAATCTCCGTAAAGAGCCACGTTTCTATATCAATCTTAGAACAAATACCATTCAGTAACAGTTGACCCAATACGATTTACTTTTACGAAACTCGAACAATGTGTCCGTTTTGCTGTACTGTCGTACACAATCGGATTTTTTTTAATTAAATGACTGATTTTTGCATCCCTAAATGTGCCCCAGAGATATTACGCCCAGTAACAGAAAGATCCCTATTCACGTGAATTGGCATAGTTTCAAACCCGAAACAGCGCAGGCATACATGAAGTCTGCTTGCTTAACCTCGATATTGAGATTTTCCGGGGCTCTATTTAGGGTATTGACAAATGACTTGTTTCTGTCTTTTCACCAAATATTTACGACTGTAGAGCAGTATCGCCAAATCATAGGATTTCGTTTAAAAAAAATCCCATATTAGGACAATTAGCACTAAATGATATTTGTTTTTAAAGTGGTACAGAAAAGTCTTTATTTTGCGGATATATTTGGCAAAACGCTGTGCGCTCTTATGTCAAAAGGCCTATACTACATGTTTTACATCAGGCGAACAGGCTTTGTCGAGAACTACTTCAAAAAGTGATGAATACTTGCGCTTAGATCCACGGTGGTACTTTGGTTGGAATAGGCGCAAGGAAGGGAGAAAACTGTGCCGAAATGACAGCACAGTGCTTGTCCTAACTATTTGTTTTCCATGACGGAAAATAAGATATGGAAAACCCTGAACAAACAATAACAACGTGATGTCAGTTAGACGAATAAAAGTCGAAATAGCCGATTTCCGCTGGAGTACAATTATTCAATAGATCTACCAGCAAGTCTGTGACTTGGCGTAAGCACTAAGAAGTCAGCCGAAGGATTAAAGACACACTCGACAGCACAACAGCTTAATTCCTTCACTGCGGAGAAAAAGCTGAATCAAATCCAACTGCAAGAGAAATAGATCCTCATGAGCCCCCGCATTCGCGGGGGCTCATGAGGATCTATGTCTCTTGCTGAGACCAATTTGTATCCACGTTCCTTGGATGCTTTTAGTCGTTGAATGAACAAAAGATTTTACATACAAACAACGCGTCCAGCGGTACGAAGGGATTAAAGACACACACACAACACCCGCTTAAAGAAACAGTTGATTGCAGCATAAGATTAGAGGAAACAGTTTGAATGTCACAGTGTAACGCCGGATTCGGTTGAATGGAGCGATGTAACATGGGATTGTGTGACGTGATTCAAACAGTAGCGTACATCAGTGGAGGCGTTTCTTCTCAAGTCTATATATAACATAGCCGGCACTTCTTTGGAAAAGGCGTACAGGAGAAAAAGTATGTACACAATACTGAAAAATGTAGGTATGTGTACTTTTGAGTATTTGATCAAAGTGCCTGCATTGTGCTAAGAAACAATATATTTTATAATGCATACACGTGCTAACAAAAATATAGACTGAACAACAATTTCTTTTTTAAAAAAAAATAAATAAATAAATAATAAAATATTTAAAATAAATAAATTTGACGTAAAGACCAAAGATGTGAGTGTCAGTCTGATTAGGTCCTTTATTGTCGAGAAAATGTGAACACGATCCAACTTCAAGAGACATAGATCCTTATGAGCCACCGCGACTGCGGGGGTTCATGAGGATCTAAGCCTCTTGCTGAGATCACTGTATAGCCATGTTCTTTGGTCGTTAAATCAGCAAAACATTCATAACATAATATGCGTTCAGTGGCAGTGGAAGGTAATTAACCCCTTCGTGCATGAAACAACCGGTTCTGTTTACAAGTCCGGTGGCTGCAGGCACATGGGGGTTAATATTGGTATGAAACATAACGGTGTTAGATACCATTGGTCCCTTTACAGCGAAACAACCCTCGCTTTCGTGGAGGCAAAAGACAGTAAGCCCATTTCTATGAACAGCGAAACTTTCCATTGTAATACAATTAAAACATCTCTCTTTTCACACACATGGACTCTTTTACCTTCACAGGGCAAGAGGATCTGTCTGTCTGTCAGTCTGTTTGTCTGTCTGTCTGTCTGTATTTTACTTATATGCATTACATTTATATTATTATATTATATTGAGCAGCATTTTGCTTGATATAGTGTCAATAACAGGCAGATGTGGTTACGATACCCGAATCAAAATGTCCGAGTCGGTACGGCGAGGACATTTTGATCGGGTCAAGTAATCACATCTGTCTGTTTTCGACACTATATCAAGCAAATTGATGCTCAATATATTTTATGTACCGAGTCCAAAACAAAACTTTACCTTCGCTTCGTGCCCTCCACTCTGTGCGACCATTTTTGGTTTGCATACCGAGACCATAATGCACACCGAAACAAAACATATGCATATTCACAAAATGATTTTAATTCAGTTTAATTCATAAGCAAAGTTTAGCAGTGGAGCACCCATAGCAGCCATGTGGGTAATAACTTGAAAAAGGAAAAAATAGTAGCAAACAAACAAGAAAACATGACTCCACTAGAGGTGTTATGTGAAGCAGACGACCGTTTTTTTGACGCAAGGGAGCTAACTGTGTTGAGTGCTTTTGAGCGTTTAGCTGTTCCGTCTACCTCCTACGCTAATACAGTTTCGGTGTTTTGTTTTGTTTGTTTTTGCTTTTTTTTTTAGCTTAAAATGTTGCATTTCGCGACTCTAGTTTGCGTTACATATCTACAACAACGAAGGTTTCAAGTTATAGGTTAGTGTCTTTAGCCTTTTGTACTTTTTGCATCGCTTTTTACGGGTCGCACGTTTTCACGTTCAATGCGAGTGCCGAAGCACACGATGACAGCGATGGCACGTCAGTACACCGACGAAAAAATTATCTTAGGCATTGGTGAAGAACGGCAAGTTTAAAATTAATCAAAGTGTTAACGTTGTCGTAGTTAAAAAGGATGCATTAGTGTTGCAGCAGAACAGTATTTTGTGATTTATTTCGTTAAGACCCTAGCTCGAGAATCCATCAACAACCTTGCGGGCCAGGGCCGCAAGGCTTTTCGGGAAGAAAAGTATGTCGAGCAAGCTCATGAATAATAATTAATTTGCTTGTTATACAATATATCAGTACATGTGTCAAAGAAGGGGAAAAAATATGGAGTGGGTACATACGTATATTCTTGTGTGTAGATAGTCTTGCAGTTGTTAGCAACGGCAGGTTTGTAAAATGGCTGTTTGGACGACGATGTCAATGCCTCAACTGGTGTAAAATAAAGTTTCATTGATTCATTGATTCATAAAAATTAATTCTGTTTGTTTCTGTCTGTCTGTCTGTCTGTCTGTCTGTCTGTCTGTCTGTCTGTCTGTCTCTCTCTCTCTCTCTCTCTCTCTCTCTCTCTCTCTCTCTCTCTCTCTCTCTCTCTCTCTCTCTCTCTCTCTCTCTCTCTCTCTCTCTCTCTCTCTCCATGTTTGTAGTTTGTAGCAACGGCAAGTTTGCAAATGGACGGTTGTTTTCTGTCAAAACTTTTACCTTTTGGCAAATAAAGTATCATCATCATTATCGCTCTCTCTCTCTCTCTCTCTCTCTCTCTCTCTCTCTCTCTCTCTCTCTCTCTCTCTCTCTCTCTCTCTCTCTCTCTCTCTCTCTCTCTCTCTCTCTCTCTCTCTCTCTCTCTCTTCCTTCCTCCCTCCCCATGGAGTGTAACAAATGCTTACCCAAACCCAGACATTTCAGCGTCAACGCTATCCACTTATCCGGGAAGTGGTAAACCGTAAAACAAATGCACTGTAAAGAGAGCACCTGTTCATCGTTTGGACAGAGACATATATATACAGACTACAGAGAGAATCCTTCTGTCTTTTGAATAGGTGAGGGCTATCTTTAGTTTGACATTTGTCTTCTTTTGTAGTTTTCGGTTTGTCAGACACAACTTTCAGGCTAAGAGCCAAACAAATCGCCCTTCAGAAACTTATGTTACCCTAGCGGGAGGTTAAACCATGTAACCCCAAGGCTGCATTTCCCAAATTTGGGAGTAGCCACCTAACAACTATGTACCAGTTGCAGGAGATGGGTGGACCCTGATAACTTGAATTCAAGGGAAGTGGGCAGATTAGCTTGGCGCCTGATGGCGCCAAGCTAATCTGCCACTACCCTTGAATTATCATGGTCTATCCACATCCTGCTGTAATGAGTCGGGGGCTAAATAGGTGAATCGAAGGTGACGAGTCAAGGGCAGTGCCTAATTAGTGTGGACGACAAAATGAATATTGTCTGTTTTGCCTAGTTTTTACTCAAAGTCAAGGTGACACGAACGTCGTTTTCTTTCATCCCAAAGTGACTGAAAGATAATGTCAGAGGGAGTCGTTTTACACACCATGAACGGACAGAGACTGAAGTACATTTCATAGAGATACGCTACGCTTCATTTAACTGTTTCAATTCCAGCGAAACGCGCGGTAGATGGATCTGCCGTGATACCTCAAGGTTAGCAGACGCCAAGCTAACCTTTTGACACCGTAGTCTGCCAACTTGATTTTTCCCTGCTACCGTAGTAATTTTGACAAATTTCATTGGCCTTGTCTGTTGTAAAAATCTTATCATACCCCAACATATTTGGTATCAGTGGAAAAAGCAATTCAAGGTGAATTCGTAGACACTATGCTGAAGAAAATATTTTGTAATGTTAAGATTTTACAGGTGTATAAAGAAGATGGGGTAAGAAGCCAAAAATCAAAAACAGTTTCACACTGGGTTCCACTGAAACTGAACATGCTGTTAGTGTATTAGTTAGCCAGAGTGTGAAAATTACACTCACCTAGCATTCCAGAGACATATTCTAGTGTGTCACCAGTAAATAATCCAGAAAGAAAGGCACAACAGAAAAGTTTCTTCACACATATGAGTTTTTACACCAAAATTCGCCATTTTTTTTTTGCACATGGGGACGTTTTGTATTAGAGCTTCTAATTCGTTGGGTTCAGCCCATACAAACAAGAAAAGTCACTCTACAAGTAAAGAAACACCAATCTCGAGTTGTCACTTTCGAGCCATCCCAACGTATGACTTCATCACTGCCAGGAGGCGCAGACTTGTATTTCTGAAATATTCCTTAACTCAACGCCCCAGCCGCCAAAGGAACATGGATACAAAGAGGAGTCAGCTATAGGCATAGATCACCATGAGCCCCCACGAATGCATGGGCTTATGAGGATCTGTGTCTCTAGCAGTTGGATCGTGTCCAATATTTCTCGGCGTTGAAGAGGCTAACAGCCGTTTCTAGTGTTCATAAATTATCCACTTAGCTCTGAAACTGAAACAGTCTAGACTAAAGAATTGCTTGTGTATAATGGGAGCTGGTGTGTGATTTTGGATCTTTACGCTCAGGCCGTGAGGTTCGGAATGACAAACCAGGATCCCTACAGCCCACATTCTTACGTCACCTACCCTTGCGCTCGTTTTGCAAACAGACGTGATCAGTCATTCTCAGAGGGTGAATGATTTATCAAAGCCAGCGACGAAGGATATCAGGAATCAGGAATCAGGAATTTATTTAACGTCTTTTCACACATTGGTGATATTAGACAATAGCGACGAAGGATACTTCAACGGGTATATGTATATTATTAACTGTTTCACCCCCGAGAAAAGGTATATAAAACCCAACTGCAAGAGACATAGATTATCATAAGCCCCCTCAATCGCCTCTTGCTGACACCACTTTGGCGTTCACGTTACTTGGCTAGATGGGATTTTGTTGTCGCTGACCAGTTAACTGAGATTTCATAATCACAACCTGCGACCACCGGCAGTCAGTTGGTTAAAAGAGCAGAGTAATCAGACTCCAATTTAGCGTCTCATGGGTTGACTAACCCCTTGACTGTTACTGACGAGACCGTTCGGCGGAAATGACGCGTAGTGACGCGTCATTTCCGCCGAGCGGTCTCGTCAGTAGCCGTAGCAGTCAAGGGTTAAAAAAGCGATATGCTCCATGGCGGGCTTTCGATTGCTAAAATTCGCGGCCGACACAACGGGTTATCAATGTTGTCTTGCCTTCAGCTAAAACATTTCTACCCTTCTAGATATATATATAAAACTAGCCTGGCCTTTTCAGGTGCAAAAGCATGGAATAATTTACCCCAGCATCTTAAGTCCATTTCTAAATTTAGTCTATTTAAGGATCGCCTTTATCGCTTTTTACTTCTAAACTAATACCACGATTTAATTCTCCTCTATTAATGCTGTACTCTCAGAGACATGTTCTAATTATAAGATGACCTTCAGCTTATGTCGCTGCTATTATGTTCGTTTGTTTTTTTCGCCGTTTATGCTTTTCGTACACTTGAATGTTCTTATTACTATGTTTGTTTTGTGGTTTTTTTTTTAAATATTTTACTGTGTCGCTCGATGTATATGTATGTGTGTAGAGTAGCAGGACAGTTTGTAAGAGAGGCATTCGCATGCCTAAAACTTTATCCTGAATAAAAACTTTTCATCATCAACATCACAAGCCACGTGAGTAGGCACACGTACACGTTTCCCCCCCCCCCCCCCCCCCCCCCCCCCACTGCCTTTTGAGTGTAACGGTAGGAACTGTCCTGCGTACAAAGGAGAACAACAGCGGAAAAGTCTTTCATTTTAGTTCATTGGAACTTCATTTAAAGTTAGTCCTATCGTCCAGCATTATTGTGAAACATACTAAGTGTATTAACCCTTATCATTCGGAATACACCAGTGTGTGAAATAAGTTTGACTAAAATAGTTCAAGGGTAGTGCCAGAATAGCTTTGTGCCTCTAGGCGCTAAGCTATTCTGGCACTACCCTTGAACTAAAACCATCGGTCTATATCCTTATCTGCAAGTACTGTAATATAGCTTCCATATATTATGGCAGTATACGAATTTGAAGCTTTTAGCCTCAGTATGATGTGGGTTAATAAAGGAGATATTGTGAGCTATTAACCCTGTACTGCGTGAAGCAGGTAGATTTGAAACCAGGACTGAACACAGGTTGTAGCTGTTCTGTGATTTTGAACCTTTTGGCTGCCGTAAGATCAAAACCATAGACTACGCATACAAATAACTCGTGTTAGTGCTTTGGTACTGTATTTGTGGCCATACAAAGGCAGGGTCATTTATCTCCACTGCCGCATTTCCCAAATGTTGGAGGTGTCACCTAACGACTATGCACCAGGAGCAGGAGATGGATCGACCATGAAAAGTAACCCATTGTGTCCCTGTTACAAAATATCCACATTTGGAAGTTGCCCTTTGAGGACTGCATGACAATTCGGAAGACAGATCGACCTTGATAGTTCAAGGGTGGTGCAAGAATAGCTGCGCCAAGCTATTCTGGCACCACCCTTGACTATCAAGGTCAATCCATATCTTGCTGTGGTGTGTCGGGACTGAATCAGTTAAAGGGTAGTGCCAGATCAGCTTGGCGCCTGATTTGAATTACCTTCGTCGATCTATATCCTGCTGCAGTGCGTCAAGGCTGTCCGCGTCCACCGGCAGTGAAGGGGTTAAAATAAGTGTTTTAACCCCTTATACTGCCGGTGGACGCGAATTAAGTTTCGGTAAACCACTATAAATTCAAACGTCCTAAGATCTCCAGCCGTCAAAGCAACAGAGGTACAAAGTGGTTGAGCATGTGGCATAGATCCTCATGAGCCCCCGCAACTGCGGGGGCTCATGAGAATCTGTACCTCTTGCAGTTGGGTGGTGTTCGATTTTTCTCGACAGCGAACGGGTGGTTTTTTTATTTTTTTTATATATTTTTAATTAACCAGCATGAACACCAGATTGCTGCATATTTGAATGCTGTTCAGTGTGCACAGAGCTGTGATTTTAAATCTTTAACTCATTCAGCCCGACGCACGTATTTCCCAAGTATGGAGGCGTCATCTAATGACTATGCACCTGTTGCAGGAGATGGATCGACCATGATAATTCAAGGCAGTGCCAGATTAGCTTGGCGCCGACAGGCGCCAAGCTAATCTGGCACTACCCTTGAATTATCATGGTCGACCCATCTCCTGCTGTAGTGCGTCAAGGCTGAATGGGTTATGACATAACAAAACAATAAAAATAATAACAAAATCACAGATCGGCACAAATATACTTTTAGTAGCACCGAAAAAGGATTCATACCATAGCAGCGAAGAACATTGCAGACAAAACGGAGAAATAGCAAATAAAACAATGTTACTTACCTTATAGTAATAATTTGTGCAGAGCAAGTTCTAAATATGTGTTGCCCGCTATCCAAACACGGGGTGAATGTTGGCCGGGGAAAGTAGCACAAGAGCTGTAGGGGATATATTAATTGTTTTTTCCCAATTGTTGGATGGAAGATAAAAACAGCAGCCGGAAACGACCGAATTACATATTCTATGGTATTTAGGACAATGACTCCATCAACTGAATACCTACCAAGGTTGAGAGTCTAAAGTGCATCAGACAAACAACAACAACAAATAAACACAACCAGGCACACACACACACACACACACACACACACACACACACACACACACACACACACACACACGCGCGCACATACACACACACACACTATCACACACACACACACACACACACACACACACACACACACACTATCACACACACACACACACACACACACACACACACACACACACACACAGAAGGAAGCAAACAACTGACACAACCATCTAATCCTATCAACCAACCAACCAGCCAAGAAAGAAAGGAAGAAAGAAAGACAGACATATATACAGACAAACAGAAAGAGACAAAGAAACGGACAAAGAGACCTTCATGCCTAATTATTCAGCCAAACAACTACGAGCTATCATAAAAAAAAGTACTGCTAGTTGTGACGTAAAACCGAAACCGTTGGACCAATGTACTTGAAGTTTTCATATTTCGCAATAGCACTATCCTCCGCTGATTACGCAACAATGTCATCTACTTTATTCAAGATTCGCAGGTGATGTGGTATTCTGATGAAGGTCAGGGTTAGACTTGTAAATTTAAGGCATTTGCTAGGTCCTGGATGCGGGAAAACTCCATCCTGCCAGCCTCTTTTTCAGTTTAGGGGAAAACCAAAAGTCGCATTGGTTTCGGCACGGACTGTATGATGGCTGCGGAAAAACACGAAGGTTTTGTTTCTGTATGTAGGACACAGTGACCTTGGCTTTGTAATCACTAGCATTTTTAATATATATTTTTATTTTAAAAAACATGATCTGACTACTGAGAGTTGGCCGCTGCTCAGTCATGGATCGACTTTAACGCTTTTGGAAAAATAATTTCTTGCATGATATTTTGCTTTGCGTGTGCGCTCCACTGGTAAAATTTGAACAATGACATGGACCTCTAAGTTAAAAAAAAATAGAGAAAATGCTGCCGTCAGTTCTAAAAATGTGACCAAAGTGCCCCTAGTCTCTTCTCATTAGAGGTTAACCACTCATGACTGGACTGTTTACTGGGGATGCCGTTACAGGACAAGCAAATATCGCTTTCAGTGATGACATCACATGTGGCAGTGGGCAGATGTTCACCTCTCTACGGGACATAGACGACCCCGCCCTCCAAGAGTCCCTTGCTACCTTGCAGGTTAGGTTTTGGATAACCAAAGGCTGGGGTGCTGACACGGTACCTGATTGGATGTAAGAACTTCCTTGATGAAGTCACCACCCAGGGCAAAAGAGTCCCATGAGGGTCTCATCGGCCACGTGTCCAGGACCAAGGCGAGACACAAGTTATGTGGAGTTTCGGTTGTGGTTAACAGCGGGGAGAGGGATGGGCTCCGCCAGGTTGTTTTGCCCAAGACACACCACATGCAATGACAACCTTACCTCAATCCATACGGGATCGTTCGTCGCCAGGAACAAGGACCGCGCCTTCTGTCTTGCACCAGTGCAGAGGTGTTAAGTGTCTTACTGGTGCACCACCAAAACTCCGTGCTAGAAACAACATCAGCATTGGCACCTGGAACGTCAGAACATTAAGAACGTCTGGAAAGGTAGAGGAACTGCCACACGAAATGAACAGATACCACTGGACCATCCTAAGACTGTGCGAAGTACGATGGAAGAACCTTGGGGAAACATCAACCCAGCAAAACCACAAACTGTATTACAGTGGCAGAGAAGACAAACACGAAGAGGGTGTCGGATTTCTCGTCCACAAAGACATCGTGAACACTGTCATGAGTTGTCGGCCAGTTTCCAGTAGGCTTATCACCTTACGCTTGAGGGCAACCCCATTCAATATCACCATTGTACAAGTTTACGCCCCAACAACAGACTATGGCGATGAGGAAATAAAAGACTTCTATGACCAACTGCAAGAAGTCTTGGACCAGACACCCAAAAAAGACATTCTTGTGGTGCAGGGAGGCTGGAATGCCAAAACAGGAGAGGATGCTGCTAGGAACTGGAAAGGCACATGCGGACGCTACTGCAATGCAGAGACCAACGACAGAGGCTTAAGGCTCCTGTAATTTGCCAGCTCAAATGATCTAAAGCCGATGAAGACGTCTGGCCCACACAAAGCATCCAGAAGGTGGACATGGCACAGCCCAAACGTAGTGCACCATAACCAAATTGACTACATCATGGTGAAGTGACGCTTCCAAACCAGTGTGAACATTGCCAAGACAAGACGTTTTCCAGGAGCAGACATTGGAAGCGACCATGACTTAGTGATGATGACCTTCCGACTCCGCCTAAAGAAGGTCAACAAGCAGGGTCCCACCAGAATCAAGTTTGACCTCGAGAAGCTGAAAGGTTCAGAGGTAGCGGAAGCCTTCCTGGCAAAGATAGGAGGAAAATTCGCGCCACTGCTACTTCTAGGCGCAGAAAACACGAATGTGGACACACTGATCGACACATTTAACACAGCTGTAACCCAAACAGCCAGTAATATCCTTGGCGAATACCGAAAAGCAAAGAAACGTTGGGTTACAGCTGACACCTTTGTTCTATGTGACAAGCGTCGAAAATTAAAGAAAAAGAATTCAGAGGTAGAAGGAGCTAAACAATACAGGGAAATTAACCAGGATATCAAGAAAAGCATGAAAAAGGCAAAGAATAAGTGGATTGAAGATCAGTGTAAACACGTAGAAGAAAATCTGAACAAAAATAATAGCAAAAAAGCATACCAGCTGGTGAAAGACCTGACCAGTGTAAAACAAGGACGCTCCTCGATCATTCAAGATATTGAAGGAAGACCAAGACATACTGAAGAGATGGACAGAGTAATGCTCAGATTTGTACAACCACCAAGCTACAGGGGACCCAGGCATACTTGTCAACCCACCCGTGACCAACAATGGCAATTATCCCATCCTCCGAGAAGAAATAGAGGAAGCAGTGAAGTCGCTGAAAAAAGGGAAGGCAGCAGGAGCAGACCACATCCCTGCAGAGCTAGTCCAAGAAGGGGGAAATGACATGATAAGCGCCTTATTAACAATCTGCAATAAGATCTGGCAGTCAGGGGATTGGCCCACATCAAGGACCCAATCACTCATAATAACTCTCCCCCAAAAAGGCAACTTACATCAATACCAGAATTATCGCACGATCAGTCTTATATGCCACCCAAGAAAAGTCATGTTAAAGATCCTACTGAACAGGCTTAAGCCACAGGCAGAGAAAATCATAGCTGAGGAACAGGCAGGCTTCAGACCAGGGCGCAGCACAACTGAGCAGATCTTCAACCTGAGAATTCTATCTGAGAGGTACCTCCAGCATCAGCAAGACCTCTATCATGTCTTTGTGGATTGTAAGAAAGCGTTTGACAGGGTTGTGGCATGCAGCCCTTTGGTCCACCATGAAGCTATACAACATCAATGCCAACCTGATCAAAGTCATAGCAAACCTTTACAACAAGGCCACTAGCGCAGTCTGCTTCAACGGCAAAATAGAAAACTGCTTTATGACTACAGTCGGAGTCAGGCAAGGCTACTTGCTCTCACCTACTCTTTTCAACATCTTCCTGGAAAGAATCATGACAGACGCTCTGAAAGATCATGAAGGATCTGTCAGTATTGGAGGCAGAACAATCACGAACTTGCGCTTTGCGGACGACATTGATGGCCTTGCAGGAACAGAGAAGGAGCTAGCTCAGCTGGTGGAAAAGCTGGACAATACAGCCATTGCGTATGGGATGGAAATCAGTGCAGAGAAGACCAAACTGATGACAAATAACATCAGTGGCATTGGCACTGACGTCGTGATTGGAAGCCAAAAACTGAAAACAGTTAATAAATTCAAATACTTAGGAGCCATTGTGACAGATGAGAGATCAAATCCAGAAATAATGTCCAGGATTGCACAGACAACAACAGCACTGACAAGATTGAAGACCATATGGAAGGACAGAAACATCACACTCATCTCCAAGATCAGACTGATGCACTCCTTAGTCATCTCAGTGTTCCCGTATACCTGCGAGTCATGGACCCTCACAGTAGACCTTGAAAGGAGGATACAAGCCACTGAAATGAGATGTTTTCGAAGGCTGCTTGGCATTTATAACAGAGATCATATCACGAACGAGGAAGCGGGAAGCAGAATCAGGCATGCCATCGGGCCCTATGAAGACCTATTAGCCATTATGAAAAAACGCAAACTGAAGTGGTATGGGCATGTCACGCGTTCAGCAGGGCTTGCCAAAACAATCCTGCAAGGCACTGTGCAAGGAGGACGAAGGAGAGGATGACAGAGGAAAAGATGGGAGGACAATATCTCAGAGTGGACAGGACTGAGGCTGGGCGATACGCTAAGAATGGTAGAGAACAGAAAGGAATGGAGGGAGCTGGTTGCCAAGTCATCAGTGGTGCCGCAACGGTCGGCAAGACCATGGGGTATAGATAGATAGATAGATAGATAGATAGATAGACAGACAGACAGAAAGACAGACAGACAGACAGACAGACAGACGGATGGATGGATGGATGGATGGATGGATGGATGATGGATGGATGGACGGACGGACGGACGGACGAACCGACAGGCAGGCAGGCAGGCAGGCAGGCAGGCAGACAGACAGACAGACAGACAGACGGACAGATAGATAGATAGATAGATAGATAGATAGATAGATAGATAGATAGATAGATAGATAGATAGATAGATAGATAGATAGATAGATAGATAGATAGATAGATAGATAGATAGATAGATAGATAGATAGATAGATAGATAGATAGATAGATGACATCACATTGTCGTTAGAGGCCATATATGATAAGCGATTTGAGTAGTTAATCTGTGTCTCTGTCAAGAAATGGGGTATTCTTTTTGCAGATAGTATTGGAGGTCAAGGTCGTTGCACAATATCCTTTAAACTGTTCCAAAAGAAAGTTCAATATATTTCTCAAGATAAAATATTAGCGCATAGTTTTTTTATCAATGTGTAAATAAAGAACAAAGTTTGCTCGTTCCAGGCTGAATATGGACAGTCAAAGTCTTCTCTTTCAGAGTTAAATTGCACAATCCACTTGCACACAATTACCATATCAAACAACTTTCAAATTTGTTTGGATTTTGACAGGGCTGTCTTAACGTTTCATTCTATTGAAAATATAGAAATACATTTATTATCTTGGAGAGTCCACTGTTTTCAAACACGGCTGTTTACATCACGTTTTCAAAGACGTCACACAGCGGCATACACCAGCTCCATATATTTTTTTTGTGCACGAATAAAATGGAAAGGCTGAGATTTATTTTGATGCTAATTGTATTTATGTGACTTAACCTATTGTATCCCAGGTACGAAATACCCACATTTGGAGTTGTCCTCTGAGACTGCATTACAAATCAGTAGACAGATCGACCATGATAGTTCAAGGGTGGTGCCAAAATAGCTTGGCGCCTATAGGCGCCAAGCTATTCTGGCATCACCCTTGAACTATCATGGTCAATCCATATCTTGCTGTGGTGTGTCGGGACTGAATCAGTTAAGTAGTTTACAAATGGCGGACCCGCAACTATCATTACTTTCTGATCATACCTCGTACCAACCACAGATGTTATAATACAACAACAACAACAACAACAACAAAAACCAAAGAATAAATATACAAATAGAATGAAAATGAAGACGACGAAAACAAAAAATACACATTCAAGGGCCTTAGTCACGAAGCCGCCCAGCGCCGCCCCCCCCCCCCTCCCGACCTCCCACCCCCAACCCCCCAACTCCCCCCCCCTACCTCCTCCCTCCCTCCGCCATCCTAAAAACAAGAACACAGCAAAAGTGCATCAAGTAAGCGATGACGTTCACACAAAGAGGTCTCTCGTGAGTTTCAATGTCTATACCAAAAGAAGTCCTCGATATGTATGTGATTAACCCTCTCGTGCATACAGCCACCGGTACCGTAAACGGCATTAGTGGCAGCATTCACAATGGGTTAATAATCAAATCAAATGAACTCAACGTTGTGACAAATCATGCGCGGCCTCGTACATTTGCCGTCAAACATTTCAAACTGGACTGTTCCCTCACAGCTTTCAGGACTACTACTCGGTAGTCCCACTCGGGGAGTGTGCAACAAGTACACTTCTATTCAAATGCCGAGAGCGTCTCATTTCTGGCGTACTCCCCGAGTGTTCGGAAGTACCCAGACAGACCCACTCGGGAGTACGCCTCTACGCCACAAGTACATTTCTATTTAAATGAGATGTTTAGCGTCTGATTTGAATAGAAGTGTACTTGTGGCGCACTCCAAACGTTTGCGAGAACACTCCTCATATAGACCCACTCGGGAGTAGGCTAGAGCGCTTCAAGTACACTTCTAATGAGATACTAAGCATCTCATTTGAATAGAAGTGTACTTGTGAAGTACTCCCGAGTGGGTCTATCTGGGGAGTATTCCGCAAGCTGGACGGATTACGTCAAACTATGACGTAGGCCCTATCGCAGTTGCCTGAGCCAAAGGCAGTTCGAGTTAAAAAGCAGGACATGACAGATGCACATCGTTGAAACAAATCTGATTTCGCTAACAAGACAACTCTACTGCTAATTTGTTGACATCTTAATTTCAGCTGCTCCAAGTATACACAACAGTAGGTTTGCATGTAATACTCAGCCTGAAGTCAAAATGACTGACACCACTATGTAACTTTTATCCATTTAGCTCCGACACACTACAGCCAGAGATGGACCGACCATGTTAATTCAATGCTAGTGCCAGATGAGCTTGGCGCCATCAGGCGCTAAGCTCATCTGGAACTACCATTGAATTAGCATGGTCGATCCATCTCCTGTTGTTAGATGACACCTGTAAAATTTGAGGTTACATTTTTTTTAAAATATGATATAATATGACTGTGCCATTTATGAATACCGTATTTAAAAAATACGGTAGATTTTGAAATGGGGCTGGGTCGGAGGGCATTCCGGAGCATGCACATGACGTTATTGGCTTGCGGCGCAGAAATTCTGGCAAAGAAGTAACACGATAAAAATGACGTCACGTCTAGCTACGCAAACCTTGCTAGAGAACGTCTTTTTGGCGCCAAGCGCCGCGTGTGTGTGTGTGTGTGTGTGTGTGTGTGTGTGTGTGTGTGTGTGTGTGTGTGTGTGTGTGTGTGTGTGTGTGTGTGTGTGTGTGTGTGTGTGTGTGCGTGTGACAGCGACTAGAGCCCGCGTTTGAGCACGGACAAGCTTGAAATTTTAGGATATTGTCCCTAAAAGAATTATCTCGGGAACGTTTTTTCGATTTTTTGTTTAAGATGCTCATTGGCGAGAAAATGGCCGTTTCACAAAAACCGGTTGATCCGTACTGGAGTCCGTAATTTTTTTAATTTTTACTAGATATTTTGCGTATAGCTATATAAAAGGGAGATATTAAATGAGTTCGTTAACCAGAATTGTACCTCTAGAACTTTTTGAGTGATAATTAAATTTTTTAAAATGTATTTTCACGTTTTGGGGATTAATTTGACGAATTATATGGGTTATTATAAAACAATTGAATCTTTTTTTATGAAAAAAATCTTCTCATTAATAATCGCATGATTTTTCGTATACGGTATTTACATAAACCTACAATTTGTCTCGGCTGTTGGGTACAATTAGGTCAATTGTTTTCTGTAAGCCCTAGGTGTGAAAATCAGACAATGTTCTGCACCACTTTTTAAGGAGTCATTTGTAAAACAGCTAACATAACTTTAATTTTTCTTTTACGAAAAAACTATCTTCTCATTAATAGCCGCATGATTTTTCATAAACAGTGTTTGCATAAGCCTGCTGTTTGTCTCGGCCATGGGGTAGGATTAGGTCAAATTGTGTCCTGTAAGCCCTAACCGTGAAAATCAGACAGAAAATTGCAAAGTTGATTCTCTGATACGTCAAATATTAGTACTGCGATGAGTGACGTATAACATCGAGTCATCACTATGAACACGGCGTCGTGGAACTGATGATGTCATGACGTGAAGCTTAAAGTGACGTCATTTCGCTGCTCGTGCTATTATTCTTCTTCAGAATAGCTATGCTACGCCAGACCACGGAGCTTACGAATGGCGGGAATCGCCGTGTGTGTCCATCTTTATGTCTGTGTGCCAGTGTGTGTGGATCAGAGGGTGGGTTAGAGTAGGCGATAGATTCCTGATGCTACACGAGCCCACAGAGCGCACTAATGGCGGGCAGCTCCGTTTGTCCGTCTTTATTTGTGTGAGTGCGCCGACGTGTGTGTTGATCAAGGGTTGGCTTAGAGAGGAGAGAAAAGGATCAGCATAATAAGCCTAAAATATGAACAACTCTGAATGTTCCATAAGATAAACACATCTGATCTCCAAACAATAGGGTAGACTTTGGGATGAAATCTTCATCTTGTTTAGTCTGATAATGATATGCTACATTCCAGCAGACACTTTGAAGGTTTGTTCCGGGACATTCCGCCTGAAGAAAAAATTCTTCAACTTATTTTTAAGAAAGTCAATTTCTTAACAAGATTTTAGTCTCTGAAACTGTGTAAATCTCACTGTCTTCATGACCACCGAAACGTCCCTAGCTTTTACGCTAATTATTGACTCGCAAGACATTGTATAGTAGCCAAGAATATTTGTAAGATGTATTTACATCCTGGTTTAAGACTTTTACCTTTTTGGGGGCTAGCCAGACCTTTACCCTTCACGTCGTCAGTTGGCCTAAGTCGCCTGCTCGGCGTTAAATTCTAATGACTAACTGTATAACATATGCAACAACTACATTTCAAATTTTAGTAGTACACGTATTGCTTCCGTTTGTGTGTGTGTGTGTGTGTGTGTGTGTGTGTGTGTGTGTGTGTGTGTGTGTGTGTGTGTGTGTGTGTGTGTGTGTGTGTTTGTGTGTGTGTGTGTGTTTGTTTGTTCTCCGTTCTTCTTTTTCTTAACCCTTTCACTGCCGATAAAAAGTCAGCAAAGATCCAGATGCATGAGACATAGATCCTCATGAGCACCCGCAGTCGCGGGGGCTCATGAGGATCTATGTTTCTTGTTGAGACCATGTTATATCCATGTTCCTCGGACGGTTTTGGCGTTCGGTCGTTGAATTCAACAAGATTTCAGAAAAAAATGAGTCCAATGGCTGTGACAGGGTTAATTAATGGGCCTGTCCCGCAAGGTCAGTTCCCTGTCTCTTATTAAGACTACAATTTAGGTCAGTCCCCTGTCTCCTATTCAGATGACAAACAAAGCACTCTCCCTTTAAAACAAATAAAGGAAAATAATAGCTACAAAGAATTTTTTTTCTAAACCTGTTCCATAGCGACGCTCCCTTCCCTTTCCGCCCCCCACCCCCCCCCCTCCCCCCCCCCCACTCCCATCCACCCTTGCCCCACATCGCAACACGTGAATGGCCCGGCCCGTCCGACTTACTACACTTAGGACACCACAAAAAACCTCCCAGCAGCCTCTCTGTCTCACGACCACGACAGGATACAGATGGGTTCTTTCACTACGAATTATGAGCGTCTTCCTCTCCGGGACCTTGCGGCAAAGAGACGCCAGTGTTGGGACAGACCGGCGTGACATCCTTGCGCCTGTGCGCTTCCGGTCTGTAATCCCGACTCATCTTTTTACAGTGAGACGCCTTAAACCACAGTCAGATTCCTTCGTCTGAGGAACGCAGTTGTAAATGCGGTTTAGCAACACAAGTTACTGGATAAAATTTAATAGGGGTTAGTTTTTCAAGCTGGAGGCCTCTAGCTTGGAAGACTAACTCCTACTATGATTTAAATGTCAAGTTACAGCCATATTCGAGTTCCTAATAGCACCTGCGACAGTGCCCAATGGTCACTATGTTAGCTTATTCCAAAATGTATAGATTTCCAGGTGCCCACTGGAGTCTGTTACATCCGCAAGAGCCGGCAAAATATTGTTAGAAGCGCACTGCAGTCTTTTATTCGCAAAAGAAAAAGGCATAAAAATGTTCACGAGCCCCCAACATCTGCAAAAATGTGTGCTAGAGTAGTCTGTGACTTTGGACCGTATAAATTGATATCATAAGGTCCAAAATAACAGACCTGATGAGCCTCTACAGCAGCCATCCATCTGCAGGAGGCACACATTCTGAAGAACTCCCGCCTCTACATTAAAAAAAAACACACACCAAAAAACATAGATTATAAGACACTGCAACCTATATTTTACGAATTCTGGTGAGCTACCTGTAGCCATTCCTTCATCTTCAAGTGGTATAGTTTTGCATGAGTCCGTGCAGCCACAGGAGCTTAGGAAAATCAATGCCACTTGCTCGCAGACATCGGTCACATGCATGCATCCAGCCAGCGCAAACAGGTCAAAATAAACATCTTTTTCTCGTACAAGTGAAATGAGGGGACCTTCTCCGTTACTCACACGTCGGCTGTCTCGTCCACCTGCTTTTATCACCTCCTCATTTGTCTGTCCTTTATGTCTTTTATTCACACACTATGTGCGCGGGCCCACTGCGGCCGTCATGGGCCCGAGGGCCTTTACTTACTGGATAATTGAACCCCGGTCCACTTTAAACAAGCACGCTTTTAGTTTTCAACAGTCCATGAAAAATTGCACTCACAAAGCTTTATTTGAGGGTAAAAAAGAAAGTTCAAGAAACAGATCAACCAGTCACGGGCCATGGTAGATGTGCTCGCAATCCAGGGGAAAAGACAGGTTTATTCTACAGCATGTCCGATGACAGGTTCTGGTAAATCAAAGTGGCACAGTGGCAGTGCTCCTGAATTGATCAGTGTCCAGGTCGTACTTTGTAGGCAGTAGCTACCTCTGTCCCTCACAACCTGCCTATTAGGGCTTTCCATTTATTACTCCTGTGGCGTGGACGTAAAACTATCCAAGCGACCTGATCGACCATATTAGCTCCAGAGTGGTGCCAGAATAGCGCAGGCGATTCTTTGAACTATCATGATCGATCTAAAGTGTTTCAGGGCAAATGAATTGGCAGTAGTCGCAGATCGTGTTTTGAATTCATAGTAAATTCATCGGCAAGGATATCCAGCCGTCAAAGGAACAGGATACAAAGAGGTTTCAGCAAGAGGTATATATCCTCATGAGCCCCAGCAGTTGCGGGGGCTCATGAGGATCTATTCCTCTTGTCGTTTAGTTGTGTTCAATTTTATTCTCGGCAGTGAAGGGGTTAACAGTCGGACATTCCATGAAAGTTAAACAGACGCTGCCACAATTTTTAGCTATGTCCCGCAGCGGCGGAGACAATCACATAAAATGTCGCGAGAAGTGACGGAATCTTACAGCACTCGCGGGACCGGCGAGATCTGAGGCGAGACTCCCGAGACCGCGAGGTCTGAGACGATACTCTCGAGACCGCGAGACTTTAAGCGATACGTCGCGAGGACGTCTGCCGCGCCCTCTTTCGGGAGTCTCATGAAACGTGTTCAAGCGTGATACCGTTCGGGGACGTAATTCAATTAAAGACACTAAAACATTACACCGAATGAAACTCTCCATCTGATGATTTAAATGAGACAAGAGTACAACCACCAGGATGCGAAGATTCTTATGAGCCCCTGCTGCCGCAAGGAGCTCATGAGGATCTATGCGTCTGGCGGACTGATCGCGCTGTAAAGGTCTGTAAAGTCAAACCCTGTGCTAACTTTGGAGACAAGGAACACTTTGCAGTGTGGTCTACAGACAGGCGTAAAAACGGCGAGACCATCTCCAGCTGATCCGATGATCAATAGTGTAACCAGTGGTGCAACTCGGTACCTAACGTGTAGACCTCTAAAATGTAACCCCTTCAAGCAGATTGTATTTTTGAAATCATTGTTAATTCAGCCTCAAAGATCCCCAGCCGTCAAAAGACATGGACACAAAGTGGTATTTGCAAGAGGTATAGATCCTCATGAGCCCCCGCAACTGCGGGGGCTCATGCGGATCTATACCCCTTGTAGTTGTTAATTTTTTTTCTCGGCAGTCAATAAGTTGATATCCAGTCTTATGAAAACCCTTTCCATTGGCACTGCAAACACAGATTTCAAGAGCGCATATAGTCAAATAATTACGACCCTATCCTTGATCGTAAATAATTTTGATAATTAATGCAGTAGTCCTTCAAGAAATTCAGTTAACACTTACACTTCACGAAGTGGTGTGTGCCAGTCCTACATTCTTAAGAACAAGTAAAACTGTTGAAATTTGTCGAGGCCATTTGTATAAATAGTATCGATAGCTTAATCATCAGAAATAAAATTGTGAACCTGTGAAATTATTTCTCTACGTATACCTACATTCATAAACATCCAGAAATCCTTGACGTCATAAAGTGGGGATGTCTTATTTTTTAATATCAGCTTCGAACTGACAGCTGGCTAAGCATTATAACTCAACCATTTCATGTTTTCCTTCCTTTTAAATATTTCTTAGACCCTTCATCGCCAAAACGTGAACAACATCCAAATGCAAGAGGCAGAGATCCCCATGAGCCCCCGCAGTTGCGGGGGCGCATGAGGATCTATGCCTCTTGCTGAAACCACTCCCTATCCAGATTTCCCACACGGCTATGATTCTTTTGCGTTGAATTAACACGGATTTCAGAGACACAGTCTGCGATCCCTGACACCTAAGGTGTTAAATCTCAAACCATATACAGACGTGTCATGAAACCGTGAGATATTTCACTGATCGATTCAATCATTTTAGTATTGCGAGGACACGTCTGGATTGTGGCACCGCTAACTGACACTGTCACCCATTGGAAAGAGGGGCTGCGCATCAGTCATTCACAGACATTGTCCTGGGGGGAGGGGGGGGCGGGGGAGGGGGGAAGAAAAAAAGCATAGGGGTGGAGAAAGATGGGAAGGAGTTAACTGCCCTGTGACGGCAAAAGGCGAAAAGTTCATTTTTTGTGAAAAGCGAGATTTTCATTGTAATACAGTGAAAATCTCGCTATTCACAAAATGGAAGTACTGTCTTTTGCCTTCAAAAGGCAGACTAGGAAGTGAGGAAGGCGGGTAGGCTAGGACCTCAAAAACTAACAGCCCAAGCGGATTAGTCAATTTAATAAAAATAAACTCCTCTGGACTCATGATTTGGCTGGGCGGCTAGCTTTAGACAGCGGCCAAAAAAGCCTCGCCCCCCCCCCCCCCCCCTGCAAGTGACAGATTCTCATGAGTCCCTGCAGTCGCAGGGGCTCATGAGAATCTATGCCACTTGCTGAGTTGAAACCTGCCTCGGCTGCTCCTCACACAAAGTGTCGTCCGTCGTCAAATCCTTGGCGTTAGAACAAAAGGATGGCTCTGCCCTTTTGCGCATAAATCACGACACTAGAGCCTCCCCTCGAAATGAGGTGATACATCAAATTTATGAAATCTTAGGGCGAGGAGGAGGGCAGCGAAGTGTGAAATTGATGAAATGACGTTTTATTGCAAAGGATTCAATGAATCTATCCGCCAGAGAATGTCAGACAGGGGTTCACGCTTGGTCGAGCACGGGGTCCCGTCTTGCGCGCGCTATGCAAATTGAAAAAAAAAAAAGTTTCCAAGCGGGCGGGGCGCATTTGTAAACAAGGACCTCATACTGTCAAAGTTGCACGTTTATGCCGTTTACTGCTAAAGTGTGGTTTGTTTGACGTAGGGATACGTCCTGTAAGTAGTATAGCCATTTTAAAGTACGAAATGGACAGTTAAACCCTTTGCGTGTCGGTAGCGGTTTTTGTTGCGATAATTCCTGTCAGAATCATCGCGACAAAAACTGTTACCGACACGCAAAGTGTTAAGTGCCAATGGTTCCTGTGGTAGACATGAACATTCCACTCTTAACCAACATCGAAGACATATCATATTTGAGCTGTGTTTAGAAAATCCAAAACAAAAATGAAACACGCTTAAGAAGTTCCAGTCCACAACAATTCTTCGATTACACTGTGCTGTATTTTTCCTTTTTAATCTTGTTTCTTTCTTTGTGGGGATTTTTTTCCACATTTTCCAAACGTAGCAGTTGCCTTTTTGGTCTGAAATTTTACAGTGTGTAGACTATTTAGACTTTAGCTTTGGGCGCTAAAAAAGAAGTTTACGGAATCGGAATGACTGCAACTTATTTTGCATACTCTGTGACGTATAAACATGTGATTTGACGACAGGTACCTTTTTGCGTCACAGTGACTTAACCGCCCGCCATGACATTGTAATCCCGTTACTGTCATGACGCAGCTGCCTGAACTAGTCAACATTAACCAGCGTCAAGAGGCGAAGATCCTCACGAGCCACCGCAGACGCCTCTCGCTGACCGCACTGATATCACTACGTTCTTCACGCCTTCAGTACACAAGCCAAGGGAAATCACTCAGCCCTGGACGAACGCACAGTTAGATCCCCTGACCCCCGAACATTCAGCCTGCGATGGCCGCTGTCACGTCATCCATACCGTTGATGGAGCGTCCGCCATGCCAGTCAAACTTTGTTTTAATGGATAGAGCACCCGCGACGACCGCTCAGCACTTCGTCCCGACACTCTGCAGTTGAGCATTTCGTCATAATGGAGAAATCGGCCCGTGTAGACAGCTCAAGATGGAACGGTCGATCGCACAAACACAACAGACCGAAATGGAGAGAGAAAGAGACTGCAAAATGGATGACGCTCAGATTCTGCGTCGTGTTTTTTGTGTGGTGTTTGCCCTCAACATGCTGAGTTCAATGTGTGTTCTGGTCTTCGATTTTGGACCTTACGGCTTCCAGCCGTAAGGTCCAAAATCACAGACCAGCACACAGTTCTGATTTCAAATGTCCTCATCGGTCATGTCATATACCTCATAATATAGCCAAGGCTTTTCCCCCTCCAATTTCTAGAACGGATGAGCGGAATGTACTAAGGTTTAACCTACACTCCATCCCACCTCTAAGTAAAAATAGAGATAGGAAAAGGATTTCTGGCACGACTCTTGAGTGATATGGAGATTCTGGCATATCTGTTAACCCTTTCAGTGCCAGTTGACGCAGATCACGTGTGTTAGTTTTTGTTGTTGTTGTTGTTGTTGTTGTTTGTTTGTTGTTGTTGTTGTTTTGTTGTTTTGTGGTTTCGTGTGTGTTTTTTTCGTTTTGTCATCGTAAATGCCCCGTCAATGATCGCCAGTCGTTAAAGAAACATGGATACAAAGTGATTTCAGCAACAGGCATAGATCCTCATGAGTCCCCGCAATTGCGGGGACTCATGAGGATCTATTGCCTCTTGTAAGTTGGGTGGGATTCAATATTTCTCGGCAGTTACGGGGTTAAGATGTATTTGGGGGTCGTAGGTGGCGCTGTTGCAGTACGTCTCAGTTGATCGATTTCTCGGTCGCTTGTTGTTCCAACGTTTTGTATAAACTGTTTTGTCTTTGCTATTTCAAAGCGTGTTTCTTCTTTATTGGTTATTTCCTAAATTTTACTGCCACTTTTTGGGCCTGGATTTTGCTTACTATTTGGTCAAACATACGCGCGCGCGCGAGCACACACACACACACACACACACACACACACACACACACACACACACACACACACACACATACACACACACACGCACGCACGCACGCACGCACACACACACACACATACACACTGCACACACACACACACATGAGAGAGAGAGAGAGAGAGAGGGAGGGAGGGAGGGACGGAGGGAGAGAGAGAGATGGTGAAACTTTATTTATCAACGTTAAAAAATTTTTTACAGAAACAAATCGTCGTTTTAAAAACTTGCCGTTGCTAACATCTACAACATAAAATAGATTTTAAAATAATAATAATAATAATAATAATAATAATAATAATAATAATAATAATAATAATAATAATAACCATTATATTAACATACATTATTTCATGCAGCAATTTTCTTTTTTTTAAATAGAAACAAAATAATAATAAAAAATTTTAAAAAGTATATGCACAGAATAGCAGCAACACTCAACATTCATCTTATACCACACACACACACACACACATAAACACACACACACACACACACACACACACACACACACACACACACACACACAAACACAAACACACACACACACATACACACACACACACACACACACACAAACACTATACATAAATGCATGTAGTACATGAAAGTATTAACCATCAGGGTTTGTTTAAATAAATGTCCAGTGGTGTTATGTTTGGCTCATCAGGTAATCGAAAAGTTTCGTTTTAAAGATTCCAAGCGAAGCTATAGTCTTCAAATGTGCATAAATAGTGTTTCATACAAACGGTCCAGAAAATGATAAACTAGTTTTACAGGCAGTATTGTTCCTTTAGGTCCGTTTGCGTTCTTGCTGTGGCATAAATTTGGTAATGCGTGTCATGTTATTTAATATCTTGTGCATGAGGATGCATTTGTTGAAACTAAGTTGTTGACGCAGGCCGAGAATGTTTACATGTCTAAATTTGTCTATGGTAGGAATGGGCCGCGTATCTATCATTTTGACAGCTCTTTTATATATAGAGTTTAACCTGTTCATGTGAACATCACTACAACCGTCCCACACTGTGGAGACATAATCAACGTTAGACTTGATATGGGCATGAAAAAAACAGTTTACGAGTATGTGTATCCGTTACTTGTCTAAGCTGGGACAACAGGAAAGTGTTTTTAGCAATGGTTTTACAGACTGTATTTATATGCGTCTCCCAACATAGTTGTTCGTCAACGTGTATTCCCAAGAATTTACACTCAGTGACTTGTTCTATCGGTTTAGCGTTCAGTTGTATATGTAACGGCTGTGGTCGGCGTTGATTTTTTTGTCGTGTAGTGATAAAAATGCTCTTTGTTTTTCCTGGATGAAGAACCGGCATATGATTCACTCTACACCAGTCGGAAACCTCGCTGAGACTACTTTGTAAGCTAAGGTTAATGTCAGCTGGGTTTTTTTTACCCGAAACATGGAGGCTCGTATCGTCCGCAAAGAGGTCCCAAGATCGATCCATGGGGGACACCGTAGTTAACTTGTCCTTGTTTAGAGTATTTTCCATGGGTATATACCTTTTGTTTTCTGTCTTTTAGGTATGATCTAAAGAATGCTATGGCGGTTTCACTAATATGGTATGCTGCTAGCTTCTTTAAGAGAATGTCATGGTCGACAAGATCAAATGCTTTTTGTAGGTCTAAGAAAACAGCTCCAGACATCAGGTTTTTATTTATTGATTCCAGCCAGCTGTCTACAATGTGTGTCAGTGCTGACTGACATGAGTGTTTCGGTCTAAAGCCGGACTGATGAATATTTATTAAATTGCCCTTTTCTAGAAAACCGAGGAGGTGTTTTTGTGTGTTTTTCAAGGGGCTTTTACAGTGCCGACAAAAGTGAGATAGGACGGTAGTTATTGACATCTTCAAGATCTTTTGATTTAGGGATTGGAATTACCTTGGCCTCTTTGAAAATAGTTGGAAAAGTGCTGTGTTTTATACAGAGGTTTGTAGTGACATTTTCAGAATTTTGTTGTCGATACCATCCATCCCGGTGGATTTTTTGTTCGGCATGCTAGAAATAAATTTGCCGACTTCAGCGACGGTAATATCAGGAATGATGAATGTCTGCAGTATATTTTGGGCCTCAGTATTTCCAGTACACTTGGAACTTGGTACTCTGCGTTACTACTTGCAGCTGACTGAGCAAGTGTTTCAGCTGTCGATAGGAAGTGGTTATTTAATATATCAGCTGAAAAATGGGATGGAATTTCAGGGGCTGGTTTACCCTTCGTTACAACGTTCAGGGCTTTCCAAACCGATGCTGTACCTTTTTTGTCCCTAATCATTTCCTGGAAGAACAGTTGTTTTTTTGACGCTCTCACTAGGTATTTAACACGATTTCGTTGTTTATATATTCATCAAACTGTTTTTCTTTCTTAAGTTTGTCTCTAAATGAATGGCCTGTTTGATATCTACTGTTAACCAGGGTGGTAGGGTAGAGTGCTTAACTCGTTTTTCTCGTATGGGTGCATGCTTATTTAGGACCCCAAGGAATCCAGTACGACAGGGCACTATCAGGAGAAGTGTGGTTATACACGTCACTGAAAGGAGTATTGCTAAGATCCCGCAGAAAGTCGCCGTTATTTTTTTTTTTTTTTTTTTTTTTTTTTTGGTGTGTGTGTGGAAAGAACGATATTTAATAATTTTATGTCTCTTTTTGTTCTCATGGAGACTGTGCAACATACTGGGTTATGGTCGCTGACAGCTAAGGAGGGAAGATGTACATTTGATATTTTATCATCATTTATCAAGTAAATATGATCAATCAGGGTTGAAGATGTAGATGTGATTCTAGTGGGGGGTTTAACTAACTGTTCTAAACCGAATAGTGCTGTTGTTGACGCCCATGCAGCATGGGACCCTTTAGATTTAGAAAGGTCGATATTAAAATCGCCCAAAAGAACAACGTCAGCTTTATTTTGATTTACGCTCTCCATCATTGTTACGAAGTCATCATACCAGTCCCAGCTGAAAGAGAGAGAGAGAGAGAGAGAGAGAGAGAGAGAGAGAGAGAGAGAGAGAGAGAGAGAGAGAGAGAGAGAGAGAGAGAGAGAGAGAGAGAGAGAGAGAGAGAGAGATGATGATGATGATGATGAAACGTTTTTATTCAGGATAAAAAGTTTTAGGCATAGCAATGCCTATCTTCCAAACTGTCCTGCTACTCTACACATATAAAAGTACATTAGACGATACAGCAAAAGATAAAACATATATAAGTAAAATGACCCGTCCACCACCCACCCACCCCCCCTCAGAGAAAAAAAAAAGAAAAAAAAAGAAAAAGAATAAAAATGAAAAGAAAAAGAGAGAGACAGACAGACAGACAGACAGAGACAGCCAGACAGACAGAGAGACAGACAGACAGAGAGCGAGAGAGTGAGAGTTTGTGTGTGTGTGTGTGTGTGTGTGTGTGTGTGTGTGTGTGTGTGTGTGTGTGAGAGAGAGAGAGAGAGAGAGAGAGAGAGAGAGAGAGAGAGAGAGAGAGAGAGAGAGAGAGAGAGAGAGAGAGAGATGAATCTTTTTTTATTCAGGATAAAGCCATTAAGCAACTAATGCCTGTCTTACAAGCTGTCCTGTAAACAAAAGAGAACACAACAGGAAAAGAAACATAGCATGCAAATAACAATAATAATAATAATAATAATAATAATAAGATGAGAAAGCAAAACTACGGGGAAAAAAACACAATAAGGGAGTCATCGAAAGGAGGGGAAAAAATGACAATGGAGAATTTGAACTGCCTCCGATGCAAAAAGCAAGAGAACGAACGCGTGCACAGCATTAATATTATGCTCATCTAAGACAGTGTCATAGAATCAGCAGCATCAATAGCGTATAGAGACACAGACAAGACAATAGACGATCAGTTAGCAAATGTAAGGAGAAAGAGAAAAATATTTGATGTTTTCGTGTTATCAGCAGTATTATTCTTATATGGCAAACTGTGAAGTCACGCTGATTGGAAGTGAGTGTGCAATACACGTTTAAAATGGGTTTTATCGGAAAATGATTTAATGTTTAATGGCAATGAGTTCCAGACAGAACTACCTTAAAATAGAAGGCTTGACTTGTAGAGATCTATCCGTGGGCGGGGTAAGTGAAGCAAGTCATTCCTCGTATGTAGTTGATGCCGAGGGCTGAAGTTAAATATCATGCGCAGATATTCCGGGGCTTGATAATGAAATATTTTGTGCATGAGGACGCATTTGTTAAATTTGAGTTGTTCCTTCAGTGTAAGCAGGCCAAGGGATTTTATTTTCTCGTCCGTGGAAGTAGGGTTAGGAATAATTAACTTAACTGAACGACGATACAGCAAGTTGTTTTTTTTTTTTAAATGAAGTTCACTGCATTCGTCCCACAAAGAGGATGCATAGTCATAGTGGCTTTTAATGTGTGCGTGAAAGAACAATGTACAGCACTTTGTACTAAGAATATGTCTAAGTTTAGATAGCAGAAATACATTCCTGGACAAGGTTTTGCACAAAGTGTCGATATGCGGCGACCAGTTCAGCTGGTCGTCAATTACAACACAGAGAGAGAGAGAGAGAGAGAGAGAGAGAGAGAGAGAGAGAGAGAGAGAGAGAGAGAGAGAGAGAGAGAGAGAGAGAGAGAGAGAGAGAACCATGATTTCTGCATGTAAGAAAACCTGGACCAAAAAAAAAATACAAAAAGGAAAAAAATAAAACTTGCTGCACAGCCATTAGTCCTGGTGCGATCTAAAACTATATCTATGGTCAATACAATGTTGTCAAGGAACGCTCAAGAAAGTAACCCCGAAAAGGCCATTCGCTCAAACTAGATCAATGGCCTTGTCTTTCCAGACCTCGTCAAGCTCAAAGAAAGAAATCATCATTACTTTATGGATGGCGAGGCAACGTCTATTCTTCTCAAATGCTGAAGCGTCACTCAAAGACACGAATGGAGCCATGTTCCCAAATTCACTCCAACAAATGGCTCATCCGAATTTGCAAGAGACATAGATTCTCGTAAGGCTCTGCATCCTCTGAGGCTCACGAGAATCTATGACTCTTGCTGGCAAGCGGTAGGCTAATTTACATTCGTGTTTCTAAGACACGCGAGGGAAATAGGGTTTTTGACTCAACGAGCGCATCACTTTCTCGACGAGTCTAACACGAAGGCCATTGGTTTATGGATGGGCGCCCTGATGACTCGGATGCCTTCTTGAGCAGCTATCTTCCTATGTCTAGTAAACACAAATGTACATCAGACAAGCCCTTGCAAGCAAGTGATATAGACAACGTCTTCAAATCTGGGCGGATTTATATGTTGCTGGGTTTATTTATTTTTTTCTTTTCACCTTGTAGGAGCGCGTGGGGGTCTGTGCCTCTTTGAGCTTCTTCAGTGTCAAAGATGCATAGCCGTCAAAGAAACATGGACTGATGCAAAGTGGTTTCGACAAGAGATA
Organism: Semisulcospira habei; assembly: GCA_036245525.1. Taxonomy (NCBI): domain Eukaryota; kingdom Metazoa; phylum Mollusca; class Gastropoda; family Semisulcospiridae; genus Semisulcospira; species Semisulcospira habei. Next base: position 82,910,111 of record BTPG01000006.1, on the reverse strand, counting down.
TAGGAGTGCTTTTACGTTGTGAAGACGAACGAGGCTGGTCGTTACCTTCAACTTACGTCCGTCACTGTCCGGTTCCAGCTCTTTCCATCAGTTGTGGCTGACACTGACAATGGAGACTGTCCCGGCTTGCTCAGACAATATGAACTACTCAGTGATACATGCATCTCTAATATTCATCTCTGGCTGACAGAGACGACTGTCTTGGCTGGCTCACAACCTACATTCAACTGTGTCTGATAGAGACTGACAAATATGAACTATTGACACTTGCATCTCGGCTAGATCACTAACACTCAGCTCTGACCGACACCGCTACAGAGTTCGACAAAAGGAATCGTCAGTGTGCTGGTTGGTCTGTGAATTTGGACCTTTTGGCTCTGAGAGCCGTAAGGTCCAGAATAACAGAACAGCTCACATCTAAAGCTCGCACACTTCTTGCATTCAGCTGACAGCAGACTGTCAAGGGACTTACAATGTCAATGGCGCATAGCAGCCATTTCGAAGAATTTGATGCTTGATGGCATCATGGTTTGTCGCACTTCCTCAATGCGAGTGCTAATCAGTGATTTTGGGCCTTACGGCCTAGGGCTCACATAAAAAGTTTTAGGAAGGTTTCAATTTTAAAAAAAAGGTTTTCCCTTTGCGTGTCGGAATCATCGCGACAAAAACCGCTACCGACACGCAAAGGGTTAACTTGCTCAGAGAAAGAGGGGAAGTGTGGCAAGTGATACACGCGGATTACCATTTCCCTGCCATTGGTCACAGATTGTGTTTCTGAAATCTTTGTTTACGGAGTCCCAAAGAATCCCGCCCCTCCAAGAAACATGAATACAAATTAGGGTCAGCCAGAGGCATTTTATCATAAGCCCCTGCACCTGCAGCGGTCTCATGAGAATCTATGTCTCTGGCAGTTTAACCGGGTTCACCTTTTTACTTTTGTGAATACGTAATGGGGTTTAGAGATATATACGGTTCCCTGGTAGATTCGAAATGGCCCAACGAAGGACAGTTTATAACAAGGAGAATCTGCAAATGATAGCTTCACAGATGAAATTTGCAGGGCAGTAGCAGTACTACCGTCTGAAGTACGAATTGATAATAGAGGATTTGCGGAAATCAAAAAGTGCACGAGTTTCGAGCTTTTAGCCAGGACAAACGTGCGATACCGCATGTTTGTCCTGGCTTTTAATCCACTGTTTTCGTCGAAACTCGTGCAATTTTGAAGTACTTTTGATTTCCGAACAGCGTCTATTATGATAATTAGTCATGTTATGGAAGGTGCTTTGTGGAGCATTATGCATTGTTTCTGAGCAAGTGACTGCCAGTTAGATCTCTCCACTATCAACCCAGCCCACCCCCAACCCAACCCACCCCCTCCCCTATCCTCACCACCATCCCTCCTTGGGCACACTCGAGCTTCCAACCCGGCTCTTTCATCTTGCACAACAACAAAATAGAAGAAAATATTGCCGGAGGTGTCCACCAGCGTTGCGTTTTCAAGATCAGTTAAGATCAACACGGTGAAAGCCTCAATAGGGGACCTGGATATCAAGTTGATCACTGAGACGTCGCGGCGTGAACAGCCACCAACCTGACCTACATACGGGTACCTGCCTGAGGTCAGGACCGGGTGGGCCACGTGCTGCAGACGGAATCAGTCGCAGTCTGTAATCCTGATGTTTTCTAAGGACCATAGACGTAAATGGTTGGCGGCTGATTTTTGTTCCAACGAAAGAAGGAGGTCGTGCAATGACTGGATAACAGCAATCATAAGAAAATGGCCACACAGAAAGAAACACGCGTAGAAAGGACAAATACAACTCAAATTTATTTCAATAATTGTGTTGTAGTTGTCCTTTCTAAGCGTGTTTCTCTCTCCTTTGGGATTTTCTTGGCAGTTCACACACTTGGCAGTCATCTCTGTTTGGTCTGGAGTTCGTACACAACTAAACGCTGTTGACAACGGCACTGGCCGTCATATCTTTGAGACTGAGACTCTTGCTGAAAAGATATGTGGAAGATGTCACCAAGCGTGCAGCCGATCCGTCTCCCACTGTCGTGTCTTAGCTCATATGACACGCGTCACATACGGATACGAGGCTTATTTGCCGCGTATCCGGACACGGCACGTTTCGAACGTGACAACCCTTTCCTTGCCAATGGAAGCATATTCTCTTTCTGAAATCTGTGTTCATTTCAACGGCCGAAAGCCAAAACCACCCAAGGAGGAGGGATACGAATTGGTCTCAGCAAGAGGCATAGATCCTCATGAGCCCCCGCAGTCGCGGGACTCATGAGGATCTATGTCTCTTGCAGTTTGGATCGTGTTCACTTCTTCTTGGCGGTGTTAAGGGGTTAAGGGTGAATGTGTTAACCCCCTCCCCGCCACTGACCACTGTGCAGATTATGTTTCTGAAATCGTTTTTAACCCATATCATACTGAGGCTAAAAGCTTCAAATTTGTACACCGCCATATGCAAGCTACATTTTAGTACTTACAGATAAGGATACAGACCAATGGCTTTAGTTCAAGGGTGGTGCCAGAATATCTTGGCGCCTAAAGGAGCCAAGCTATTCTGGCACTACCCTTGAACTATTTTAGTCAAACATGTTTCACACACTGGTGTATTCCGAATGATAAGGGTTAATTCAATGATGCAGGACTTCATCGGTCCAAGGAAAAGAACAGTGTAAAATGGATACAAAGTGGGGACACAGCAAGAGTCATGGATCCTCATGAGCCTACGCAACTGCATATGTCTCTTGCAGATGGATTGTGTTCACTTTTTCTCGGCAGTCAAAGGGTTAACTCATTCGGGACGTGCCCTACACGGATTCGCGGCGAATAGCCGCGTATCAGTATATGTCGCGTCCCCAATGAGTTAATGTATATGCGCTCTGCAACTGTCACTTTTGCTTTTCATCTATCAAAGCCTATCAATGAACATGCCAGTCTGGTCGGGTTTTCCTTTCCCCCCTGGATTGCCAGTGTAGCTATCGCGGGTGGGAACACAAATGTGTGCTGATCTGTGATTTTGGACCTTACGGCTTTAACCAAAAAAACTTCATGGAGGTCTCGACAGCACTCTTTCTATGAATATTTCGTCGCGTATAACACACTTCTGAAATAACAGAAGAAAATATTTTCTTCCCAGCCGATTTCTAATATCCGGAGACTACTGTAGATCATTTCATACATAAAATGATTTTTAAAAGATAAACGTTAAAAAGAGATGGTTTTAGCAGCCTGCTCGACGTTAAGCCTTAACATCTGCCTATCTCTTCACACAGAGGAGGTGATTTGGCCTTGGGCCTGAAACTACCGGAGTCATGTACACGGGTACGCGGGTACACATGTAGCCGTAAGAGCTAGAGGCAAACCAATTTGTATGTCGTTTCTCGTTACCCTCGCTCTGTCACACACCACCCGGGAGCACTCGCGGGCAGGGGAAGATAATCCACGGCCGTGGTGCGAACAAGCAGTGGAGTGAAAAGGGGAAGTAATCGCTGCTGTAGGGAGGTAACAAGATGAGAAGGTAGCAAGAACCACCTGGATGTTTGGAATTCGTTTGAAGTTTCAACAGAGACAGAGCAAAAAAATATAGACATGTGTGTGCTGGTCTGTGATTTTGGACCTTACGGCTGGAAGCCTTAAGGTCCAAAATCACATATACACACACACACACATACGCACACGCACGCACACACACAAAACACACACACACACACACACACACACACACACACACACACAAATGCCTTCAAATAGATTCATACCGACAAACATACATGAATTCTGACGTAACGGGCAAATTTGTAGTGTGACACTGAGCAGACTGATGTGACAACAAAAAACACATTATAAAGCTCTGCGACAGGATCTGGGGAAATATAGGTTGATTGCTGCATCGAAGTTCAACGTTAAGATAATTTTCACCCACCGAGAAATAAATAGATAAATAAATAATAAATAAAAAATAAAAAAAATAAAATTAAAAATTAAAATAAATAAAAAAAATTTAAACCGAACCAACGCAAACTGTAAATATTTAAATTAAAATGGATAGTCACTTAACCCTTTGCGTGCTGGTAGCGTTTTTTGTAGTGATGATTCCTACAGGGCTCATGAGGATCTATACCTCTTGTCTACATTACAGATTACAAGACAGATCAATCATTTCAGTTCAAGAATGGTGCCAGATTAGCTATTCTGGCACCACCCTTGAACTATCATAGTCAAATTTATTTCAAGCAAAAGGCTAGCAGGATGAAAAGGATTAAGGAACCCATGTTAAGACTACCAATCCAGGTTGTGCAGGGTGTCGGCATGTATCATATATACAGTGTACTCCGAAAACCCAGACCTAGATCCAGACTTAGTCCCGGGGGTGCGGTCAGGGGAGGGGGGGGGGGGGCGAGCACAGCGTGCCTGTTTACGCTGCCTCAGCACCCCTTGATCACGACACGTCAGATCCAGTTTGTGCTGCTTAAGTTGCAACGGTCGATCCACCTCCTGAGATAAAAAGGCCTTCCTATATTAGCGAAGGATTTTTATTTATTTATTTATTTTTAATTTATTTATTTATTTATTTTATTATTACTTTTTTTTTTTTTTTTTTTTTTTTTTGGGGGGGGGGGTTAGGTATGTTCATAGAAATCCAACTTCTGGAGGGGTTGCAGAAGGGGAAGGGGGGGGGGTGGAGCTGGATCAAGAAAAAAGGTGACTATTACATACGTGCTAAGCACTGCTCTGTGACGGCAAAAGACAGCAAGTCCATTTTTGGTTAAAAGCGAGATTTTCATTGTATTACAATGAAAATCTCGCTTTTCAAACCAATGGGTTTATTGTCTTTTGCCTTCAGACGGTACATTATGTCCACTGTCCCCTAGGAAGACTTTTCTTTAAAAATTATCATCAACCCTTTCACTGTCAGTGGACGCAGATTGTGTGTTTGTTGTTTTTTTGTTGTTTTTTTCTAATCATGGTAAAATCAATGTCAAAGAAACATGGATATAAAGTAGATTCTGCAAGAGGCATAGATCCTCATGAGCCCCCGCGAATGCGGGGGCTCATGAGGATCTTTGCCTCTTGCAGTTAGGTTGGTGTTCACGTTCGGTTAGACAGGTTTTTTTTTTTTTTTTTTTTTTTTGGGGGGGGGGGGTGGTTAAATAGCACGTATACTTTGCTCGTTTCCTCTCGACATTGCGGAGCAGCAAGAGCTAAAAGAGGCTTTAGAGCCGAACCTGGAAAAGAGATAGTGGGTTAGCCCAAGACCTTTCTTTATACAAATAGGATCAAAAAGACGTACGGCCCAAACCAAAGGAAACCCTGGTAATGCCAGGGGACAGTTGCATGAGTGAGCTTAGTCCTGCGCCAGCCACTAAGCAGCATGCTCCGCAGGACTAAGCTCAGTCACGCAACTGACCCCTTATCCAGAGAGAATATGGCCAGGAGGTACCTACCGCTTCTGGTTTATATGCCCAGCACAGACGTTGTAAAAGATGCATCTGACATCTGACATAAGATCCATATATATTATTATGAAAGTGACGGGATTATACAAATGAAATAATATCACCATCGATTTTCATCAACACTGACCCTAAGAAAATCCCAACAAAGAAAGAAAGTAGATTTTAAAATTGACACGTAGGACACGATTTATTAACACAATCGAGACAAACGGCATCCGGATACGCGGCTTAAGCCGCGTATCAGGATGCCGTTCGTTTCGAATGAGTTAATTGTGCTTTTAAATGGACACACACAATAATACCATGAACCACTTATCTTTTTTTCCAGAGAGTAGTGTAACTGAAGGTGTGCTTAAAACATATGTATGAAGAACTCAAAGTGCGCGAAAAAAAAAAAAAGTAACACACTAGTATTTGTCAGCATTTTCTTAGCATTGGACACTCTTGGCAGTCACCTTGTGGGTCTGGATTTTCAAATAACACTGACCCTAGTGAACCTAAGTGATAGATATTTAATTGTGTGGTTGGATTTTGGGGCCACCCCAACACCTTAGCACCTTAGCGCTTACCCTGGGGGTGCGGTCACGGGGGTGAGCAGAGCTTAACTGTAATCTGCTGCCTCAACACCCCCCGGTCCCCGACATGTCGGTTCCAGTTTGTGATGCCTGGTCGGTCAGCCATGCCGGTCGTAACAGAGGGTCAGCCAAGCAGAACCGCCACGTAACCCATCCAAACAGTACCAGGCGTTGCACTCAGTGTGACCCCTTGTTTTCGTTTGGACATTGAGTTGAATAAAATACGTATGCATGGCGGTGGATAACAAATCTACAAATATAACATAAAGTAAATTAATCGATATCATTAATGCAAAAGGAGAGAGACAAGAAAAAAAATGGAAAAAAATACACATTATATATATATGTAAGAGAGAGAGAGAGTTTCCTCAACTGGTCTGGATGGATAAAAAAAAAATCCACAAATACAATGAAAATAAATAAATCGATATCATTAATGCAAAAGGAGACAGACAAATATATATATATATAATTACACATTATATGGAGAGAGAGAGAGAGAGAGAGAGAGAGAGAGAGAGAGAGAGAGAGAGAGAGAGAGAGAGAGAGAGAGAGAGAGAGAGAGAGAGAGAGAGAGAAATGAAATGAAATGAAACTTTATTTTCCAAGGATAAAATAATAGGTGCGCAGAGCTTTTTTCATTCTTGTCCTTGCTACAAACTACATGAAAGCACACACACACACACGCGCGCACACACACACACACACACACACACACACACACACACACACACACACACACACACACACTAACACTAACACACACACACGCACGCCGGCACGCACACGCGCTCGCACACACACCCACACACACATACAAACACGCACGCAGGCACAGACGCACACACACGGAAGTACCTAAATCAGAGTTAGGTCAGACCCCGCTAGGGCTCAGACATTGGATTAAAGGTCCTGGTTCAGCAATTAGTCAGTTGAGGACAGCGAAAAAAAATTTCGAAGTCCCTACTGACCTGACTTGAAGTGCAACCCTGACAGGGCCTCATCAGATGGGATCCCCGAACATTCACGTTACTATAGCTGCTGTAGAGTGTCAGACGTCCTTGACGGCTGTCACAGTTCATGCAAACAGGTATACGCCACTCAGCTGCCAAAGGTCACTTCCAGTTGCATCTGTCCGTACACGGTAACACCCAGAATTCTCGTGCAACAACAACGAAAGATGACTATCCAACTTTCACTTCTGGGCCGGTACTGGGAAGCACTGAGCGACGTCCACAGCGTCCAAAAATGGCCCAGGGAATGGTGACGGTACGTCGAACATGCTATATCGTGGTCTTCTCATTTCTTATGTCCTCGCATTTATCCAAAACAAGGTTTCCTCGAAAGCGTTTGCAAACACTGTGAACAAGTCTTTATGGTAGTCGCCATTCTTACGAAGGGAAGCTACTAGATAATGTGTGTGTAAGGGACAGCACTCCCGTGCTAAGCAACGCGCAAACGCCCACCTCAAAACGATTTTATTTTTCACAAAAGCCTGGGAGATAATTTACAGGTCATCATGCAACAATGTGATGTGCATGGGTGACAGTGCGAGAATATGAAATGAATGTAAACGGGACATAAATATGCCCCATAAATCCATGGCCAGCAAGCGATATACATTCCCATGAGCTCCTGCGGATGCCGGGGCTCATGAGAATGTATGACTTTTGCATTTGGAACAGGCTGGCTGAAGGCCTGTTCTGTCTGAACCAAACAGCTGAAATTCAGCTTTTCGGGATTTTGAAAAGCTGAATCAGCTTCTAGGAGTGAAGACGGTCACCCATTGATGTGATTGTGCCTGTTCGTGTGTGTTACACGGACATAAAATTTGATTCCATTATAAGAATCTAAGCACTAGGTAATATTTTGCTTTGTCGTTTACTTCTCATCTTGTTTTTTTTTTTTTTTTTTTTTTTGTATCACAAAAGATAATTACCGTCTGCAAACTTGATGAGTTCAGTGATAATATTTTCTCCCCAGACCAACTGCTGTCTATGCACACGCAATGCACCCTGCCCAATGCATACCTCATGCAGGTGCCTGACAGCAAACACCGATACACCAACTACAAGCTAAAGGGTGCACGAGCAAACGAGAGGCAAGTTTCAAAATAATTAGATACAGGGCCGCAGCAGATGGTTCCGGCCTTCGCCATACCAATTATGTATACATTTTTTTGACAAGACCATATAATTATGTCTGTTTATGCCCTCGACCCAAATTAATTTAAATGTTACTAATTTTTCCATTTTTGGGGGGTTGTGCGAATTCTTCCCCCCCCCCCCCCCCCCCCTGCCCGATTGACTTTAGGAAGCAGATGAAAGCAAGCTGGCATCGTGCAGGCATGCACCCCTTCGGCTGGAGCATTAGGTTTCTTTCACCTCGTGCTATGGTTATGAGATATGAAATAAATGTTAGGAAACAGATATATATATATATTTGGTATTCTAACCACAATATATTTTATTCATAGTTTATCTATGTTTGCACTGACAGCAAACCATGTGGGATTTATTTCTGATTACTCCATATAGCAATGTTCTCTATCAGAAAACTGAAATGACTCAACCCGCAAAAATAAATATCAAGGAAATATATCAGTTCACAACAGCAAGAGATATATCTCACTTGATCTTCATTTTGTGACAAAAACATTGTTTTCAAATACACTTCAACGTATGGTTTATTTGTTTATATCTGTACTGAGTGAAACTGTTAAAAATGCCTTTCATTGTGAGGCTTCTCTTATGAGTTTACCAAAATCGTCAAGTACATCAATAAGTGTCTCTTGGCTTGACTTCACGAACGAAGATTCTATAGGGCTTGCCCACGTCGTCTGCAGGCATTTTCGTGGCTGCGGAGGCCAATCCGGGACAGGCAGGTTTACATCAATAAGTGTATACATAAATAAAACACAATTACCATGATTGTCATAATTCCTAAAAATACAGCTGATTTTTTTTTATGAAATGAGTATGTCTATCCTCAACAAGACCAAGTAGTCTATGTACCCTACAGAACCACATAGTCCAGATCAAAATGGTGACTGCGAAGCGTGTGTAATGCAGAGACGAACTCAATGAAAAAAAGAAAGACGCTTAGAAAAGACAGCTACAACACAATTTTATTCATATTATCTAGTAATAAATTGTGTTGTAACTGTCATTTCTAAGCGACGTTCTTTCCTCATAGGGGTTCTTCTCTACAGAACAACATACATGTGCACTTTTACTTCCTGCACCATATATAACTGTAATAATACATGAGGCAAAAACACAAACAGAACAGAGACAACCATTTTAATTATAAAGAAACAATTTCAGTGATGTCATTGAATTATATGCATGGTATATTTTGCTTATGATGCTGTCATTCAAACTTGGTCACTGTGTTTTGGTAAGTGAGGGAGAGGGGGGGGGGGCTGGAGGGGGCGGGTACACATGCAGGCATATATATATATATATATATATATATATATATATATATATATATATATATATATATATATATATATATATATATATATATATATATATATATATATATATACCGCAACGATTTCCTAATGTAATGTTACATATGGCAATATAGTTCTATCATCATATGCTAAATTTTGCTATCCACCAAAATGCTAATATTGCCATGATTCCACAGCAGACAGACAGCCTTCATGGACAGGTCCAACCAGTGAAGAGACAACAGACTGGCCAGTGTCAAACATGTCACCAAACTGCAGGGGCGTTAGCAGCAATGTCACACAGAAACTTTGGAACAGCAAACAGCCTGATGCAGTGCAGTGTGCCCCAACTTGCTCTCAGCAGGCAGCTGCAAGACAAGAACAAAGGTCAGTTAGTACATGTGAAGATGTACTGCAAACACTGTTCTAGATGAGTTTACTTGGCTACCGGGTATCAGCCAGTATAATCTACTCAACATGAAACCAACCGTAATGAATCAATCACAGCCAGTGTAATCAATAAACTCCATACAAGACAGATTTGCAAAATAACTTTTACAAACAATTTCTTTGTGACTCTCGGTGATGGTCAAACGATTTATACAGTTTTGTTCTAATAATAAAAGACATTGTAGCTTTGCAATGCTGCTTGGTAACATGATATTATATGAATATGTTTTCAGGCCAACATAACCAACTTTTCCCTGGGGGAGACTAAAGATGCACTCAACCGATGAGCAGCCCCTGGTGACCATATCGAATGTGGGAGTAGAGGCGACACCTTATCAGCGCGTGACCAGTGAAGACAATCCGGCCTACTGTTTGTGTGGGAATCATCTAATAATAATGGACAACAAGAACTACTGAATTTGATCCAGCTGATCGAGTTAACAGAAGAACCAACTTTTCTAGATATTTGTAAGAAGCAGACCGAAGTCAAATTTTGCAGCGTCAAAAATTATAGCATCACATTTGCAAATAAAATTCCCACATTATAATAGCAATCAAACATCACCAACACTCTACATACAGATTTTTTTCAGTTGTGGCATGAGAGCCATATGGGGCTTGGCAATAGCAAACACTGTTGCTCTTGTCAGGTGGCCATAATCAGATGGCAGTTTCTAAGCCCCAATCTAAACTACCTGAGGGCACTATCTGGTTGTGTATGTGTGTGAAACCAACCTCCAAGTCTTTACTTCTGCTGAAAAACCACATCCACTCGTCGCTCAATCTTGTCATCTGTACTGCGTAGGTAATGTAACAAACTGGAGAGCTTCTCATCAGTGAGGCATTGGGGATACAAGGCCACGGAGCACATTCCTTGATGAGAAAAAACAGAATGAAGAGAACATTTTCATTAACTTTTAAAATTTACTTTCTGTCATGGAGATTGTTTACATCTGTTTGTACAAGTAGTTGGGACATGAATAAATGGACACATGCATGTAATATATACTCCATATTGTGCACTTTGTACTCTCTATACAAGAAAGTATTAAAGTTGAATGTAAAAGCAAAATGTTGGACATTTTTTGTTTTCAATACATTTGGACATTCTTCTTCATAAATTGCATACATGTCTGCTTTCATTTTTCATCCTTGTTATAACTACATACTGTAAACAGTGCACATGAACAGGAATTCTGCACCTGACTTGCCATAAGAAAGAATTAGTTTTCATGGTCAGTGTCACAATCCTAAATAGTATATTTCTACAAATACATGTACTGTAATGATACTGAAAATGACATGTACAATACTGCACTTGTACCAGAAATTGCACAAGTGTGTAACATACATGTACTATGCATATTTCTGCTGTGCTACCTGGTATGCCACAGAGTGCCTGTTGCTAATCTTGGTATACTGCTTGCATACTTGGTGGTTGAAGTCAAGGATGGTAAGCCTGTTGCGCATTGTGTAGCCTTTGTAGCCAATGAAAGTTTTTTGGGGGGGCATTTCATTTTCAGCCACATAGATACATCCCCTTGACTAACACTCAAAACACTCAATGATGAGACTGAAACATATCTAAACTCTAAGTCAAAATAAGTGCATAAATAAGACATGATACCTTGATCATGCCTGGCAAGGACACTCGTAATGTGTGGTGATGGTTGATAACAGGCTTTATCCCTTGTTTCAAGTGGTGTTTAGCCTTTGGCAGCAGCAAAGAAACTGAAAACAGATGGCCAATATAATAGATAAAGCAAAACCTGAAAGTAAAAAAAGCACAAAAGTGAAAATGTACCAGCAGCAGTTTATACTGAGTAGGTTATTTCGATGACAGGACAGTTTCGTGTGTTTTTGTTCTGCATACACTCAAGGATATAATCCTCCATGTAAACACACAGCTCAACTCAAACCTTTTATGCAATTCGCTTGCCTTTGTGCCACACATCAAAGTAATGATCCAGATGTTTCAGTGGCTGCGATCAAGTCAGTAATAATATACAAATCTATTTCATACTGGAAAAAAGATACATGCATTACAGAGTGGCAAACTGACCGGTAGCTAGCACTAGCTGTTATGAAGACTTGGGAGAAAAACCACCATGGCACCATGATAATAATGTTTACTGTCAACTTGTAAATATACTTACAGTGTGGAGGTAGCAGTCATATGTAAATCATAACTTAGTGTTGTGACAGCAATATTTCCAGGACACTATAAGCTACTTTATGTGTGATGTGATAACACTTTTACAAACAAAAATGATTTTGTGCAAGCGCACGGGTGTACCATACTTCAAAATCAAATGCCACCAAACTGATAATTACCTGAAAGTAGCAGGAGATTACAGTAGAACTCTGTCGGTGACAACTTATCGGACAGGTCTTGCTGTCTTCAGAAACTCGATGCCAGTCTGTGCATTCACCAGTTTCAAGTCACCTGACCTTGTGGCAGCCCTGCTGTCTAGAAACAAACCATAAACACAGTCATGGATGGACAAAACCTGTTGAAAAAGAAATAAATACAGAAAATAGGCATGTGTGCACATACGCATGTACGTGTGGCTTTCTAAAAATGGCTTAGTCACAAAATAGCAGCACATTTGAGTGTTATGATATGGAGCAATATATACATACATGTATTTACATGATTCACAGAAAAACTAGCAATAAAATATTTTGGTATACAAGAATGATAGTATAAGTTTTTGTCACTCATATTTCTCCTGTTCATAAGCTTGTGGTTTCAGGAAAATATGAGAAATACATTGTATCAGTGGCAAGCCAACTTACAATAGACCACTTATATACCTGATTGTGAGTTTCATAATGAATTATGCACATACATGTATTGCTCTATTTCATCACACTGAAATGTGCTGTTATTTTGTGAACAAATATATTTTAGGTTGATTATAGTGGTATAATTATTTTATCCTTACCTAGACCTGTTGATTATATTCTCATCCAGACAATTGCTGATATGTAATGCACACACGGGTCTTGTACTAGAAAATGGCGTGGCGTTCTGAAGATATTTACACAAAAACTTGACAACCACCACGAACCCCCAAAACAAATCGCAACTAAAAGTGGAAACTTCTAAATGTACATCAGACCAGAGCTCAGAATATATCGCATATTTCATTATGTATATAACACAAATATGTGTAATAGAAAATTGCCCAGAAACTATTACACTTATTTATAAAGGAGAGAAAATTTAAAAACAAAGTTTCAGGCTGTTACTATAGTGATATAACTACAGAAGAGACGAACAGTGAGGCTAAGATTTCCAATCTATTCTTCGTCTTGTTCATCGATGTATTCTGCCTACTTCTCACCACTGTCGTCTGCTGTTATTTCCTCAGTCATCATTTCCCCCGAAATTAGTGTCCTGTACACCAGAACACACATAACATTACGATCGCTAGGGCTTCTTGTTGTTGACAAGGAAGTGGTCATTAGAGTGGTGTCCCCTGATAATACATATTTACGAGTACCTTCCCTTTGTAAACACGACGTCAGCTACACGCGCATAGGTGTTTGTTGTTGTTGGAAATATACTTACCAACAAAAGTAATATTTGTACCACAAAAAGTGAAAAGACCACACCATATCATGTTGGACTTACCGCCACCATTCGCTGGACCTTTTTTGGACGCTCTGGACGTCGCGGCTCGGTGCAGGCTTCACCAGTGCGGCAAAATGAAAGTTGGATATTTTTCAGTCGTAGTTGCACGGGAATTGGATGTTACCGCGCACGGACAGATGCAACTGGAAGTGACCTTAGGCAGCTGGATGGTGTATACCTGTTTTCGTGAACTGTGACAGCCGTCAAGGACGTCTGACACTCTACAGCAGCTATACTAGTAACGTGCGTGCTCGGGGATCCTATCACACGGGGCCCTATCAGGGTTGCACTTTCTGTGTCAGGTAGGGACTTTGAAATTTTTTTTTTCGATGTCCTCTACTGACTAATTAGTGCTGAACCCGGACCTTTAAAGGCCCGGACAAACGTGGTATCGTGATGTATGTCCGAGGTCTTCAACCAACGCCCGCATCAGACGAAGCACAGTCCCGACCCACGTCTGGCTAATATGCATTACACACGGTACATGAAATACAACTACATAATAGACACATATATATACATTGCATACTGTTAAGACTACATCTGATACATTGAACGCATAAACGTCAAGATTATGTAGACATTTTACTTCCTGCTGACTAACCGAACACACACATACATGCACGCAAGAATTCACTCACACACACACACGCACACACACACGCACACACACATACACACACACACACACACACACGCACACACACGCACACACACGCACACACCAGCATAGACAGATTTGCACAAAACACACTGTTCCGCTCACATGCACGCACACACATCAGTACACACGCGCCCATACACTTACATATTTTATGACAGTCATTATTCAGAACGCAGTAGTCGCGTGCGCTTTGTTCGGCGGCTCAATTAAGTGCCGGAATAGTCTTGCCTTGAAGGTGGACAATGAAGATGCCTCGGTAATATTGGCCTGAAACGAGTTCCAAAGTTTGGCCACTGAGAAATAGAGACCAGTTTTGAATATATCAAGCCGTGGCCTAGGTACTGACAGTTTTGTTCCTTGATGTATTGTATGGTGTGTTAGAATACTTAAACAAATTCGAGACTTACCGCGGGGTTTTGGATTTGCGGACTTTACACATTAGCACGCCCTTACTGAACAGAAAGAGGTTACGTAACGGAAGCATGTCAAGGGACCTGAGTCGCTCATCAGTGCCGTCCCTGCTATTAGAAAGGATTAGCTTGGCTGCCCTCCGGTGGAGGGAATTAAGCCTCTTTAAGCACGCATCACTACACCCGTCACGCCAGACTGTAGATGCTAGTCAATTTGGGGACTAGATGTGAGCGCTGAAGAAGAGTTTTCTACTTGGTGAATTCGTAAAGTAAATAAGTTTTGAAAGGAGAAATAGATTTCTGGACACAATTTTGCACACACTGTTTACATGCGCATGCCATGTCAATTGATCGTCTATAATGACGCCTAAGAGCCGGCGCTCCTTAACTTCTTTAATCGGCTCACAGTTAAGGGAAAGGCTAAGTGGCGGTGGGTTTAGCTGGTGCTTTTGACGTGTAGTGATTAACATGCACTCTGTTTTAGATGGGTTAGGTATCGGCACCAATTTGAGACATCTAATAGACTATGTTGCAAAGAAGAATTAATTGTAGATATTTTTGCCGACGACACTTTGAGAGTAGCGTCGTCTGCAAACAAATTGCATCGCACATTTGATTGTGAGATACACAAAGGCAAGTATTTAATAAGATTAAAAACAAGAGATGGCCTAAAATAGACCCCTGGGGCACTCCATGTTTAATCACACCTTCTGAGGAACGCTTACCGTTGAACGCTTACTGAGATATATTGCTTAGATAAGATTTAAAGAAGGCAGCGGAATCTGTGTCTATGTGGCACGCCAACAGCTTCTGTAGCAACAGTTCATGGTAGTTGACTAAGTCAAAAGCTTTAGAAAAATCTAAAAATACCGCACCGGTCATTTCCGCATTGTTTATTGAATTTAGCCAGGTATTGATCAATTGATCAGATGAGACAGAGCCGTGTGACAAGAGTGGCGGGATCTGAAGCCTGACTGTAACGGATAAATCAAGTTATGTGTCTCCAGGAAGTGACTCAGGAGCCTGTGGGCATGTTTTTCTATCGGCTTTGGCAAAGCTGATAAAAGTGAAATTGGCCTGAATTTGTTGGGGTCAGTGAGGTCTTTAGTTTTAGGCATCGGAATGACTTTAGCTATTTTCCAGCTTCTTAGGAAAGTACCTTGTTGGATTATAAGATTGTAGATAAACGTTAAAGATTCAACCACATTAGGGACAGACAGTTTAAAAAAAAAAACTATTAATGCCGTCATGACCAAGGGAGCGTTTATTTTTCAGCTGACTAATAGGCTTACCTACGTCGAAAACAGTTATGTACAGAATACTAAAAAAGTCTCAGAGAGAGAGAGAGAGACAGACAGACAGACAGAGACAGACAGAGAGACAGACAGAGACAGGGGACATGGAGAGAGCGAGTGTGTGTGTGTGTGTGTGTGTGAGAGAGAGAGAGAGAGAGAGAGAGAGAGAGAGAGAGAGAGAGAGAGAGAGAGGGAGAGAGAGAGAGAGAGAGAGAGAGAGAGAGAGAGAGAGAGAGAGAGAGAGAGAGAGAGAGAGAGAGAGATGATGATGATGATGATGATGATGATGATGATGATACTTTATTACACAACGGTAGAAGTTTTAACAGATACAAATACGTCATTTTTCAAACTTGCCGTTGCTAACATACTACATCATGAAATATACTGAAGACAAGCACAAATATTTACAATGTAACGTCTTTTACCCGACTGGGTTGCAAATCTCGGGTAGTCGACGGCAAAGAGAAAGAGAGAGAGAGAGAGAGAGAGAGAGAGAGAGAGAGAGAGAGAGAGAGAGAGAGAGAGAGAGAGAGAGAGAGAGAGAGAGAGAGAGAGAGAGATGAAATGAAATGAAATAAAACTTTATTTTACAAGGTCACATACCTATTTTCAATCTTGTCCTTGCTACACACTACAACAAATATAACAGTAACACACGCGCGCACGCACGCACACACACACACACACACACACACACACACACACACACACACACACAAACCAGGCTATCCTAATTTTAAATGCAGAGAATAACCCAAAAGAGAACGAAACACGCTTAGAAAAGACAGTTCCAACACAATTTAGTAATATTTACCCTTTTTCAAAATAGACAAAAGAGAGAGAGAGAGAGAGAGAGAGAGAGAGAGAGAGAGAGAGAGAGAGAGAGAGTTCTCAACTGGTCTTATTTACTGATGTTCCGATAGAAGGTGCCAAGCTAATCTGGCACTACCCTTGAATTATCATGGTCAATCTACCTCCTGCAAGGGGTACATAGTCGTTAAGTAACACTTCCAAAATTCGGGAAATGCGGCGCTCATGGCGCTAAAAGAGTTAATAGATTGTGTTGTAACTGTCTTTTCTAAGCGTATTTCCTTCTCCTTTGGGTTCTTCTCTGCATTTTGCAGTCTTGGCAGTCACCTATTTGCTCTGGATTGATTATGGATTATAGAGTAGATGATAACATCTGTTTTACATTATGTACCGGTCCCGAACGAACAAGTTCTCTACTGACGCCATTTTAACCTGGGCAATGCCAGCTGACGCAGACGGTGTTTCTTCGTTAATTCAAGACAAACAAAACAAGATGGGATGAACCATAACGCACAAAGTCCCTTTTATATGAGAGCTGTCTTCGCTGTCAAGGGTCTCTACCTTTTGTCTTTGACCTGATTCTGATGTTGAATTATCTCCTATTGAAAAAGTATCGCAGATCTGCCAATTAGTCAGTGAGTTTTATAAGGAGCGCAGGACATACGTGTCATTGATTTGTCAAACGTCATTTGTCAAGACGTAAGTTTTAGTTTTTACGTAATTTTATATTTTACGTGATATGAGTTTCACTTTCTCTTCATAGGCTTGAGAAAATGGTGACAAAACTAGAACTTCACGGTACAAGCTCAATCTTGCTATAATTTGTGTGAAAGCAGGTTGACTTTACCTAGTTACATGATATACTAAGTGCACTGGTCACCTACATGCTCTTCTGAATGCGCGTCGATGTGTGTGTGCGTGTTAGTGCGTGCGTGTGCGCGCGTTCCAAACATCTCCCAGAGGAATAGATACTCATGCGCCTGGAGGGCTCATTTGGATCTATTCCTCCTGGAGATATGAGCATGCTTATGAGAGAGACAGAGAACCGAGAGAGTCGCGCGCGAGAGAGAAAATGACGTCATATTTAGAGTATTATGTCAGTGTTTGCGTGGTGACGGAGTTGCCTCTTTTACGTCACCGCCACTGTCTGACTTTCTCTAGAAGTAAAGGTTTTTAGTGTTTTAATTCTTTACTGAAAAGAATTAATTTTTACTAAAGAAGTTGAAAGGATACAAAGCTGGCTAACAAACTTATCCAATGTCTTAGTTATATGCACAAGTTCAAGTAAATATGAAACAAATTACGGACTCTAATCTGGGTCAACCGACTTCCTGTAAACGGTTGTTTATGTCTTCAATGAGACATTCAATTACAATATGCTCGGAGGCTCTATTAGCCACCCACTTAAGAAAGTATTTCCGGCGCCAAGTTTCAAGCTTGTGACTACAGAAATATCGGAGATTCTCTTGTATACATACATACACACACACATACATACGCACATACGGCGCTTCGCGCCAAATGTACGTTCAGCAGCGAGGTTAGCGTAACTAGACATGCCGTAATTTTTATCGTGTTACTTCAATTGTTAGAGGTTTAGCCTGCCCGCCTTTGACATTATGGACATGCTATTAAATTCGCCCCACCGCGACCCGTCCTAAAAGGTCCCTTCTATAAATAAAACGGACTTATAAACCCTAGATGTCCCAGGAACACGCATTCAAAGTGGTGTCAACAAAAGGCATAGATTCTCATGAGCCCCCGCAACAGCGGAAGCTCACAAGGATCTATAACTCGCAGTTGGATGGTGTAACACAATTTCTCGGCAATGAACGGGTTAAATCAAATGTTATCCATTCAGTCAATTTCACTTAATATTCTGAAGTTGACTAAGAACTATTCTTACCGCGATGGTGGTAAAAAAAAAAAAAGGATGTTGTTACATGTACATACTTTCCTTCCCGAAATCCCTTGCCCGCCAAGAGGACTCGATCTTGAAAATATTTGCATTTTTCAAAACGGAAGTGCGAAATATTTTCTTACTGCAACATTAACAAGCTTCTTATTCGTAGTAGTAGTGAAATACTCTCGAAATTCATATCCTACACACACACACACACACACACACACACACACACACACACACACACACACACACACACACACACACACACACACACACACACACACACACACACAGGAGCACAAAAGCCTCACAGTGGGTTACCTACCATTTCATGTGAAAATGGGTTCCCATATTTCTATTTATTCTAGGGCTCTGGAATTGATGCGAATGTTTAGAACTCACCTTATAACTAAGCTCTATAACTTAAAATAAAATAGACATTTTCTAGAAACAGAGCCACTAGATGCAGAAAAAATGGGTTTCTACCAATAAAGTGGGTGGGTGTCTCTCTCACACAAAAACTGGCATTACAGTCAAAATGGGTGTTTCACAACATTAGGCGTCTGTAATAAGGTCAAGTGCATCGAATACCTTTTTTTTTTCACATTCATTTTTTTTTTTTTTTTTCAACTTAATGTGTATGTATGCATTAACATTCTTAACATTGTATGGTGCAAAATTGAATGAACACTGGCCTGTAACCTTTCGATTATGATTTTTACAGAGGAAATCTTTTAAACATTGCTACGTTTTGTCATTCTGAAGCAAAACAGTTTATGCATGGCATTTATGTGGGAATTCTGGAAATTAAACGACTTAAAAAAAAAATGTACTCTGCAGTTTGAGACAAACAGCAACAGAGCATTTTGAATATTAACCCTTATTATTCGGAATACACCAGTGTGTGCAACAAGTGTGACTAAAATAGTCCAAAGGGTAGTGGCAGAATAGCTTGGCGCCTCTAGGCGCCAAGCTATTGTGGCACCACCCTTGAACTAATGTCATTGGTCTATGTCCTCATCTGTAAGTTCTGTAATGTAGCTTGCATATATGGCAGTGTACAAATTTGAAGCTTTTAGCCTCAGTATGATGCAGGTTAAAAAGTGTGGAAAAATATGAAAGACAGAAAAAGACCCAGACGAAGAAACTAACACTTAACTTATTCTACCCCAGACACACCAGAGCAAAATAAAGATCGACCATGATAGTTCAAGGCTAATGCCAGAATAGAGTGGCGCCTATGGCCGCCAAGCTATTCTGGCATCACCCTTGAACTATTGTGGTCGATCTGTGTCCTGCCCTGCAACGCAGTTTTCAGAAGACGACTTCAACATTTGGGGATTCCGGTCTTGGGGTAGAATGAGTTAAAATGACAAAACAGAACACTGACATTAATTAATGAACTGACAACATGGGAAATCAATCACTTGAAACTTCAGCCTTTATTAATCACATCAAAGGTGCATGCATATAAAAACACAGTAATTGTTTGTAGACACTTCAAATCAAACAATCAAAAGCAGTCAAACCTTTTTCTGCCAACTTTGTGATGAGGAAAACTAGTTCTTGTGCAAGTTCGGCACGTAAAGGGTTACCGCGACTTATGTGCCTCTATTCATAAAATGGAGAGAGAAATAAAATACTGAGTTCTAGCAAGTGCGACAATAAAGTTTAGCCGAGTTGGTATACCTCGTCCAGTGCCTAGGTTAAATGCACCAGTGGTGCCAATGTTGCTATATTGGCAGCAGACCGGTCGCTCGGACCGGTCTGGTGCACCCGATCGGTTTAGAGCGTGTGCTTTCTGCACCTGTAATGGGCAACCTCGGAGAAAGAATCACGTGAGCTTCGTTTGACTGCTGCAAAATAACATGAATAAAGAATAAACCCTTTCCCATATATGCAATCCAGCAACTATGCATCCATCCTTATGCTAGCACCACAAAACATTACGCGATTTGGCAGATTTTTAAAAATAGCTTTTTTTAAACCCTCAATGGAGGTGATTTTTGCGACATCTGCGTCGTTTGCGGCAGAAAGCACCGTCAAAGTTGAAGTTCGAGAAATGAGCGCACTACATGTACAATAGACTTGATTCAGTGGTGTTGGGCATGACTCAAGCCTCCGCCATCTCAACACTAAACTGGCGTGTTCGGGGAGATAAAAGGCTACAAGTTAAAACCGCAAACGAACCTTTTTTCTTTTTTGACTGCGATCACAATCTTCTGCGTGAACGTACAAGACCACACTACAAGTGCACAAGCCAACCTGCGCGCGCAGTTCTGGTGCACATTTCCAGTCCGAGCGACCGGTCTTGTGTGAAAATAGCAACAGTGGCACAGCTGGTGCGTTTAACCTAGGTAGAGGGCGAGGTATACCAACTCAGCTAAGGTTTATGCTTCCTGTGACTTTAGAAACAACAATGCACAGTATGCAAAGTGTACTTTATAGTAACCAAAAAAAAAAAAAGTTACAAAAATTTCCAAAATGATCCAGGCGTACATTAGATAAAAACAAGCTATACACACTGAAAAAATAACACTCTTGTAATAAATGTTTATCATGTTGACAATGGTTTTCTTATCTTATTATTGTCTTTCATCCCGATTGGATGTACATTGCTGAACGTCCGGACGTGCCAGCACTGATAATGAAGGGGAAAAAAATAAAATAAAATAATGAACAGAATATTGAATGTATGTCGCCAGCCAGTCTAATACGCTAAATAAACTTAAGATCATTTAGCAACACACATCCAAAATCAAGAGAGATACATCACCACCCTCCCCCCCCCCCCCCCCCAAAAAAAAAAAAAAAAAAAAAAAAAAAAAAAAAAAAAAAACCAAGAAACAACAACAAACAACAACAAACGAACAAAAATAATATTCAGACCCAAAAAGTGACTGCCAATCATGTAAAATGCAAAGATAAGAAGTGCCCAACGGAGAAAGAAACAAGCTCAGAAAAGATGGTTACAACACAATTCAGTAAGATTTCGGGTAAATCCGCCTTGTCAAAACAGACAAACAAACAGAGAGATCAGTCGCTACTTATCTTTGTTCACAGAAGGAATGTGCTGCACATTCCTTCTGCCAATGAAGATAAATAGCGGCTAATCTCTCTGTTTGTTTGTCTATTTTGACAAAGGGTATTTACCCGAAATATTAATAAATTGTGTTGTACCCGTCTTTTCTAAAGCGTGTTTCTTTCTCCGTTGGGTACTTCTTTAATGTTACACAGCATACAAAATGATCCAGGTGTACATCAGATAAAAACAGAGCTATACACGCTGAAAACAACCGAATAATAACGTTCTTGTAATAAGTCTTTATGTTGACAATGTTTGTTTCTTTTTCTCTTATTATTGTCTTTCGTCCCCAACGGCCGTTTCATCAGCAGTTTCATTTTCAAAGTTTTACATGTTATATACAGTATACAAAATGATGCAGGCGCACCAACCCCATAGTAGCACCAAACCCATAGTAGTAATAAATCTTTATGTTGACAATGGTTTTCTTACTCCTTATTATTGTCTCTCGTCCCCAACCGCCGTTCCATCAGCAGTTCCATTTTCAAAGTTTTACATGTTATATACAGTATACAAAATGATGCAGGCTCACCAACCCCATAGTAGCACCAAACCCATAGTAGTAACAAATCTTTATGTTGACAATGGTTTTTTTACTCCTTATTATTGTCTCTCGTCCCCAACCGCCGTTCCATCAGCAGTTCCATTTTCAAAGTTTTACATGTTATATACAGTATACAAAATGATGCAGACGCACCAACCCCACAGTAGCACTCTCGTAATAAATCTTTATGTTGACAATGGTTTTCTTGCCCTTTATTATTGTCTCTCGTCCCCAAGCGTCGTTCCATTTGCAGTTCCATTGACAAAGCAAGCTAGACATGCTGAAACCAACCCAATAATAATGAACACTTAGATTGTAATAAATCTGTATGAAAACGAAAATGACGCGAGTGTCGGAGAATCTCAATTCATTTCTTTTGTAACTTTTTCAGTCTGTTGCGGATGTAATCCTTAATGTTTGTCCAGCGCCTATGTCTAAGTGCAGCCTCTTCTGCAATTGCCTGCTGTATCTCGGCTTTTCCAGGAAGTTTGTTCACGACGAGGTGCGACTTGAAACGAGTTTCAACAGCTTTCTCTTCAGCTTTCCCCCATGGTTTCCTTGTAAATCTAGCTTTCTTTCGAACAGGAGCCGACGCAGAACTGTCATCATCAAAACTATCTAGTTTGTCATCAGGCTCTGGACGTCTTTTCTCGGTCATGCTCATTGATTCCTGTGTTGTTGACTTGCTATTTGCTTCATTCACAGGTGCTGTTTCCCCAGAGACCTCTCTGCGAGTTTCTGGTGTGTTTTCATTGTCAAAGTCAATCTCTTCATCATCGCCCAGTTCAGCTCTAATGCAACTCTCAAAATCTGTCATCCCATTGTTAACTGACAGAAGAATCTTTGCCACTTTTGCCTTTTGAAGGACGTCTTGAGGATGGCGGTAGATATGGCGATGTATCCGAATATCATGACCAAGGAAGTCTGCCAGCTGATCCTGGTCTAACTCCGAGATGGCC
Source organism: Semisulcospira habei (assembly GCA_036245525.1). NCBI lineage: Eukaryota > Metazoa > Mollusca > Gastropoda > Semisulcospiridae > Semisulcospira > Semisulcospira habei. The sequence goes on along the minus strand of BTPG01000006.1, from coordinate 82,886,835 downwards.
ATGGACTGAGCCAAAGTTGCAGCCTGCTTCCGTAACTGAGTAAATGTGAACATGGCTGGGTTTGACACTTGTGCTTGTAGCGCATGTTCCTTCAGAACATCATGGCCTCTGTAAGGCCTCTGACCAGAAGGTGTGGCAAAGATGTACTGGGAACCGGCGAGAGCTGGCACTGATTGCCTCATTTGAAGGATTCTGTCCACAGTTGTCATCATCTTCTTCGTCAGCAAAATGGGAATACTCCTATTAAACTTGCCCCTGATTTCCACTCGCTGAAAATGATTCACCATTTTCTTCTCAACCTCTGTGAGACCTTTCAAGATATCTTGATTGGTGATCGATCCAATCTTAGCATTCTGGAAGTCTGATAACTTCATTCTCTGAACTTCTCCCCCTCGTTTTCGGTTGAAAAGTGATACAGCGCAAAGAGTTGCTTTAACCACTGTCGGATAATCTTCCGAAACCATCCTTGTCTCAAGAAGCTGTTGGACCTTCCTCACATCTTCACATGATGGGATCAGCTTGGGTTTGTTCATGGTCATTTTCCCGACCGACTGGGCTGCTGTAACTGACACACAATCGTACCAGTCCCCGGTGAAGACAGAGTCAAAGCGCTGCGCCTCAGAGAGCTCCTGTCGCCACCTGTCATCTGAACCCTGCCCAAGCTGTTTGGATGCCAGCGACTGTTTGATCTGTGAACATTTTTTCAAAGCATGGCCTATGCGCATTGCAAGATTGCCTTTTTTGAACTGATGTGTGTCCTCATCAAATTCTGCTAGCTCTTTTACAGCCAGTACAACATGATCAAAGCTAGCTGAATTGACCACAGCATTTAAACTTGCGATTTTCATTTCTGACCTCACTCTAAGAATCTTTAATAGTCTCCCTAACTCCCGCATCCTGGAGCTGATTTGCCCAGCCGTGTGTTCTTCAATGTCCCTGCGGTCAAATAATCTCTTTCCATACTCCAGAAGCAAGAGGTCAGTTCTGATGCCTTATGATAGAAGGAAAAGTCAACGTCTAAGGGTATTGGAAGCATTAGCCTACCACGTTGAGCAGCCTCACCTCGCTTAGTGAACTGAAACCCTCCTTGTTTCTGACAGCAACGTTTTGAGTGTACAGAGATCAGCTTTTTTTGATAGAGCCCTTTGCAATGGCTACAGGCGAGAAGGTCGTCTACCTTACTAGTTTTGGTGCGATACTTAGGAATCAAACATCCTGATTTCTTTTCAAGAACTGCAACATTATGCATGTAATCACCCTCATCTTGTATTCTGATCCATGCTTGACGTCTCTGCTTAGTCCCTTTTTTTATCATCAAAATTTTAGCAACGTCTGCCTCATCTGCATGGACATCGTGTAAGTGCGTGCTCATTTTCAAAACAAGCTTGCCACAAAATTTGCATGCATGTTTCTTGTCCCATTTGTACTTTCCTTTCCCTCTCTGCGACACGTGCACACCCGTTTCTTTGGTAAGCGCTCTTTCCCCACCCCCAACATCCTTCTGCCTATCCACATTGTCATTACCACCCCCTAATTCATCCCCTAACGCACACTGCACCTTGCTGGTACTTGCTTCACTGACACCTGCCCACCCTGAAACAGCCACTTTGAAATCTAACATATTCAATACAATACTGTCTGTGTCAGAGACCCCAGAGATTGATGGCGACACACCGTCTGAATCCTGTGAGCTCGAGCCAGGAACAAAGTCCTCGTCATCACTGTCCTTGTATTGTGATGCGCTTGCACTCTCAGCCTCAGGCCCATCCCAGGCTCCATTTGCCAACTGGGAAAGGAAAGAAAAAAAAAGAAAGCTGCATTAGTACAAAAGCAGCCCAATTTTGGTTTAAGGGGCCTTGCACAAGAATATAAAGAGTAATCCCGTGTATGACCGATTTACATATGTGTGACCTTGGTGACGAGGGCTGGCTTTCGCAGCAGCAAAATCCATGTTTTCTGAAAATGTAAGCAGTTTTCACACATCTGTCAACCCCGCGTGACCCTTTGAGAGAGGTCACTCAAATTGGTATGTTTACAAAGGTCTTGCCACAAAGTATCCTTGGGCCAAGCTTGAAGAATGTGGCTTGAAAAGTCCCTGAGAAAATGCCACTGTTAACGTTTACCATGGACGCGGACGGACGGACAGACGACCAGTGGCCCAGAACATAAACTCACTTTTGCTTCGCACGCGAGCCAATAAAATGAAGATGATCATAGAATCACTTACCAGTTTGTAATTGGGAGCATTCCGCTGCCGTCTATGCACCCTCCTACCAGACGCACCCTCTGCGACAGACGACGCTGGGCCATCTTGCTGCTGCTGACTGATTTTGCCATGGGCCTTGGTCATGTGCCAGGAAGGGGCGTGCTTGTCCACTTCCATAGATCCCGATGGGTGTGGACATCCTGCTGCCATCCGGCGCTGGGTGTGTGCAGAAAGTGCTGAGTGTGACCAAAACGGTGTTGCTGCAAACATGTCAAATACAACCATGTAAACCATTGCCATTTTGAATCAAATATATACATAATTACAGCAGTACCCCCTGCCCCCTACGAACAATAACTGGTAATACAGTAAAAGGCGACACTTCAGTTGCAAAATCCGAAAAAAAAACTATTTGTGGAAGTCTGTTCTTCGAATCGCGAGGTAGTTTTGCGTACGATGATTCAAATACACAATGAAATCTGGCGCCATCTTTTTTACAGTGTATGCATACATGTCAAGTTACTTTTCGATATCAATCACACATGTCAGAAAAAAAAGCCACCCAATCGCGTGACAGATTGACCTTGTAATGTGTTATTGAACGAATTCCTTTCGTTGAAGAAGAAAGCTTTTGTTAAATTCGTGGGGTTCTATTATCTGTTACTACAAGACTGACTGAGCAGCACTAACTGACTGAGACGCGGGTCGTAGCAGACGGCCGGCGTCTCAGTTTTCTCGGCCAAATGGGTCCATATAGGCTACTGTGCAATTGTATCTGATTGGGAGCATCTCAGTTAAATAACTGCGCTGAAGAAGTACACTTGGGCGTGCTTTTAGCTAAGAAATATTGCATAAAAACAATCTTACCTGATGAAACGACAGTTGGCGGGACGAGAGACAATAGAAGGGGAAACAACTCAGTTCACTCTGCGTAGCCGAACGACGCTCGCTTCCGTGGTAACACACTGGCCCAGTGCGTTTAAAACACACAACATTAGGTAAACCTGCAAAAATGGGACATCCAATTTTTTATATTTTTTTCTGCAGAAACAACCCTCAGAAAAAATGGGTGCCTGACTTGGTCACCCAGAATTTTACATACACCCATTTTCCAGAAGGATGGTAAAGAAAGTCGCCCATATTAGTAGTTTTGTGCACGCACACACACACACACACACACACACACACACACACACACACACACACACACACACGAGCAGAGACAGGGAGCAGACGCCAGTCGCTGCAATGACTAGTGAAATTGACGAGATGTCAGTTTGCGATATCGACAACCTGAGAAATAACTAAATAAACAAACCAGCTGGCCTTTTCCTCAATTACGCGTCATCTATTTACAAGTAGAATTTACACACTAACTCGCACGGTTATACAAAGCACCGATGTCTTCATAGTCAGACGAAATCTACGAGCTGAGTCGACAGCGATATGCAGTCGTCTGCCATTCATGTGTTTTGTCTGAACACCGCAGTCAGCCGCAAAATGAATGACGTGAGGCATAGTTTTGTTTTGGACTGGGTACATAAATTCTATTGAGCAACATTTTGCTTGATATAGTACCAATAACCGACAGATGTAATTACTTGACCCGAATCAAAATGTCATTGTCTTACGACTAGGACATTTTGATTTGGGTCTCGTAATCACATCTGCCTGTCAATCGGCACCATATCAAGCAAAATGTTGCTCAGTATAATATAATAATATATAATTGAAAATGACTACACAGGAACTCACGTTTAACTGAATGGACATATACGATTATAATTCAGTGAACGTATTAACATAAACTGCAAATAGCAATATCGGAAATTTTGTAAGGTGTCCTAAAAGTCACAAAGGAGAGAGAGAGAGAGAGAGAGAGAGAGAGAGAGAGAGATATTCGGTCAGACCGAAATGACACGCATGCGCGTCAGAGCGGAAGAGAAAAATCTCACAACGAAAATTAATCCCTGAGCCAGTCATTTCCAGCTACTAGAGGAACAGATTCTCATGAGTCCACGGGGCTCATGAGAATCTGTACCTCTTGCTGGTTGACATCTAATCCCATTCGCTTCCTCAGACTGAGGACGATACAGGGTTTTAAGTATACGAGTGAAATATCACTAATGCGATCTTCTTTCAGCGTGGCTGAATCCACTCGGCCTTCTTAGACAATCAGGCAAAAAAAAAATCCACATTTTCTGCTTCATTTCCAAACTTTACCGATCCCAAATTGATATCGTCTGATTCGATCAAACCAACCTCATAGTTTCTGCCCTAGTTCAGTCGCATTACCTAGCCAAATGTGAGAGAGAGAGAGAGAGAGAGAGAGAGAGAGAGAGAGAGAGAGAGAGAGAGAGAGAGAGAGAGAGAGAGAGAGAGAGAGAGAGAGAGAGAGAGAGAGAGAGAGATTCTACACTTCCCTGCCAAAATAAGCACAGGCGCAGGCCGTGGTCTATCCGATCTTCACTTGGCACATTTCGGCCGAGACTGAGCCGGATCAGAATCATGCCATGTGTGAACGATGCAAATTGGGAATGAACGATGCAACGAGATTTGGTACTGATCTCCCAAGTACACAGTTCCGCAGTGACAGCAGTATTAGTGGATCATTAGTCAGTGTTAGACACTATTATACGAATACTGTCTTTTAACCGGTTTACTACCGGAAAAAATAAAACGCCGCCCATCTGCAAGAGGCAAAGTACCTCATGAGCCCACGCAGATGCGGGGGCTCATGAGGTTGTTTGCCTCTTGCTGACCCTATTCATATCCGTGTTTCGTGGATTGATGGGATAATTCGGTGTTGAATTTGCCAAGCTTTCAAAGAAATAAATTGTGTACACCGGCAGTGAAAAGGGTAGTGTCTCATGTTATAATGTGTACACTGCCTTAACTTATCCTACCCCAACACAGAAATCCCCAAATTTTGCCGTTGTTCTCTGAAGACTGCATTGCAGTGCAGGACACAGATCGACCATGATAGTTCAAGGGTGAGGCCAGAATAGCTTGGCGCCCACAGGCGCCAAGCTATTCTGGCATCACCCTTGAACTATCATGGTCGATCCTTATCTTGCTGTGGTGTGTCTGGGGTAGAATGAGTTAACCGGCGTTCTGTGTGTCGTAGATATCTGTGACATCTGTGGCCTTTCCTTTGTTTGTTTGTGTGTGTGTGTTTGTTTGTTTGTTCTGTGGTTTGTTTGTTTGTTTTTGTTGTTTGTTTGTTTGTTCGTTTGTTCCGTAATTTGTTTGTTTGTTGTTGTTTTTTGCTTGTTCCGTGGTTTGTTTGTTTGTTTGTTTGTTTGTTTGTTTGTTTGTTCTGTGGTTGGTTTGTTTGTATGCTTGCTTGCTTGTTTGTTTGTTTGCGTGTTTGTTTGGTACGTGGTTTGTTGTTTGTTTGTTCCGTGGTTGGATGAATGGTTGGTTGGTTGGTTGGTTGGTTGGTTGGTTGGTTGGTTGGTTGGTTGGTTGGTTGGTTGGTTGGTTGGTTGGTTCGTTCGTTCGTTCGTTCGTTCGTTCTTTCGTTCGTTCGTTCGTTCGTTAGTTAGTTAGTTATTTAGTTAGTTAGTTACTTAGTTAGTTATACATACATATATACCCTAAATTACTTAGCACACCAAGATCACTTCTGGTGTTGCTCATCGTTCATTCTTTTAACGAACGTTTCAGTCCGAAGGCACACTTTTTTTAATTTTCCAAAAAGAAAGAACAGCTACTTGACTCCGTTGCAGCGTGTTTCCCACACACAACACTTAAAAAATAGTTCGTTACAAAAGACATTCCGAGGCAGAGCTAATACGGCACAGAACGCAGATACAATTATTTCTAGCAATCGCATTTCTAGAAAACTTCGAAACTGAATGTCTGTAATAGGCTGGCGCCATTTTGAAAAGAAACTAACTTTTGATCTCTTTATATGTTAGATACCAGGGCAAAAATGTGTTTCAGCTTTCATCCAAACGATTTTATTTGTGTATTATCTTTCATCATAATACGATTTTTAAAAAAAACGAGGGCGATCCAGCTGCAAAAGGCATAGATCCTCATGAGCCCCGGGGGCTCATGAGGATCAATGTCTTTTGCTGCCAACATTTATATCTGCAATTCTGAGAAAGTTTCTGTTTTTTGGGGTTTTTTGTTTTTTTTAAATAGTGTTTGACGCTTTGAAAGGTTTCATCCATAATAACCGGCAGGAATGAGGTTAATCGTAATACCGTTAAGAATCGAACCCTTTGCCCCGCGATATCTTGTTTGGAAATTACAGAAGTATTCTCCCTTGCCTGCAAAAGTTTTCTCCCCTAGCTGCAAGCCACCTCTGATCTCACGGTACATCAACAATGGAAGTAATTGCTACTGCTGTTCTGTTTCCGGTGCTCTCCCTTTTGCAGAGAGGCGCTCGAACAAAAACAGCACCTGGAAATAAAAAGAACGATCGCCTCGCATGTGACATCAAAAGGGTTGATTTATCGATTTTTTTTTTCATTCAGAAATTGCAAAAAAATTATAGGTGATAAGCGCAAGGTTGGGATCTTTTTAACCCCTTCGGTGCCAGTGAAAGCATTGTAAATTCAGCATCAGAGATCTCCATCCGTCAGAGGAAGGTGGATATAAAGTGGTGTCAGCAAGAGGCATAGAACCAACCTCATGAGCACCCGCTGTTGCTGGTGCTCATGAGGATCTATACCTCTTGTATTTGGATCGTGCTCAGTGAGGGGATTAAACAGGAGTGTGGGCTGTTTCTTTTCTTTTCTTATCTTTTTATAACCGTACGTTTTACCATTTTTTCTTGTTTTTTTCTATATTATACTATGAAATGGGAACTAAACATGAAAATGAAATAAAATGAAATAATGTAAAGTCAAATATAAAATAAATAAAAACATGCCGTTTGTTGAACTTTGCAAAAGTGTTTTTTTTTTCTGCTTTCTGCTGATTTCAGTATTAAAAAGACAATCCTTTCTTACTTTTTGTTTAAATCATGCAGCAGCAATTTGGATTTTACAATGTGAATTCAGGGATACAATTTCAAAAATATTTCAAAGCATCCAGGAAAACTAACACATTTTTTTTTTTTTTTTTTTTTTTTTTTTTTTGGTCTGCAAGTTTGCCGCTTACGACCAAGAGATCAAAGTTTCAGAATCACGCACCAACTCACACCTAAGAGGAGAAACATGTACTAAGTTTTCAAATGAACATAATAATGTCGCTTAGGAAAAAGACGTGGTCATATTCAATGATATGATTACTAGCGCGTATTCACACACACACACACACACACACACACACACACACACACACACACACACACACACACACACACACACACACACACACACACACACATATATATACACACACACACACACACACACACACACACATACACACACACACATACACACACACACATACACACACACACAGGCACGCACGCATGCGCGTACACACACACGCACACACAGATAGAGACAAACGGCCCCAGCAGCAAAATGTCTTTGGGCCCATGACGGCCGCAGTGGCCCCGCGCACAACCGTGCGCGGGGCCACTGCGGCCGTCATGGGCCTGATGACTTTTGCTTACTGGCGGACAGACAGATACAGACGGAGAGAAGGAGACACAGACAGATACAGACGGAGAGAAGGAGACACAGACAGATACAGACGGAGAGAAGGAGACACAGACAGATACAGACGGAGAGAAGGAGACACAGACAGATACAGACGGAGAGAAGGAGACACAGACAGATACAGACGGAGAGAAGGAGACACAGACAGATACAGACGGAGAGAAGGAGACACAGACAGATACAGACGGAGAGAAGGAGACACAGACAGATACAGACGGAGAGAAGGAGACACAGACAGATACAGACGGAGAGAAGGAGACACAGACAGACAAACACGCGGACAAAGAAAAGAGTCAGAAAGAAAACAATGAACAGTATTTTTTTCTACATGTAGCTTAGATGATGACTGAAACCCATTTGTTTCAAAAACTATATTTTTACAAGACCCTGAACACAGTCAACTGGGACGATATATCCCCATTAGCTAAGAGAGAGAGAGAGAGGGAGAGAGAGAGAGAGAGAGAGAGAGAGAGAGAGAGAGAGAGAGAGAGAGAGAGAGAGAGAGAGAGAGAGAGAGAGAGAGAGAGAGAGAGAGAGAGAGAGAGAGAGAGAGAGAGAAAGAGAGAGAGAGTAACCCCATCCCCTTGTAACCTTTCACGCAGAATAGACAATAAACAAACATTACTCCCTAATCACATGTCCGAATAATAATATTCGCTTCAGTGGCGAATGAATTAGGACTGCATTAGAATTAAAGTGGTTTGATGTTTGTGCAATTAAATTCCTACCGCATCCGTGGCAACATTTTTCGTGTACGCTACATTAGATCCAGAGCGATCAGCGCAACATAAAACCTCCCACGAGGCCCAATTAAACACGAGAAAACTTAGTTTAACCCCACCCCCCACCCCCTTGCGCATGCGGCTACCGGTACTGTTTACAGTACCGGTGGTCGCATGCCCAAGGGGTTAAGCATACATTAGTTTTAACAGCCCAGACACGACCCGAGTTATGTCCCACAAGACTCGATTATGTGCCCCTCGATACGGGTTATTTCCCTCAAGGGACGTAACCCTGGCAAACATTTAGCTTTTGAATTTTTAGATCTGAACAATTTTGCTCTTTTGAAACTGTCCAAATCCCTTTGGCCGCGGAGTGATATTTCACCAGAACTTCCCTGGAGAACAGGGATATCCCAGGAACATTGGACAAGGGTAGAGGATACAGTTCTTTCGCATCTGGCAGCAGAGGTAAAATATTAAATGCTACCCTAGGAAGACAAAAAATAGTGAGACCATTAATTTTTGTGATAAGTGAGAATTGCTTTGTATTATTCGCCGCCGCTTGCATGTGAAGTCACAAGGCATTAACTCCTTCAGCCCGATGGCCGTATTTCCCAAATTTTAGAGGTGTCATCTAATGACTATGCACCAGTCGCAGGAGATGGATCGATCGACCATAATAATTCAAGGGCAGTGCCATATTAGCTTGGCGCCGACATGCGCCAAGCTAATCTGGCACTACCCTTGAATTATCATGGTCGACCCATCTCCTGCTGTAGTGCGTCCGGGGCTGAATGGGTTAAGTCCATTTTTGTGAAAGCGAGATGCTCATTGTATGACCAACGACAGACTCACATTTAGACAACTACTGCACGACAGATACAAACGTAGCCAAGCCCTATGCAAAACAAACAAGATTGACCGTGATAGCTCAAGATTAATTCGCACTACACTCGGGAGAATCTGAGCACACCAGACGTTATTTTGGCAATACGATTTCTTACAAGTTCTGGCTACGAGGCTCTGCCCTTTAGCCAAAACTATGCGTCAACAGCAAGTCGAGGCTAGTAACTCATCAGCATCTATGGTTTAACACATTTCTTCCGCTGTTATGAACTGTGTTTTACGCCATACAGGTTTGACAGTTGGGTGACTCGATAGAGACTACACCAGCGTTTTGCTTGCTTACGGGTTTCTTCGGTTTTTCTTACCTTAACCCATTTAGCCCCGATGCCCAACAGCAGGAGAAGGATCGACCATGATAATTCAAGGGTAGTGCCACATTAGCTTGGCGCCTAGCTAATCCGGCACTACCCTTGAATTATCATGGTAGATCCATCTCTCGCTAGTGGTACATATTCATTTTGTGACACATCCGAAACTTGGGAAATGCGGCCGTGGGGTTATATGTGTTAACCATGGCAGAACCTCCCTAACACGTAGTTGCACAGATGTGACGTCACAAATTCTTTCTCATGTTCCAAAGTCCATGAGCTAAGTTCCCGGTTTTGGGTCCAAGCGGTCCCAATATCAGTCTAGAGTTTCATTGAAGAAATCTGGTGAGAGTCGGAAAATATACGCCACTAAGCATATTGGTCATTATGGGTAAATACCAGGATGTCGAACTATTTAGTGAGAACACAAGATTTGATAAAAGCAGTGAATAAAAAGTGTAAAATC
>BTPG01000006.1:82794100-82871600 GCA_036245525.1 Semisulcospira habei | reverse complement strand
GCTTGGCAGTCACCTTTTTGGTCCTGATTAACTAATCAAGAGACAAGTAGCCACAACGGGGAATGGAAAGTATTTCCTTGCGAAGGCACAAGACAAGAAGTTCATTATTTGTGAAAAGCACGATTTGCATTACATTACAATGAAAATCTCGCTTTTCACAAAATTAGATTTACTGCCTTTTTTCCATCAATTGCAGAGATAGTGTAGTTTCGCACACGTACATCAATTAACCCTTTTACTACTGGTGGGCGCAGATTGTGTCTCAAGGTGGCGGTTCGTGAGGTTCGATACCCGGTTCCGGCGTCGGACTTTTCTCCTCTAGTGTCACCGTCAATTCGGGCGGACCGTCGGGGGTTCTTTCTCCGGGTACTCCGGCTCTTCCTCCCGCACGACTTCGGTATCAATTTCAGCCCACTTAATCAAATTTCAAATATAAATGATTTGAATTTCCAAAACTTCAGCAGCTCGCTTGAGCTTGTCCTTAGCATCACGTAAATGTGCTGTGTTTATGTACAGTGTGTGAATGAATGCGTGTGATTCACGTGAGCGTGCTTGTTGGGTTCAGTTCGCGGCGGCGCTTTGAGCCAATTTTCAATTGGGATAAAGCGCCTATTTAATGCGCTGATTTATAAGCTCGCCAGACACCCAAGGAACATGCATACAAAGTGGTGTCAGCAAGAGACATAGAACCTCATGAGCCCCCGCAACTGCGGGGGCTCATGAGGATCTATGCCTCTTGCTCACTCTTTTGGTCAACATTGATTTGGTTAACGATGGGTCGGTTTCCGCGAAATTATCACGAAATTGACCCAACTCCAAAACTGAACCTTTCCGACGCACTCCTCGTGCAAACCACGCCCCCACCACCCCCAACTAATCCACCCTGTAACCCCTCCCGTTCCGCTCTTGTTTCCAACTTTCTCCAGGACCACAATTAGACCCACGTCATCTGTCGCCTGTGCTATTTTCTTCAAATTCCTTTCTTCTTGTTTTCCACGCGCGGATTCAACGTCCTGTAAGAAGTCATTTTCAAATTTAAAAATGTCACAATTTAAACCGACACAAAGAATGTAATAATAATAATAATAATAATGTTATTATTGTTATAATAATAATAATAATATAATGTTATTATTGTTATTATTATTATCATTATAACAATAATAACATTATTATTATTATTATTATTATTATTATTATTATTATTATTATTATTATTATTATTATTATTATTATTATTATTATTATTATTGTTGTTGTTATTATTGTTATTATTATTATTATTATTGTTATTATTATTATTATTATTATTATTATTATTATTATTATTATTATTATTATTATTATTATTATTATTATTATTATTGTTGTTGTTAAGAAACATATGTCTTTTGATGTCTTAGACATCGGCACACTCTGCATCCTCGCATCCTCATGCGGAGGTAATCAAACCAGAAAACAAGTTCATATTTATTGACTAATGTACATGTATATGCCAAGATGACACCATCCCCGGCCCGAGCCCCCTCTGGTCAGCCCACTCCTCGCGACCATACAAACAAACAAGAAAACGACAAAACAACAACAACAACAACAACATAAATATATGTTTTAAAAATTGTTTAACTCGTTCGAGACGTGCCGCCTCCGGATACGCAGCGTAAGCCGCGTATCCGGAAACGGCACGTCTCGAATGACTTAAAAATTAGTGAGGTCTTGTGTCTCGTGAGATGTGCATACTTACAGAAGATACTAAGCCGCGTTGACAGATCGCTTCCCCCCCCCCCCCCTCCCCTTCTCCCCAACTCCTCGCAACATATCTCCTTACCCAGCGCTGCCCTCTTACTCCCCCCCCCTCCTCTCCCACTCCCCCCGCCCCCACTTCTCCTTTAATTCTCCCTTGAATCCGCCTGTGCTTTCTCTTCTTTCCTTGTCAAAAATCAGCACGCGCGACAGTCCTCGCCTTCCGCACGAGCGCGCGAGCTGCAAGTGAAACTGACCCTCTTCCCAGGTAATTGACAGGTCTGGGGGGTGAGACTGACAATGCTGTAGCAATAGGGTGGTGAGAGAGAGAGAGAGAGAGAGAGAGAGAGAGAGAGAGAGAGAGAGAGAGAGAGAGAGAGAGAGAGAGAGAGAGAGAGAGAGAGAGAGAGAGAGAGAATGATAACGATAATGATAATGATAACGATAACGATAACGATAACGACACTTTATTTTCCAAGGATAAATGATATGGTACAAAGTCCTTTTTTTTCAGTCATGTCCTTGCTAAATCTACTCACAAAGAAACACATCAATGCAGTTCACACGCTGGCCTGCTCCAGAGAGAGAGAGAGAGAGAGAGAGAGAGAGAGAGAGAGAGAGAGAGAGAGAGAGATTGAGCAAAAGGTCCTCGGTCTGACACCAGCCGCTGTTGGCCCGAGCACCTACGTGCGCGGGCCAACAGGGGCTGATATCAGCCCGATTGTCTTTTCGTGCTGGAGAGGGATGTACTAACACAATCTACTTCGCTTACAAGTTCGGATTTTTTTATATTTTTCAAATTTTCTTTAAAGGGATACGTGTGTAGAAAAACTTGTTCTGAGGTCTCGACAGCACTTTTTCTATGTTAATTACTTCGCTTATAACAAACTTCGGATATTACAAGAAGAAAATGGGGTTGCCTTGCGATTTGTTTTATCCATAGTTTGCTGTACATGTAGTTCTCAAGATGTTAATCCTTTTATGTGTCGGTAGCGGTTTTAGTCGCGATGATTCCTGTAGGAATCTTTGCGACTAAAAACCGCTACCGACACCAGAAGGGGTTAATTTCTTTCCGTCTTCAAGACATGCGTAGATCTGGAATCGGGCCTGCAGCGTTTAGGTGCCAATGACAATATATGCCATTGATATTGAGGTCCAGCGTCGCATCACACTTTATGTTTATAGTCCTGAAACACAAACACAGGATGATCTGGGGGAAAAAATGACATTGACAGAAATTTACATCTTCAAAAGATACATAGATCGTCAAGAGCCCTGCTAACTTGCATGGGCTCCTGATGATCTACCCTTAGCTCATGCTGGCATGATAATTTATATCCTCATATACGTATGTGTTACTCATATATGGAAAGCCAGTTGATGGGGGAGTGTGTGTGTGTGTGTGTGGGGGGGGGGGGGGTAGGGGGACTGCAAGAACACAATTCGAAAATTCTCTTCTTTTCTGCTCAATTAAAAAAATAACATTTAAAAAAAGTGTGCTCTCTGCATCCTATAAGGTTCAAATGACAAACGCACACAAATTTATAATGAAATCACATTGTCCGAATATTTTCTTTCGTTTTCATTTCAAAGATGTTCTCTCGGGTGCTTCTCTTTTTCGAAAAAGAAAATCTGATGTGAGTGCTGGTCAGTGATTTTGGACCTTACGGACCAAAATCACAGACCAGCACACAATGACAATGAAATCCTCTTGAAACACATTTCCCCCTCAAAGATAACTCTCCAGGCAGTCTGCGCAGGTAGTAATGGATTCATCCCCTAATGAGGTTCAATTTAGGAACATTACACGCGAGTTGATCAAACTGCGCGCTAAAACACGTCTTCCCGTCCTTACCCAGATACGTTGTCTTTTTTGGCTGACGGACACATCCGTGCCTTCCCTCGGTCTGAGGCTTACGGACATACCTTGATCCAGCAAGAGGCATAGATCCTCATGAGCCCTCGCAGAATGCGAGGGCTCATAAGGATCTAAGCCTCTTAAGACTAGTCGGACACTTCCTGTTGTCAGAAAGGCGACACCTTCGCTAACACCAGAATGTATAACAGCCGATACCTCCCTCCGTTGGTGAAAGTAAAAGTAATTCTGTCGTTTTATGACAAAGGTTTTAATGTTCCCTCGCAATCTGTAGGATGTCATCCGCCTCTATGCTTGATTCAGGTGGTAAAGTTTTCAGGTATAAAATGCTACCTGAAAAACATCTCTTGGTTACCTTCCCAAAACACAGCGAGCACGCAACCCAGGCTGACAAAATGATGGGAGAAGAGGGAAGCCGAAATGGACTGCAAATTGAACCCTCATTGATCAGATTCGCACGTGCGCTTTTGTTTTCTCTTTTCATGGCCTTGAAAGGGTGGTGTTTATATCCAGATGACATCACACCGGCAGAATAAAGGTCAGCGCGCACTATACATTATTTAAAAAATCCGGACCCAAAAAAGTGACTGCCAAGCGTGTCAAATGCAACAAACTCCCAACAAACTTAATAAAGAAACTAATGCTAAGAAAGATAATTAGTGCATCGTATTCTTGTCTGTACATGTTGGAAATGGTTTTAACCTCACAATTAAATAAATTGTTTTGTAACTGCCTTTCCTAAGCGTGTTTCCTTTTTTTTTTTTCTTTGTCTCGATTTTTTTCTTCAAATCGGTTTGTGTTTTGGTGGGGGGGGGGGGGGGGTTGGGTTGTGGTTCTGTCAGCTTAACCCCTTCACTACCGGGATAAACTGAACATAACCCGACTGCAAGAGACATAGATCCTCATGAGCCCCCGCAGTCGCAGTGGATCTATGTCTCTTGTTAAGACCAATTTATATCCCTATTCTTTAAAGGGTTATGGGTCCGGGTCGTTGAAAGAATAAAGATTTCAGAAACAAAATGTGCCTACAGTGGCAGAGAAGGGCTTAATATAGCTCTGTTTACACATTGATTAATGTGCAAATACAAATAACAGCATGCCATCTTTTCATACAGGAATAATTAAAAAAAAAATGCTACACAACTAATATACTGACGAGGCCAAGTGTTTCCGGTGACTGGAATGATGTCGCATTTCTTTTGCTCGTCACTGTATGTTAATGTTTCTCTCCATAATCTTTTGACTCATTCTACCCCAGACGCACCACAGCAAGATAAGGATCGACCATGATAGTTCAAGGGTGATGCCAGAATAGCTTGGCGCCTATGGGCGCCAAGCTATTCTGGCATCACCCTTGAACTATCATGGTCGATCTGTGTCCTGCACTGAAATGTAGTCTTCACAGGACAACGGCAAAAGTTAAGGATTTCGGTGTTGGGGTAGAATGAGTTAAGTATGGAACCATTACACAGAAGTCTAACCTCAAATTTAATGTTCACAGACAAATGTCTGCAAGGTCGATGACACATTTTAGCCTATATTACACGAATGTCTGCAAGGTCGATGACACATTTTAGCCTATATTACACGAATGTCTGCAAGGTCGATGACACATTTTAGCCTATATTACACGAAATCTTAAGGCCAAGATGTTGATCTTTTCAATCGGATACGTACCTTTGGTCAGTTTTTTTTTTTTATAGTAGGAACGCAAAAGTTTGTCAGAACTGGACAAATTTAAAAGTTTGCTACGGGCTTCAGGTCTCGCCCAGGGGCAAGTGATGTCATGACACGTAACAGACAGGTGAAAGAGTCACGAAAGGGATATGAAATTACTTCCCTTTGTCAGTGCATTCCCAGAGTTGTTATCTCTCTGTGAAGGCAGAAGAGAGTACGTCCATTTGTGTGGAAAGCGAGATTTTCATTGTGTTACAATGATTTTTCGCTTTTCACAAAATTGGACTTACTGTCTTCTGTATTCGCAGGGCAGTGTTTTCCTTTCGCGGGTCAGTCACGAAAGACAAGGAATGAAAGCTGTCATGGCGGTAACTAAAATCTCGTGTCTGAAACCGCTTTTAATGTGGAGAAACTACAAACGTTACCTGACTGCGTTTCATTATTTATTTATTTATTTATTTATTATTCATTGCATTTATTTATGCATTGCATTTATTTATTCATGGCCATTTATTTATTTATTTATTTCTTCTACGGCATATGACTGAAAAATACGCAAACGGCATTTATTTATTTGGTTTTTTTTTAATTGATTTATTTGTTCTACTGCATATTATGACTGAAAGATATGCAAACGGTATTTATTTATTTATTTATTTATATGTTTGTTTGTTTGTTTGTTTGTTTGTTTGTTTGTTCAACGGCATATTTTTATAACACCTTTGACAACAGCCTTTCAGTTAACACCTTGACTGCTACTGACGATACCGTTCGGCGGAAAAGACGCGTTGTCACATACGTAGTCAGGTAGTGACGTTGTCACGCGTCTTTTCGGCCGAGCGAGAGTCGTCAGTAGCAGTGAATGGGTTAAATCCTTCCCCCAAATGTGCAGTCCACCCCACCCATGCACGCCGAGTCCGTCCTGTGTTTACAATGTGACGTCTTCCACCTGACTGGGTTGCAAAGTTAACTTCTGCCGACATATCTCTATCACACAGCGACCTATGTCACTTCCGTTTACCGTCAAACCAGCGAGTACGAGGTAGTCGACGGCGAAGAGAGAGACAGACAGACAGACAGACAGAGACAGAGAGAGACAGAGACAGAGAGACGCAGACAGAAAGAAAGAGAAAGAGACACACAGAGACAAAGAGAGACAGAGTCATCGGAAGTCAAAACGCGATCATTTAAGTCCAGTTTTATGAAAAGCGTGGTTTTCATTACATAACAATAAAATCTGGCTTTTCACACCCCCAAAAAATGGAATGCAAAAGACAATAAGTTATTTTTTTGTGTGCAAAGCACGAGTCTCATTTTATTACAGTGAAAATCTCGCTTTTCACAAAAATGGAAGGCAAAAGACAGTAAGCCCTTTGATTAAAAGCGAGATATTCATTGTATTATAATGAATATTTCTCTTTTCTGCGAAAAGCGAAATTTTCATTGTAATACAATGAATATCTCGCACTTACTGTCTTGTTCGCTCTCCTACGGCACAAAGCGAGAAAGCGAGGTTTTGTCGACAAGCGAGATCGTGAGATCAAACGACGGAGGGTTTTGGGGCCGGGCCGCAATTTGTCAGCGATCCAGGTACAGGACTGTTTGGAGCAGGTCCGCGAGGGTGATAGCTCTCTCATTAGACGTGATCCCACCCTTTGAAGCCTCGCATCCTGTACCGCCCTTTCCTAAGAACAGCGCAAGATCCCTGCTGGGGCCTTTGTCCGGGGGTAGTGTCGCGGCTCGGAGGGGGGCATCGCGCGAACCGCGTCATTAAATCTCTGGTTTGAAAGAGCAGTGCTGAGGTGTGGCTGCTCTTGAGGATCTTGCGGATCCACTCAAACAACCGCTCTCTTCTTCCCTTTCTACCCCCCTCCCTCCCACCCCACCCCCACCCCCCTCCCTCCTGTCATACCCCCGAGTTCTCCCTACCCCTGGTTCTATACTCTGACTTACAGGGTTGAGACATGTTCTTTTAACGCTGTATAATCCGGCTGTAACAAATCTCCAGGAGACCCAATTTTTTTGTTGTTGTTATATCCGATGTTTGTTATGAGCGAAGTAATTTACGTTGAAAAACTGCTGTCGGAACCTTTGAAAAAGTGTTGCTATATCCGACTGTCGTTATGTCTGACCTTGTTATAAGCGGAGTAGCGGAGTTTAGAGCGGTTCTAACAGTCTTTTTTTTTTTTTTTTTTTAGTCGCTGTGAAACAAGACGCGTGTCTTTGTTTAACCCCTTGACTGCTAATGGACGCGGATTTCGCGTCTAAAACCACTGCACACTGACCGAGATTAAATTCGCGTGAAGAACACAAATGAAATGGGACCAAACGTGGGCACAAAGAACACAGGACTAACAAGAGACATAAATCCTCATGAGTCCCCGCTGTCGCGGGGACTCATGAGGATTTATGTCTCTTGCAGATAGTTAGCGTTCGCCTTGCCCCGACAGTTAAGCGGTTAAAGTGAATAGAAGCAATAATCACTATGCATTGACAAGTGTCGTAATAAAAAAAATATTTATTTTTTTTTTAATCTCTGTCACAGCCCGTGCACAAACATCTTATGTTGCTCGTAGTGGTTTTTTTTTTTTTTCAGATTCAGTTTGAAGGCAAACTTTTGCAATCATTCTTGCGGCGCGTATATTACAAAATTTACTGTCGAGAGAAAAGCGAGCACCAGACAACTGCAAGAGGTATCGATCCGCATGAACCCCAGCAGTCGCGGGGCGGGCGGGGGGGGGGGGGGGGGAGCTTATGAGGAATTACGCCTCTTGCAGAAGTTATAACAACTTCAAAACACAATCTGCGTCTACTAGTAGTGAAGTGGTCAAGCTCAAAATAACCGACAACATACAATACATTATTCAGTCATCGCCTGCATCAGTTAGAGAGACCTGAAATGTGTCCTACCATTCTTTCGTTGTTTTTTTTTAATTTTATATATATATATATAAATCTATATATAAAATATATATATTAAAATGCACACACCAATTCAGTGTTTAATACATGTTGAGAAATTCCCAGCAAAGGAAGTGTTACGTGGTAGTCGTAGTTACGTGATAGTCGTAGTATGATGCAATCACGCTAGACGCACGCACGTAGGGTTCTTGTAAAGAAACTTCACTCCGCTGCAACTCGTCACACGTGGCTTAAGGTTGTACGCCACACTGGAGTAACAGTTCCAACAATATTTCCACAAATGCACCAACACTGATACACTGTCTCCTCTACAACGCATCAACACTATTGACACACTGCATCTCTCATACAATGTACACACGTAGGCCTACTTCCTAACACGGTCTGTTATACTATTACAGATTTCCAGAACAATCCAGCAAATTCTCCTAACACAACAAATCAGAAAAGAAAACGTAACCAAAACTCATTAATATTCATTAATAAAAAAATTAAAAAAAACTCTCTAGAAGTTACTACAAATTTCCACTTCCCTCTAAGCGCCTTTGATACAATGTTACGAAATGTTGCCGACAACTTGGACGTCATATATGAGGTCACTAGAAAGATCACGACCCTGCTCGAACCTTCCAGTCTGATGTAGGTCCAACTTTACAACATCGTAGCGAAACTACGCGTCACAACAAAAATCGATCGCAATTCTCCGTTCAAAAGAAAATGAATCCTACTAAAAAGGTACGTAAATCTTATCCAAAATAACTCAAATGAACATCGGTTCTTTCTTATGATTAACACACACATCCACTCAAATAATAACACAACCAAACGTAACAGGAAGAAACACGTTAGAAGGGACAAGTAGATTTACATACAATTTATAACATTTTCTTTATAGTTTTGTAACCCTTTCTTTAAAAATAGACATACCAACATAAATGGACTTGTGTATATATCTCTTTCAGTAAAGGCAACAATAATGTTTCCATAACTGTTGCTTTTACCAATTATGTCAATATCAATCGCCACAAAACGAATCTTGGGGAAAGAAAAAAAAAACGTGTCGGCAGGCAAACATTCCCTGATGCAAACAAATGAACCCTTTGGTTGTCGGTAGCGACTTTGGTTGAGGTGATTCCTAAAGGAATCACTTTGACCCAAGGCACTACCGACAGCCAAAGGGTTAACGTCCGGATTACAAGTACACCTATCCCGTGTGCTTAAAACTAAGATTCACTCGGGCGTATAACTCTCTCTCTCTCTCTCTCTCTCTCTCTCTCTCTCTCTCTCTCTCTCTGATCACCGCCCTCCCTCCCTACCCTCGCCGGTTATACAGGAGCGAGCTGCATCAATGAGACTAGCATCAATCTTCATTTGGCGGTTGCGTCATTTTTCGCACCGCTGCCTTTCAGCTGGGCCCTATATCTACGCCGCATCAACGAAATGCGAGTGTACAGTTATGAAGCCAAACTAGCCAAGCAGAACAACAAGAACTGACGCCATATTTAACAATGAAACGTGCTAAATAACATATCAATCTTCCTTTTATGGAGACGCTCAGTGATAGTCCAGAACCATCATAAGGCCCGGCTACACATGCCCGGTTTTGAGGCCGATTCCCGATCAGTTTCGAATCGGTAGGTGATCCGACCGGACTCCAAAAACGTGTGCACTGCCACACATTCCCCGACTTTATTTAGCCGACCGGTTTGAACCGAAGATCAAAGTCGTACCTGTTCTGCAAAATGGCTGCTAGTTTTGACAGTGATGATGATGTGCTTGCATTATCAGCAGTTGTGCATCATATTCGGGAAGAGGCGTGCGAAACATCAGCAACGGCGGTGGTACTGATCACAACAGGCGTGTTCCTCCATTTGCAAACTGAAACAACATGCTTTGCGAGACGCGCTCTGATTGGTTGAAGCTTACGATCGGGACCGATTCGGATCGGAAAAATAGAGCAGGTTCTAGACACCCGATTCCCAGCCGATTGGGACCGGATCGGATAATTGACGTCATCCGATCGCAATCGGATCGGAATCGGCTTCAAAATCGGGGCACAACCGGCACGTGTGGCGGGGCCTATACACAGCTGAGTTAACTCATTGTACCCCAAGACCGAAATCTCCAAATGTTGCTATTGTCCTCTGAAGACTGCGTTGCAGTGCAGGACACAGATCGACCATGATAGTTCAAGGGTGAAGCCAGAATAGCCTGGCGCCAATAGGCACCAAGCTATTCTGGCATCACCCTTGAACTATCATGGTCGATTCATATCTTGCTGTGGTGTGTCTGGGGTAGAATGAGTTAACCCGTTCAGTGCCGAGAGAATCTGAACACCACCCAACTGCAAGAGGAATAGATCCTCATGAGCTTCCGCAGTTGCGGAGGCTCATGAGGGTCTATGCCTTTTGTTGAAGCCACATTGAATCCATATTCGTGGAAAAGCTAGGACATTTTGGCGTTGAGTTAACTCATTCTACCCCAGACACACCACAGCAAGATAAGGATCGACCATGATAGTTCAAGGGGTGATGCCAGAATAGCTTGGCGCCTATGGGCGCCAAGCTATTCTGGCATCACCCTTGAACTATCATGGTCGATCTGTGTCCTGCACTGCAATGCAGTCTTCAGAGGACAAGGGCAAAATTTAAGGATCTCGATGTTGGGGTAGTTAACGAAGAATGGAGAAACACAATCTGCGTCAACTAGCACTGAACGGGATTACAGTTCTGCAAACCATAGAACTTTGAATTATATTGAATACAGTTCTGAAACATCTGGGTGTACGGTACGGACAAAAATTCCTACACACCTACACACACAAAATGAGTAAGAGATGTTTACAGGCATGAGAAAGAAATTTAACGGAAATAAACGACATGCAATATGCTGAATAAGCCCCATGATATTGAACACACTTCCTCATCCCTTTGCCCCTCCCCCCACCCCTCTTTCCCTCCCTTCCTCTCCCCTCCCACCAGCTGTTCAGAAAACCGGGTAGCTCAGGTGGTAGAGCGGTCGCATTTTGTCTGAAGGGCGTGGGTCCGGACCCAGCTGGTTCAAAATTTGTTCAGACCCTAATCGGTGCCCCTTCTTCCAGATCACCTTCGCGGTAGACAAAAGACGTTAATGCATTCGAGACGTGCCGCATCCGCATACTAGTTATTTTTTTCTTCCGCATATCCAGATGCGGCACATCTCGAATGTATTACCGCATTCAGCCCGACGGCCGTATTTCCCGAATTTTGGAGGCGTCATCTAACGACTATGCACCAGTTGCAAGAGGTGGACCGACCATGATAATTCAAGGGCAGTGCTAGATTCGCTTGGCGCCGACAGGCTAATCTGGCACTACCCTTGAATTGTCATGGTTGACCCATTTCCTACTGTAGTGCGTCGGGCTGAATGGGTTAACGATTTTACCCCACGGCCGTATTTCCCAAATTGTGCAGGTGTCACTTAACGACTATGTACGAGTAGCAGGAGATGGATCAACCATGATAACTCAAGGGTAGAGCCAGATTAGCTGGGCGCCTGACGGCACCAAGCTAATCTGGCACTACCCTTGAATTATCACGGTCGATCATCTCCTGCTGTAGTAGTGCGTCTGGGCTAAATTGGATAAGACCTCTAAAGCTTTTTCTAAAAGCTGGTACATTTATTTTGGTTCCTTCAACCCCTTCCCCTCGTCTGATATTTATAGAGTGTGAAAAGCGTCGTCTCTTACGTCAGGTGCTCAATGTCTTGGGTATAATCTGCCCTAAGAAAGCAAAAGACAGTACGTCATATTTTGTACACATCCAGAGCTTCATGGTGATACAATGAAAATCTCTCTTTTCACAATAAATGGACGCACTATCTTTACCTCCCCCAAAAAATGAAGCCAATTTGTTTTACACGATTGACTGTATAAATCTGACTGTCCTTTATGAACTTCACAAAGTCTGTAGACATGTACGAATGATCTGTGCAACGTTTTAGCCGAGAAAAGTTTTAAAACCATATTTACGTCGTGTTTTAAGTCCTTTCTCTTGTTCTGGCTAGCCAGACGTTTACCATTCCCGCCGTGAGATGGCCTTAGTCGCTGGATCGGCGTTAACTCATTCGAGACGTGCTCCTCCGGATACGCGGCTAATGCCGCGTATCCGGAGGCGGCACGTCTCGAATTAGTTAAACCCCAATGACTATCAAACTCGAACTAACTTACACCCCCCCCCCCTTCCCCCCCCCCTCTCAGATACCCCCTCTAATGGTAACTGATTCGCTCCTAGCTGATCAGGCGCTTCCCTTGAACTATCACAGTCGATAAATCCTCCAGTAGGAGTCGCTGACTAGGTGGGGTTTATAGGAGTGAGGGCAGGGGGTGGGTGGGTGAATAAACCCCGCCTACATTCGTGATGTATGACAATCAATTATCAAGCGACCCAGGCTAGCAGTGGAGCCACGGTTGTCAATATTATTGCATGACATATGACGTAACTATTAAACAGCGACTGTAAAGCGGTAAACGGATACACCCCATCCACCACCCCGCTTCCCACACGCCTCTCTCACTCTACCCTCCCCTTGTCCACGACGTGATATCCTTTATTTTCATATCACGGAAAGGTTTTTACATCCAAGTAAGCAAAAGACATCGGTGCTACGACGGCCACAGTGGGCCCGCGCACGATTTGTTACAGAGGCTACAGGCAGGATTTGTTAATTTCGGTTTTCATCTTCCTTTTTTTTTTTATCACACCCAACTTTTTCTAAGGATAGTACTCCCACCCACCCCCCTCACACCCAACCACCTAAACCTCCCATCCTTCCCCCTCCTCCCCCCCCCCCCAACCCCTCAAATCGCCCCCGAAAAAGGGGAGGGGTTGGGAGTGTCAATTTAGGATTTTTATACGCAAAATTCTGAGTTTGCTTACAAAAATCCTGCTGGACCTTTCTTCTTAACTCATTCAGCCCGGACACACCACAGATAGTTCAAGGGTGGTGCCAGAATAGCTTGGCGCCCATAGGCGCCAAGCTATTCTGGCACCACCCTTGAACTATCATGCTCGATCTGTCTTTAGAATTGTAATGCAGTCCTTCAGAGGGCAACTTCACAATTTGGGGATTTCGGTCTTCAGGTAGAATGTGTTAATAATGCTACCGTAACCCTCACCGAGGACCCCCCCCCCTCCCCCCAACTTTTTTTCGGGAGGGGGTAGGAGGGGGGGGGGGGCTGGGTAGCTTGACCCTCGTCTGCAAAATCGTGGGTTAAAAAAAAACCAGGTGGTGTCAAAATGTGTTCAGAGTTGATCTTTCTGCCACCAACGCCTTCTCCCCCTCCCACACAGCACCTTCCCTACCTCTTCCAATAGCCTAGCTAGGTTACAATGATATGGGCGGGCTGTGCGCAAACGTGAGATTAGGTGCAGAGCTCATAATTCTGACTGATGTTTCCTTCCTGTAGGAAACAAATCTAATGTTATCTTCTTTCTACGTGGTTTGAGAACTTTGTTGACTAGTTAATTGCGTTTGCTTTTGTGTGGTACAACACGCGTTTCAAAATTTTGGCGTTTTCGTGATAGAACCACGAGTGTGCTGGTCTGTGATTTTTGGACCTTACGGCTTTCAGCCGTAAGGTCCAAATTCACAGACCAGTACACACTAAAATAAACAACATTTGCTATTGTGTTAGAAATTTTTTAATTATTATTTATTGCATGGAATTGTGTGCTTTTCCACCATAGAAAGAAAACACGTTGTGGAATAGGACTGGTCAAAGCTGTGGAATTTTTAAGGGAAAAAAAACTTTACATGACCATTGGTTTCTTTTACTGTTGGTTATTTTCCATGGCTTGTGTTTTATGTGCCCATGACAGTCACTCTTTGAAACTTTGGATCAGAGCTTCAGGCGAAGTCAGACAAAGTATACATGTGTTCACTTCAAGGTTTGTATAATGTGTATACATATTTTAAAGCGTTGTTGTTGTTGTTTGTTGTTGTCGTTGTTGACGTTGTTGTTTTTGTTCATTTGGGGTTGAGTTGTTGCTCTTTGTTGCTGTGGTTGTTGCTGTTTGTTGTTGTTCTTGTTGTTTTCCTTGTTGTTTTTGTTTTTCTTGTTTTCTTGTTGTTGTTGTTGATGTTCAGGTGTCCTTTTTCCTGTTGTTGTTGCTGCTGTTTGTTGTTGTTTGTACTGTTGTTGTCTTTGTTGCTGCTCTTGTTATTTTTACTTATTCCGTTTACTGTTGCTGCTGTCGTTGCTGCTGTTGTTGTAGTCGTCATCATCATTGTGGTGGCTGTTGTTGTTGATGATGATGATTTTACGTTACACGACGTGTAATCAATACATGCGTGTCCATTTGAACGTTTATAATTTTCATACCTATATGTCAGTGTTTATTGTTGATTGTACGCAAAAAAAGCTCTTGCATAATTTTGTATCCGTGTGATGCACACACGCAATGTGTTGCAAGCCTTTTCGTAGACTAATGGGCCACATGGGTACGAAAAAAAATCTACAATAGTTTATTTGTTAACACGTTCGAGACATGCCGCATCCGGATACGCGGCTTCATGCCGCCTATCCGGATGCGGCGAGTCTCGAAAAAGTTAAGTCTAAAACTTATGTACTTTTTGTGATGTTCATGGCTTCTTGATGGCTCTAATTATCTCCATGTTTCTTAGACGAATGAGGTTTTTTGTTTACACTTTTAACAAAAACGTTACTTCGCTTGTAAACACATTTCAGATTCCAGAGCCGTTAACAACATTTTAGTTTGCTTTTTGTTCTGGAATATTTTTCTACATCATTCTGTAAGCAAATAAAACTGTTTAAAAACAAACCTCAGGTAAAACAAGAAGACATTGCTCAGCCCCACCCCCCCCCCACCCCCCACCCCAGCCAGCCCCACTTTTCCGGAGTTTCGTTATATCCAAAGTGTACTGTATAATAAATGTTTCAACTCCTCCATCCCACCCCCAATCCCCCCCCCCCCCCTCCACCCTGCCGGCCTCCCATCACACAACCACAAAACCCCTACCCTCAAAGCAAATTAAAATAAAAAGCTACAAACAAAAATGTTGTGTTACGTGAGCACGTGATGAATTTCAACCTCATTAACTGCTGTTGTTTATGACCCAGATTATACACTCACCATCTGAGAAATATAATGTCCTAATCTTGGTCAGCAAAGAGGGATAGTTTTCATACGCCTCTGCGACTGCAGAGGCTTATGAGAATCTATGCCTCTTAGACATGAAGGAAGTAACTGCGGCACTCTGTGGATGCTGAAGAAGTGCTGATGACAGATAATTATGTGAGTCAAAGTTGTGTATCTGGTTGCATGCAATTGCAGGTCAGGGCTCTTAGCTGTCTCGCTGAAGACATAGATAAACATATGTACTGTTGCAAGCTGCTTGGTTGGCTAGGGGTTTAACGCCCCCGGCACCGCAGTGATAACAGGCAGGGCAGGTTGGGCGGGGGGAGGGGGGGAGGGGGGGTGCGGGGGGAGGGGACAACTTTGAAAAAAAAAGTTTTCTGTCACTGAACAGAGGACATATTCACGCACATTCCTGAACGTTCTCAGGCTCACGTGTCGTCTACAGTCTTCGTCTTCTATACAAAGGACGCCCTAAATAGAGAACAATAATAATGTACTACCTCAGAGATCAGCGGTTAAAACTACCAACAAGAAAAATCTGTAATTCTGACATCAGTCATAGTACGAGCAAAGCTAAAAGTACCGATATTCACGAAAATTCTTCGGTATTCATGTCGGAAAAAAGCGGTTCGTCTTCGATACAAGAGACATCCCATCTAGAGAAACTAACGTCGGCGTCCCAAAATAAACTTGTGATGTACTCTCACGAGTTTAACCCATTAAATCCTGAGCATGACTTTTGTAAATTGTATTTTGTCTTATGAAGGCTACATTACAGATTAGGAAACGTGATCAACCATTTTAGTTAAAGGGTGGTGTCAGGACAGCTTGGCGCCTCTGGGCGTCATGCTGTTATGGTACCACCCTTGAACTATCATAGTCAAATTTACTTCACGCAAAATGTGTGTCAGTATGGAAAGTGTTAATGATAGGACTGCTACGACTGTTGACTCCCCGTTTGTTCAACATGCTGTATTGCATATTCACATATCTGTTGAATTAACAATTAAACGCGGAACGTGACTTTGCCGTAAAATATGAGGCTGAAAAACAAAGAGAATCATTGTGACAGGGACATGCAGACTTTAGCGTCCACATCTCCGTT
Organism: Semisulcospira habei; assembly: GCA_036245525.1. Classification (NCBI taxonomy): domain Eukaryota; kingdom Metazoa; phylum Mollusca; class Gastropoda; family Semisulcospiridae; genus Semisulcospira; species Semisulcospira habei. The sequence goes on along the minus strand of BTPG01000006.1, from coordinate 82,855,138 downwards.
GTCTGCAGCGGACTACGAATGTGTTTTTGTTTTGTTTTGTTTTGCTTTTAGCTAGATTTAACTCCTTGAATGCCAAGTTATACAGCAAACACAGCCTAGCTACAAGAGGCAATGATCCTCATGAACTCCAGCAGTTGCGGGGGCTCATGAGGATCAATGCCCCTTGCTGACACCATTTTGAATATGTTCCTCGGATCACTACGACTATCTGGCCTTGAATTAACAACGTGTGGTCACTAGCAGTGAAAGGGTGAAAGCAAACCTCATTGCAAGTAGCAGGGCGACTCAAACGCATTCGGGAAACCGCTTTGTCTTGCAAGTTGAAAAGCCAAGCGTGAATAATTTGCTCATTCACATAGTTTCAAGTCACGCTCTTCTTCGAAAAAGAAAAACTATGGAAGTTACGAGCTATGTTTACATGCCGACTTCTATTATGGAAATGTCGGATATAAAGACATAACGGAACTTGGATTAACAAAAAACTAAAAAGAAAAGAAAAAAAAACACTCCTCCCTTATTAACTTTTCCTCCAAAATCATTTTAAATCATATTTAAATTATTAAGTCTCCAATTACTTAGACGCTAGGGACATTAGCAGCGAGGAGTACTCCCGCGAACTACACGGAGTAACACAAAACGATTGCGCGCTAAGCAAACGTATCGTGACTTTAAAAGTACTTTTATCTTGTTCGTGAAGGTTTATGCTAGACCATTGCATCACAGGAAGTGAGAAATGTCACGTGTTGTGTCTCGTCGTCACAGTCTGTAGTTGTCTCCAATAATTTCTTAAAAAGCACGTGAGTGCTCACTTTTATTCGCCATGTGCCACCGCGCAGCCACCGTTACTGCATACAGTAGCCCCCCCCCCCTCTCCCCCCCCCCCCCTACGGTGGCGGTATGCACGAAAAGGGGTTAACCCAGGTAACCCCAAGGCCGCATAAATTAAATTTTGGAAGTGTCACCTAAAGACTATGTACCAGCTACAGGAGATGGCCGGACTATGATAATCCAAGGGTAGTGCCAGATTAGCTTGGCGCCTGATGGCGCCAAGCTAATCTGGCACTACCCTTGAATTATCATGGTCCAGCCATCTCCTGATGTAGTGCGTTGGGGCTAAATGGGTTAACATGCATTTTTCAAACAGTAGGTTTTAAAAAATATATATATATTTTTTAGATTAAATCTTAATGTCCCACTAAATATAAAACGCCTAAAACAATGCCATGCACTCATTTAGAAAAATCCTCTATCCTGCACTTTCAATGCTCCGAGCATTTTTTCTTGTTCAAACGTGAAACCAGTTTGTAATTGTTTTGAAATGAGGGCCTAATTTATCACTAAACAGACTAGTGAAACGTTTTCTGGTAAATGGAAGGAAAATGTTTTATTTTTGTCATTTTTTGTCAATAGAGGCGTACCAGTTTAGGGTGGTACACACCGGATTAATCTGGCAGAAGTTGAGACTTGTGCGGTGGAGTCTGTTATTGTCATCGTTTGGTTCCTACGCAAAGACGTGTATGTTTTATGTATGCCTCTAAAGGCAGTAAGTCAGTTTTAATGAAAAGCGAGACCTCATTGCATTACAAATAAAAATGTTGCTTTTCAAGAATTGGATCTATCGTCTATTTGCCTACACAGATAGGAGTTAGTTACTTTGAAATTCGTTTCAAAGTTTGTTAGTATGCTTGTTAGCGCTGGCTGGAAGTTTGATGTGATGGGGTGGGGTTGGATGGAGTGATGTGGTTGAGTTTGGGTAACTTGATTTGCTTTCCTGCTTGCTTGTTCTCTCTCTCTCTCTCTCTCTCTCTCTCTCTCTCTCTCTCTCTCTCTCTCTCTCTCTCTCTCTCTCTCTCTCTCTCTCTCTCTCTCTCTCTCTCTCTCTCTCCACGATTTGGGAATCTAAATGTTTTACCTTTTTTTTAAAAAAAAAAATGCACTATCGCCACCGGTTGTTTTATTTTCATTTTTTTCCTACTGCATAAAACTACAAGCACTTTCTTGCTCCTGTCTGCCCCTCACATTTCATATCATTCTAACATTGCGTCGTAGCTGACTGTTTCTTCTTTAAATCATTAATAAGGCTTTAGGTTTCGCTTTAACCCTTTTAGCGCCATGGGCGCATTTCCCCAATTTTGGAAGTGTGACTTTAACGACTATGTTCCACTTGCACGAGACTGATTGACCATGATAATTCAAGGGTAGTGCCAGATTAGCTTGGCGCCTTCAGGCGCCAAGCTAATCTGGCACTACCCTTGAATTATCATGGTCAATCAATCTCCTGCTGTAGGGCGTTGGCGCTGAAAGGATTAAAAAATTCTCCTTATATTCCGTGTGAAAAGGCAGAAAGGAGATACCAACACCAACAAGGTATGTGTACATCACCTGCTCCGTGAAGGCAAAAGACAGTAGATCCGTTTTTTGTGAAAATCGAGATTTTCATTGTAAATACAATACAATTGTAATACAATGAAAATCTTGCTTTTCACAATAGTGGACTTACTTTCTTTTTCTTCACACGGCATCCGTACGCACGCTTTACTTTCGCAGTAGACATAATTTATGAGGAGACTGCGGCACGTCTCGAATGAGTTTAACCTTTTGACTGCTACTGACGATACTGTTCGGCGGAAAATGAAGACGCGTAACTATGTCACTACCGAACTACGTAACTACGTCATTACCGAACTGCGTAACTACGTCACTACCGAACTACGTAACTGCGTCACTACCAAACTACGTAACTACGCGTCTTTTCCGGCGAACGGTGGTTAACTCATTCAGCCCGACGGCCGTATTTCCCAAATTTTGGCGGCGTCATCTAAAGACTATGCACCAGTTGCAGGAGATGGATCGACCGTGATAATTCAAGGGCAGTGCCAGATTAGCTTGGCGCCGACAGACCTACTCTTCTCGTATGATACTTAAATACTTAAATAAATTACACCTAATACATTTTTGTTTGTTAACTACGAGTTTTCTTTCAAATCTAGTTCAATAAAACAGCTGATTATTTGTTTTTAACACATATTGTTAGTTTTTTTTCGGATTTAGAAGTTGTGTGCAGTCTGTTTAACAAGTAGGTAGTGAAAAAGATGTTTGACAGGAAGTTCAGTAAACTGTGTCGAATTGTATACACTACATCTGCCGCCGTCGGAAGGAATACGACATGACGAGGACATGTAGGAATCATCGCGACAAAAACCGCTACCGACACGCAAAGGGTTAATTTCTTACGCTTGGATATGTAATTACACGTATCTTTTTGATTGCGGTTGTTTTGGTTTTTTTTCTGTTTACATATACCATCAAAAGCCGTATAACCACTGATAAGAGAATTTTATTAGGCATTCAGTCATATTGAATTCTTCAAAAATTCCGGCTTGTTCAAAGTCCGCACAAATTCAACCTTTTATTAATTTGTTCACCATATTTATTTTAATTTTATTATTACTTATTTATTATCATTTTTTATTTATTTATTTATTTATTTGTTTGTTTGTTAATTTATTATTCATTTTTTAAATTAGTTAATTAGTTATTTGTTTATTTGTTTATTTATTTATTTATTTATTTATTTATTTATTTGTTTGTTAATTTATTATTCATTTTTTTAGTTAGTTAATTAGTTATTTGTTTAAATGTTTGTTTGTTTGTTTGTTTATTTATTTATTTATTTATTTATTATTTATTTATTTATTGCTCTCCTTCTTTCTTCCTTAGATCGTTAAACTATTTAGTTTGGGGCTAAATAGTGCACTCATTCCCTACCATCGAAACTGAATGCCGCCATTTTTCAGTAATGTGTGTTGCTGAGTGGTTTTAGACTGAAGCCGTAATGTACAAAGTCACGGACCATAACACAATTATAGCCTATACATTAACAAATTCGATTTGAAATAATTTTCACCCTATTTTTAACTCACTGTGCCCGAGTTACGATTTGGAGTTATCCTCTGAGGACCGCATTACATATCAGGAGACATATCGGCCATGATAGTTCAAGGGTGGTGGCAGAATAGCTTGGCGTCTATAGGCGCCAAGCTATTCAGCCACCACCCTTGAACTATCAGGGTCGAGCCATATCTTGCTGTGGTGTGTCGCGGGCAGAGTGAATTAACAAAACAAAACAAAAATACTTTTATCTGATCGAAAAATAAAGCACCAAGAAGAACTGCTTCAGTGTACAGTGTCTTTTTCAACTTGAAGACTACATAATGTGGAGAGGAAAAAAAAAGAACAACAAAAAAAACAACCGCGTTAGGCTATTAAAACATTACAACAAAAGTGTCTAAGTATTATTATAAAACATAAAGCCATAACGTTTCTGCGCAGATAAGGCTTTGCCTCTGTAAGAAATCATGTTTAGGGCTTAACGTCTTTTGTCCACCACGAAGGTGATTTCAAAGACGGGGGCACCGAAAAGAGGCCTGTACAAAATTTGACCACAGCTGGGTTCAAACCCATGACCTATTGGTCGAGAATCGAACGCTGTACCACCGAGCCACCCAGCTAGCTATCCGTCTCTGTAACAAGCTTCATATATGTATTCCTACTTAATATATTTTTAACCCTTTGGGTGTTAGTAGCGGTTTTAGTCGCGATGATTCCTGCAGGAATCATCGCGACTAAAACCGCTACCGACACCCAAAGGGTTAAAAAAAAACTATGCAGTAGGTTGCTGTGCTAACTGCTAATTGATGCGTTAGTTTTTCATGCTCAGTCCTCGATAAAAATCGGATTGGTCCATAGAACCATTGGCATGCAACTGCTGGACTCAGCTGCGTGAGAGCGCTTAGTCCTGCGCAAGCCACTAAGCAAGGTCTCGGCTATAGTGGAGCACCTTGCGTAGTGGCTTGGGCAGGACTAAGTTCACTCACGCAACTGAGCCCTGTTGTGTTATTTTGGAAGTTATTTTCTTCGTGTAGCCCAATAAAAACACAACTGAAACAGACGTAAACATAATTGTTTGTGCTATTAGTGTGCTTCAGCGCAAACTCGCAAAATCTGAAAAACCCGTTTCACGTTTCAAGCGGTATACTGTAAGTGGACGCAAATTTATGTTTTTGAAAGCAAGGAGAATTAACACCGTAAAATCCCATCAATCCAAGAAACACGGTTATGCCTACGCTGAACAAGAGGCAAATAACCCCATGAGCCCCCGCATCCGCGGGGGCTCATGGGGTTATTTGCCTCTTGCAGTTGGGCGGTGTTCGCATTTTCTCCGCAGTAAAGGGGATTAAGTTTTAATTTCTTTGTTACCCCCGATAATATTCGCCAGAAATTGACATCAACTGTTTTGGCAGTGCATGCTCCAACGCTTTTTGGCCTCGTAGTGTAACCTCCGTTCATGCGGCCTTGCAAACTGTGAAAAGTCGAACGTTTTTAATTTCTTTTCTCCGCTACGCCCAATAAACATAAAACGACATAAGCATATTGTTTGTGGTGGTGATATGCTTCAATGCCCAACTCTCGATGTCACATCAAAATGCACGCTACAGTGAATTTGGCAGCTGTTGTAAGATACGTTTATCGGCCGATAACGCGTGAAAAGAAGACATTTCAACGCCTCCACCCGGCCTACCCCCAACTTTGTTAACATTCGGAATCCAAAATACTTATCGCTGGTGCGCGCGCGCTACACTCGTATGTTACATTTCGGCGCAAAATCATGCTTTGATGTGGTTGTCTTCTTTGACTCTCTCTCTCTCTCTCTCTCTCTCTCTCTCTCTCTCTCTCTCTCTCTCTCTCTCTCTCTCTCTCTCTCTCTCTCTCTCTCTCTCTCTCTCCCCCAAAATAAAATAAAATAAAATAAAATAAATAAAATAAATAAATAAATAAAATAAAATAAAAAATAAAAAATATCTTTCAGTCGAAATCTCGAACATGTAGCTTAAGTCATTTAACGCCACGGGCATTTCAGCGCCTCCACCCTACCCAACTTTGTTAATATTCGGAATTCAAAATACTAGACTTTATCGGCCGCCGTGAGATGGCCTTAGTTGCCTGCTCGGCCTTAAACCCAAATAACTAACTAACTAACTTTATCGATGGTGTGTCGCGTGCTACCCTCGTATGTTACATTTCGGCGAAAGATCATGCTTTGATGCGGTTGCCTTTTTTTTTTTTTTTACCTCCCCCGCCCCCCGCCCTCTCCCCTATCCCCCCCCCCCATCCCCCCCCCCACCCCAAAAAAAAAAAATGTCTTTTAGTCTAAATCTCGAACATACTTAACTCATTTAACCCCACGGGCCCATTTCCAAATTTTGCAGGTGTTGCGTAACGACTATGTATCAGTTGCATGGGATGGATAGACCGTGATAATTCTGCTCTTGAATTAGCACGGCCATTCTATCTCCGACCGTAAGGCGTCGGGGCCAAATGGGTTAAAGAAAATGCTCCATAACCCCCTTGTGAAGAAAGGTTTGGATCACATATTCTGACCAAAACGTAAATAGTTTAATTATTGTGATGATGAGGATTTTTTTTTTGGGGGGGTGGGGGGGGGAGGTGGGGGGAGGGGTTGGGGGCGGGGGGGGTTGGGGAGGGGAGGGGGAGGGGGACCTTACGGCGTTAGATAATTTCGCATGAGTTTCTGACTCGTATTTCCTTCTTTCTTTCTTTTTTTTCTGACTGGATTTTTTTTTTGTTTTTTGTTTCGTTTTGTTGTTTTTTGTGATCATTTTTGTTGGTTTGTCCATTCTGTTATTTTCATTTTTTCTTATTGTACATCTTGTTGCGTGAGTGTGTATGTTGGGGAGTATATAATGCAAGGCGCCTAGCGCTTTTTATTGACATAAAATTACAGGCGCCGTAACACACTCTACCCCAGGACCGAAATTCCCAAATCTTGAAGTTGCCCTCTGAAGGACTGTATTGCAGTTCTAGAGACAGATCGAGCATGACAGTTCAAGGATGGTGCCAGAATAGCTTGGCTCCCATGGGCGCCAAGCTATTCTGGCACCACCCTTGAACTGTCATGCTCGATCCATGTTTTGCTGTGGTGTGTCGAGACTGAATGAGTTAAAAAATATACATTAGTAGTATTAGTAGGAGTAGTAGTTGTAGTAGTAGTGGTAGTATCATTATTATTTTCAGTAGTAGTAGTAGTACTATTATTATTATTTTATTAAAGTACCATTACGCGTAAATTTGAAGACACATTTCAGCACCCATTTGTGTTTATTGTGCCTTTTCAGTCCACAACTAATGAACTTTAACAGCGTTTGGATACGCAGCTAAAGCACACGCGTAAGAGCACTACTTATTTATTCTGCGCTGACTTTAGCGTGTCTCGTACTGATAGCGTTGTATTTATAGAACGGTGTGGAGTTGTTGTCAGGTTACTGGATATAAAGACGACGTGTGTTCAACTGGATTGTCCTGTGTCAAAATGAAACATAACAAGACCTGCGTGTAGCGTTTCGTAACCATCTGTTACAGAAGTGTATGTTTGAACAGTTACGGCGGTAGTGGGTCTTTAATTTTTTTATTTATTTATTTATTTTTATACCGTGAATTGACAGTTACGAGGTTGCACGTCAACGCCATCGATTGATAACTTTCACCTTAGTCCACTGTAAGCACTGGATGTAAATGTCGCAGAAGAACATAGCTATGTGTATATGTATAGTACATAGTCTTCTGTGAATATGATGACATCGACCACCAAGACTCAAGGGTAGTGCCTGATTAGCTTGGCGTCACGCTAACCAGACACTACTCTTGAATTACCATCCTAATCTGGTCGACCAGGCGGTACTTTCGAGCTATCACGGTCGATAAACACCTACGCTTGGCGCTGTACGTGATGGAGAAAAATCTCAAAGTACAACTGCTTTGAACTAACACCACCACCCCCCCCCCCCCGCCCCTCACCACCCCCCTCTCTCCAACACACACACACACACACACACACACACACACACACACACACACACACACACACACACACACACACACACACACACACACACACGTATGCAATATCGCGATCCCCCGCCTGCAAATTATCCAGAGATGTAACCAAGCAAACATATTGATGGTAGACCCCTCGTCGCAAACGGGAGAGTTGAGGTTTTAAGGGCCGAGAAAATCTGAACACCACCCAACTGCAAGAGGTATAGACCCTCATGAGCCCCCGCAGTTGCGGAGGCTCATGAGGATCTATGCCTCTTGCTGACACCACTTTGAATCCATGCTCCTGGGACAGCTAGGTGGTGTTTGGTTTTTTCGTGTGTGTGTGTGTGTGTGTGTGTGTGTGTGTGTGTGTGTGTGTGTGTGTGTGTGTGTGTGTGTGTGTGTGTGTGTGTGTGTGTTCTGAATTACCTCATTCAGCCCGACGCACGTATTTCCCAAATTTTGGAGGCGTCATCTAACGACTATGCACCTGTTGCAGGAGATGGATCGACCATGATAATTCAAGGGTAGTGCCAAGCTAATCTGGCACTACCCTTGAATTATCATGATCGATCCATCTCCAGCTGTAATGCGTCATGGCTGAATGGGTTAAGGAAGGCTGCAGAAACACATCCTGCGTCAGATGGACGGGTTCAAATGGTGTACGTTTTCTCTCTCTCTCTCTCTCTCTCTCTCTCTCTCTCTCTCTCTCTCTCTCTCTCTCTCTCTCTCTCTCTCTCTCTCTCTCTCTCTCTCTCTCTCTGTCTCTCCCTCTCTCCCTCCCTCCGTGCTGGACATTAAAAACAGCAGCTGCCCCCCCCCACCCCCCCACCCGAGTCCAGCCAAGCAAATACCACGTTTTTTCTCGCCCGCACTAATCCTTTTTTACGGAAGAGATGCCATATGTAATGACGAGCTGAAGCAACAAAGACGGCGGGTCGCCAAGAGACTCAGTGACGAGCTGAAACAACAAAGGCGGCGGGGTGCCAGGAGACAGAGTTTGTCTCCAGGCACCCCGTCGCCTTTGTTGTGTCAGCTCGTCACTATAAGTCAGGCAGAAAAGTGTGTGACTGAACACTAGTCATTCTTTTTCCTTTTTTTTCGGGGGTGTTGGGGGGGGGGGGGGGGCGGTTAGGGTTATTGACAATAAGGGAAGCAGAAAAAAAATGCAACTAGGAGTCAGAGACAGAAAAATGCTTGACCATGCAGGTATAATCTGTGGCTTACAGGACAATACTTCTTTTTGGAAGCAGAAAAGAAATTGCAACAGAGGTGAATGGAAGAAAAACATGTTTAGTCGGGCAACTTTGACTCTTTTATGGACAATATGGACACCATTTCTGTAGATGGCATAAAACTGAATAGCAACAAGTACAGAAAAGAAATCAACACATCATAAGAGCCACTGACCAGTGATGCACACGTAAGCTGTGGCTTTCAAGAAAATATTAATACTTCCATGAAAAGCATGGACATGGGGATGAAGGGTGAGGAGGCTGGGCAGTTGCGGGCAGGAGACATCCAGAGAGGGGAGCAGACAAGGTCAAAAGAGAAAGTAAAAATCTGTGTAACCAAGCAGACATAAGCTGTGGCTCGTGGGACAATGCTTTTTAGCGACCTCAAAACAAACCAAAAAAGGAATGACAAGGGAAGGATAAGAACAAGGTTACTGCCCATGCAGGTGTAAGCTTGCGGCTTTGTGGTGCTAGAAAACTGACTGATGGACTAACCCTTTGTGTGTCGGTAGCGGTTATTGTCGCGATGATTCATGTAGGAATCATCGCGACAATAACCGCTACCGACACGCAAAGGGTTAACAATAGTCGACCAAGCAGATTAATCTGCGGATTTTATGGACCATATTCCGCGGACGGCAGGGAGGCAGGTGAAATGATGACAATTAAACAGATAAAATTGAAATTTTACTGCAAGTGTGGGTGTGTGAGCCGACGGGTGGATGGATGATTGGCTGGCTGGACGGCCGGCTGGTTGGGTGACTGGCTGGCCGGATGACTGGACCGTTGGATGGATGGATGGACGGAGGGAGGGAGGGAGGGTGAGTGGGTAGGTGGATGGATGGATTAATGGACGGACGGATGGACAGAGGGACCGGACGGACGGAAGACTAGACAGACGATTGAAACTGATGGAAGGAATGGAGGGAGGGATGACCGGACTGATTCAAAAAGAGATGTTTGAAAACTTTAAAGTTATATTCCCCAGGATCAAGCATCTCAACACAGTCAGAACATCTCTTTTTGAATCAGTCCGGTCATCCCTCCATTCCTTCCATCATTTCAATCGAAAACTGTCTGCAACAGATACTGCTGACAGTATGTGTATGGGCCCTTTGTGTACTATCTTAGAGCATTATGGTGTAAGTGCAATGCCAAATGTCGAAATTCATCGTTTGGAAGGTGTATGTATTGTTTTTGTACCCGAGTCATGGATTTATCGTCGTGCATCGGCCTCGTTTTGAATTAATATGCATATTTATGAGCCTACGTCACAAGGCAGAACCCGGCCGACTATCAGTGTATCGCAATACTGCAGGTCACGAGGTCATCGGTGTGGTGTACACACGTGTCAGTGTACACGTGTACTGGTGTTCTCCGGCATCCCTTCGACGTAATTTTTTCACGAGAAAGTAGAATAAACCTTCCATACTCGCTATGCTGTCAAAATCACAATGCGGGTTCCGCTCGACCTGCTAGTATTTACCATCAACGATCGTGCGTACAGTAGTGCACCGAGGGCGTGACCTTTGATCCTTTACCCCTCGGAAACACGCACCTTTTTCATCATGGAAACAGAACATTGGTATTTATACCCACTTTCTACAATGCAGTCAATTTCACATCTTCCACATCGAAGTCGACGTAACTGAAAGCACCATTGGAAACGACAAATGCACCGCAGCAGAAACACTACCTCTCTGAATCGAGTGAATGAGAGCCCGCACAGACAAAACATGTTAGGACCAGCGATGTGCAACTTTGACAAACACCGCAGTTTTCAGATCTCTGCAGCATAAAATGTGGTAACTAGCTCGTAACTATAAGTTAAAACGGGTTTAAAATCTTGCGAAATCTTAAGAGATAAATTCTACTGAAGATCATAAATTCTGAAAATCACTAGCGCTAGCGGAACAATAGGAAGATCGACAAAGACCGTAGAGTACTTACTGATTCAGCAGGAAAGCGACACATACCAGGTGGGCGGTCAAGCCAAGCTCTTGCTTTACGCGTTGCCACATGTCCATATTCCCTTGTACGATGTCAGTTCTACCTAGGGATATCTTGTCTCTCTTCCTCTTTATTCTCTTCAATTCCGAGTCTGTCATTGTCGGCGCTAGTCGATGATATTTTCTTTCATTTTTTTTTCCGCTGGTTTATCCGCCATCTTGTCTCTGATTGGTTATAATTATGCAGATGACCTAAAGTCGTATAGAATAGATATGACGTCAGCTACCATCGCCTATCAGAAGCAATATTTTTACGTATCCGTCAGAAGATTCCGGTGGGCCTCTTTTCGCTTTGAACGGACGAAAGAAAGCATTTGGTGGGACAATAGAGTGATCACTATCTAAGTGGGTATGTATATTGAAGCCCAGTAAAAGCTTTTTGCGAACTGAAGTCTTTAAAAAAAAGGTCGGGCGTGCCCATTTAAGTAAAAAGACGGGCATAGTGATATCGTAAATAAATTCGCTTTAAAATCAACCGAGTCAGTACAGACTTCACTACATATAGCCCCACCCAACAAAAAGCAACTAGCGCCTGCCCTAACCAAACTCCTACATGCTTACGCACCACCACTCCCCCCACCCCCCTTAACCTCCTCCAGCATCCCACCCATCACCCCCGTTCCCCCTTTTCAGTGCTGGTTGCCGCCCCCACCCAACCCCCCCCCCCCCCCACCGATACCATACACCCCCGACCAGTCCCCCCACCCAACCCCTAACACACACACCCTCCTCCCTTTCAGATTCCCCATTTGGCCAAAAGTCGGTCTATGTTCGATGTAGCGACGCCGGATCGCTGACCCATACGTAAAAGAGTCCAGCCAACCGCAATGAGAGACCGCGGCAATATTTGCGCAAGGAATCTGACCAGAAAGCAGTCAGACAAAGTGCTGACTTCACCGTGCGTCTGCAAGAGGCGCAGATTCTCATGAGCCCCTGCCGACAGGCAGGGGCTCATGAGAATCTGCGCCTCTTGCTCATTTGTGATAGGTTCCGCTCGCGTGTGTGCGACTAGTTTTCCGTTTATTAAAACGGTCTAAGGCTGATACTGATGAAATTGTACTATATTGCCAAAAAATTGAACTGTTGATTTCCTTTTGATTGTATTATCTCACTGTCAAAAAATGAAACCGCGATAATTTGTGCTTAGTTTAGTCGTTGTCCAACAGTACGTGTTTCGCTCTGCCTGGCTACATCGTTCTCTGCATCTCATTTCCTCAAACAGAGGGAAAATCAGCAGGGTTTGTTTAGTCCGCGGCAGCGAACATAGACCACAGAAAACGGGGTTTCCAATCCCGGCAGCCTCTGGGGCGACCGCCAGCGCCACCGGCCAAATCACGTGACCTCATCCGCACGGGAGGCAATCGAACTGATCGAATGGTATAGCGCGCAACCCGCGGTAACGTTATGGAAATCGCGCTTTTCTCCAGACATTGGCACAAGTGGATGTTCCTTGAAGCAGAAAACGCTGGCCATATGAACGCTGAATCCAGACAGAGGAAATCTAGAAGTCCTTCTTTCGGAGAATAGCTCGAGAGAACAGAGTTCACAGCACCCTCTCGAGCTGTTCCGAGACTCGTCCAGATTCTGCGTAGGCCAATTATCAGTGGCGCGCGAGCAGATGAAATTGACCATAGCTCGCGAGAAGCACGCGCATAGGAATGTGTCTCTTTCCCTCCCGGGGCCAACGTCATCGTATTAGTTTCAGTCAGAACAGGCAGCCGAAAGCGCAACACTGGCTGTCTCCATCGAGTCGCTACCGCTGATCAGCGGTAGCGAATGGAGGGAGACAACATGGGTGCTGAGATCTGTGTTATTTACAACTGGCCTGACATTGACAGACGACACAAAAGAAATAGATCATTGTTAGCTTGTTTTGAAAAGATTTAAAAAAAACTTCAGTTATTAACTATTTTGTCTGTCTTCTTTGCTATACATGTGTGTGTGTGTGTGTGTGTGTGTGTGTGGTGTGTGTGTGTGTGTGTGTGTGTGTGTGTGTGTGTGTGTGTTGTTGTTGTTGTTGTTGTTGTTGTTGTTGGTTAGTCAAGTTACTTTGAAATCTGGACAGAAACACAAGAAATACAAAGTCGTGAAATATTTTGCAGTTCAAGGGTAGTGTCTGATTAGCTTGGCGCTAATCATCTCACTGCCCTTGAACTGCTGTGGCCGATGCACCTCCCTCAGTTGGCGATGGAGTGAAAAAGCTTTATTGAAATGAACAACCCGCACGTGGGAGAAACTGACAAGTCGGATGCCTTCTGTAGATTCCGTCCGGATGACCGGATCAATTTCAGATGAGTCCAGGACATATTGAGTGGATGTGACAGGACTGGTGATTCTGGCCCCTAAAAAGGAGAGAGAAAATGTAAAAAAAATACCCCCACACCCCCACCCCTCCCCCCTGCCTCCAAGAAAAAAAAAGATAGGAGAAACAAATGATCAAACAAAGAATTCAAAGAAACAAAAATAAAATTATTTGAAAAAAAAAAACAACTGGACAGACAGACAGGCAGGTAAATAAAACCAAGAAACAAAGAAAGAAATAAACAAACAAACAAAGAAACCAAACAATATAACTAACTCAAAACAAATAAACAAACTAACAAACAAACAAACAAACGAAAAACAAACAAGCAAATGAGCAAACTAGCTAACTAATAACAAACAAACAAGGAAACTAACTAACTAATAACAAACGAACAAAGAAACTAACTAACTAATAACAAACAAGCAAACTAACTAACTCACTAATCACTCACTAATTGTGCTATTAGACTGAACGACACGAATCAAGATTTACATCGGACAATGATTATGGTATGCTCGTTGTATCGTTCAGAGAAGTTCTGTCGACTCCCACCCGACCGGAAATGCGTTCAAAATGCACGTACATCATTAACTCATTCAGCCCGACGGCAGTATTTCCCAAAATTTGGAGGCGTCATCTAACGACTATGCACCAGTTGCAGGAGATTAGTTCAAGGGTAGTGCCAGATTAGCTTGGCGCCGACAGGCTAGTCTGGCACTATCCTCTGGAATTATCATGGTCGACCCATCTCCTGTTGTAGGGCGTCAGGGCTGAACGGGTTAACTCTTTGACTGTTGCTTACGACATCGCTCGGCCGCAAAAGACGTGGAACTACGCGTATTTCCGTTGAACGGTATCGTCAGCAGAGGTCAAGGGGTTAAAACAAAAGCAGGCCGCTTAACCCATTAACTGCCGGGGAATTCCGAAGGATGCCTATCTGCAAGAGACATAAATCCTCATGAGCCCCCGCAGTCGCGGGGGCTCATGTGGATTTATGTCTCTTGCTAGTCCTGTGTTTCTTGTACCTATATTTTGGTCCCCGTTACAATGTGTTCATCACGCTAATGATCGTCTTATTCTATACCTGCGTATTTCTCTGTTGGCTGGCGATTGGGTGCCTGATAGGCGGGGGCAGGGGATCTAACTGTTGTCTGTCCAGCGCTGTGATTCCCCTTGGTTTGCATTCAATCACGCTATGTCGGTCAGTGTGCAGTGATTTTAGACGCGCATTAATTCTCGCGTCCACTGGCAGCGAAGGGGTTAATTGATATGATATAATCATAATTCATGAGATCGAGTAGTGTTTTTGTTGTTGTTTTTTTGCGATTCTGGCACAATATTAAGAACAAGGAGTGTTGTGTTTTTTGGTTTTTTTTTTTTTTTTTTTCCTTTTCACATCGTTATTTCTGTTTCTTTGTCACCAACAATATAATTATTTGGACCCAAACAAAGAAAAACAGACTTTCACTCGCGCCCACCCCCCCCCCCCCCGGACCCCCCCCCCCACCCTCCGCCCACCTCCCCCCTTCCACAAACCCTCCTCGCCTTCTTCTTAACCCCCCCCCCCCTCCAACCCTGACTTCTTGATCCTGGGGGCACAAAGTAAGGGGACGCAGTCAGTTGTCAAGGGAACCGCCCCGTTGCTAAGGTAAACCCGAAAAAGTTGAAAAAGTCGCTTGATCCGGACGCGGTCATGTGTAAGCGATGGCTTCCCCCTCTGGTCGGAATAAAGGAGAATGGAAAACGGAGTGAAGGGGTAAACGAGGGCCGGGGGGGGGGGGGGGGGGGGGGGGTGGGGAGGGGGGGGTGGCCAGTGGGCAAAAGGTCCTATGGACGACGTCAGCCTTAGCTGGCCCGCGCACGGCTGCCGTCGGCCCGAGGACCTTTTGCTTAGCTTGATGGTGAAACAGGGGTAGAGTGTATCGTGCAGAAGAGTGCAGAGCTACTTGGCATGGGCAAACCAAGGCAAGTCGGCCCAAAGAACTCTTGCTTGACTTAACGAGATGGTAACGGGGCAGATGTGGTTGTTGTTAGTTCGAGGTTTAACGTCCACGCCACCGGTGTGATAATGAACGGCCGCCATAGCGGGCGGGTTATGGGTAGGGGGGGGGGGGGAGGTGGGGTCAGGGACAGCTATTACCAATGGAGTACGACCTGAACATTGATCAATTCGGCTGCAATGCAGCTGTGTCACTTTGATTTACCGGGACCTAATAACGGACATGCTATCTGGACGGAAGATGGGGTGGTAATGGTGGGAGGTAGGAGTGCATAGGGGTGGGGGTTGGGGGGGGGGGAGGGGGCGGTAGTCACGTCCAGATTTTGCAGATGAATTCCTTCTAGTCCATAAGCTAGGAAGGTCTACCGTGCACCCCCCCCCCCCCCCCACCCCAGTACTCAATAAGATGGGTTTCAAAGTGTTCCTTAGTATGTCCTGAGATGTTTAAGCCATGTTCCCCGAAAATCCTTAGGAACACACCAGAGATATAGCCGATGGCGCAAGGGTACCCCCATTCACGCTCTTCGCAGGTGCTAAAATGAGGTTGAGAAACATTTTCCTCTAAATAAATTAGAATTCATTGCAGAAACCCAAATCAGGCAATATTATGTCAAGGCACATCTTCTGCATCCTCTGCAAAAAACAGAATGAAAAAATATTGAATCTCTGGCTCACAGTGAAGGTATTTGTGCACCCATTAAACGACCATTTCCGCGAAATCGCAAAAAAAAGACAAAAATAATGTGTCGGATGCCTTCAGACATTTTCTATAGCACTGACAGTCCATTTTCAGGTTTACATCATTAAAACAGGATGTCACAATTATTATAAACTTGACTATGTGATGCTGTGATTACTGTGAGTGCCACAGTGGTTGATTTTGTATCCCTACCCCCAAGTTTAAAAATACACAAAATTAATTAGAAAAAATTGCTTAAGTTATTCTATTTTATTTTGACCTCTCTTTACCTATTAAGTTTGAATAATGTGAGCATAAAGTGCAAGAAAATAAGGAAAGTCGGCATCTTTTACGGTATGTTCGTGGTGAATGATAGCTTTTTCCCATTTAAAATTGCCGAATTGGGAAACGTACGTTGTTTCTGATGCCCTCAGAAATTTTGTATACAACTGATAGGTCTTTTTTTTAGGTTTTATTGTTTAGGAAAGAGTACCACAGTTACTCCCAACCTGAATTTATAATGCTGTGATGCATTTAGGGGCCACAGTGACTGAATCTGCTGCCCTACCCCCATTTTACCTGTACGCAAAGGAACGAAAAATGATCATAACAATTGCTCCTCTGATTAAATATGTTTGTTGCCAGTTTTCTTAACAAAATATGCATATTGAGCATAAACAGTTGTGATCATTTCATTAATTTCAATGTGACCCATCAATTTAATTGTAATTCTTTTTATTTAAGGCATGCTTAACAGGGGCTCCCGCTGAAGCTTCTATCGTCTGCACATTCAGCACTCTTGTCAAACTCGGGGAAGGTGTACCTCAGGGAGATGTTGTGTCTGATGCTGTTTTTGGTCTACATTAATGACATCAGTACAACAGTACCAAGGTTCGTCTTGAACATCCTCCATGCGGATGACTTTGCAGTGTGGAGCGCAGCAGAACATAAAGAAATAGCATCCTCCAGAAAACATAAAGAAATAGCATCCTCCAGAATCCAGGATGTTGCCAATAGAGTCAGCAGCTGGACTGAAAGAGGCCACTCAAACTGAGCTAGACCATCTCTTTCAATCAGACGGAAGAGGTCACCTCAAAACTGGAGACCTTCGAGTACCAAAGACAGACAGGCCAACTTTACTGGCAACAAATAAATTACTGGATTCACGTGGAGGCCTCATATTGAAGCCATGGAAGCTAGAGCTGCAAAAAAAAAAAAAAAAAAAAAAAAAAAAAAGTCTCTGATGAAGAAACTGGTGGGGACCACATTGGCGCAAATTACAGCATCCTGGCACAAGCAAACACCTGCTCGGTCAGACCAGTTGTGCGGTACCAAGATACATCGACAACATGAAACACTGCCTGCAAAACCCAAAAAGCCAGGCTTGACAAGATGCAGAACATGGATCATTCTCATGATGCAGTGACATTCTTAGAGCCATCTGGAGCACCCCAATTTAGGAAATGGAGGACATTGGAGCCACTGGAATACAGAACAGCACACACGATGAAGAAACTTACTAAACACCGACAGCATGGGAGACTACAGGAGCAGACCAAGAACCGTCAGAAATGTCCAAATCTGAACCGCCCAAATCTGAACCGCCAACTGAAGGTCCTGCAAAGGGCTAACACTGACGTCCTGGAACCAAGCCCAAAGATGTGTGAACAGCTCCCTTCAGATACCTGGACATCTCGAAAGAGCCTTCAAGACAACATAAACAATGTTCCAGGACTCTTTGCCAAAGGTCGCGGCACTGCACAAAGCCATCTTGCTGGAGGTTGTGCACAAGCGCTACCCTCACAGCAGCTGTGATACCACATAAGATGCCATGCGGAATGAAGGAAGTGGCGTGTACATCTGTTCTGCAGACCGCACTACTACCTCCCTCTCCTTACCAGCTGGTGGCAGCAGCTCCAACTATCGTACAGATCTGCAGGTGCTCAACACAGCAGCAGAGCACTAGCTAGGGAAAGGCAGCAGCTTGATCCACTGATCTCACGAGGAAGCTTCAAGATAGACTGGATGCCCTGTCCACAAAATAGTGCTGCAGTGGATTCCAGTGCATTCTGGACTAGCTGGGAATGGAGACACTACAACAACAAAGTGATTGGCAACAGCAGAATGGCGGCTGCAGCCTGTGGGCGGATGACATCAACAAGCTGAACAGGGAGAGCCAGGCCACCATCTTTCATCTACGCACTGCTTACTCTGGACTGGGTCCGTACAGAAAAGCAGGAACGTTTCACAAACCCAAAATGAAGCCTGAAGGTTTACACACTTTAATCAGATCACTCTGTATCAGCAATTATTTGAAGCTTCCGTGCCTAATGCATGAAGAGATACCAAAATAAAAGAACGCTTAGCGAATGGCGGACTTCGGTAGAAGCGTAAACAACCAATCAGAATGTTCGGCAGAAAGGCCATGCAGTCACTTTATGATCAGAGGAGTATGACGTAAGCAATTTTTATGATTATTTTGCGTTACTTTGCGTACTGGTAAAATGGGGGTAGGGCAGCAGATTCAGCCACTGTGGCACCTAAATGCATCATAGCATCACAAAATCAGGTTGGGAGTAACTGTGGTACTCTATCCTAACCAATAAAACCTAACAAAGACCTATCAGTTGTATACAAAATTTCTGGGGGCACCGGAAACGACGTACGTTTCCCAATTCGGCAATTTTAAATGGGGAAAAAGTTATCATTCACCACGAATGTACCGTAAAGGATGACGACTTAACTTATTTTCTTGCACTTTATGCTCACATTATTGAAACTTAATAGGTAAAAAGAGGTCAAAATAAAATGGAATAACTTAAGCAATTTTTTCTAATTAATTTTGTGTATTTTTACAACTTGGGGGTAGGGATACAAAATCAACCACTGTGGCACTCACAGGGATCACAGCATCACCTAGTAAGTTTATAATAATTGTGACATCCTGTTTTAATGATGTAAACCTGAAAATGGACTGTCAGTGCTATAGAAAATGTCTGAAGGCATCTGACACATTATTTTTGTCTTTTTTTGCGATTTTGCGGAAATGGTCGTTTAATGGGTGCACAAATACCTTCACTGTGAGCCAGAGATTCAATATTTTTTCATTCTGTTTTTTGCAGAGGATGCAGAAGGCGTGCCTTGACATAATATTGCCTGATTTGGGTTTCTGGAATGAATTCTGATTTATTTAGAGGAAAATGTTTCTCAACCTCATTTTAGCACCTGCGAAGAGCGTGAATGGGGGTACCCTTGCGCCATCGGCTATATCTCTGGTGTGTTCCTAAGGATTTTCGGGGAACATGGCTTAAACATCTCAGGACATACTAAGGAACACTTTGAAACCCATCTTATTGAGTACTGGGGGGGGGGGGGGGGAGGGGGGGTGCACGGTAGACCTTCCTAGCTTGTGGACTATTCGTCCTCAATCCACTTTTACTCATGAACGCGAGAGATGGAGAAACAATCATTAACTCTTATCATTCGGAATAAACAGAGTGCGAAATAAGTTTGACTAAAATAGTTCAAGGGTAGTGCCAGAATAGCTTGGCGCCTATAGGCGCCAAGCTATTCTGGCACCACCCTTGAACTAAAGCCATTGGTCTGCGTCCTTATCTGTAAGTACTTTAATGTAACTTGCATATGGCCAGTGTACAAATTGGAAGCTTTTAGCCTCAGTATGATGTGGGTTAAATGAAACTAGTGCACTTGATTCGAAAAGAAAGGAGAAAGGACACGTTAGCAAAGACTTATGAGGTTTAGATCTCGTTTCAATGCATGTTTTCTTGTTGTCATTGTTCGTGTATAATTATATTATTAAAAACACAATGAAAGTGTCACAGCTTGGTAAGTCAACATTATATGTTGTTTCGCTTCATTCCCCAAACAAAATGGCCGATGTGAAAATTTCTCTGCAAAGTCAGTCATAACCCACCTGAATATCATAACTTGTCTTGTCTGTCCTGTTTTTTCTTGTTTCGCCTTGCACTTGTCTAGTCTTGCGTAGCACTTGCCTTGCCTTGTCATGTCTTGTTTTGCCTTGCCTTTTCTTGCTTTGCCTTGCTCATCTTGCCTTCTCTTGCTTACTTTGTCTTGACTTGTTTTGCTTTGCCTTGCCTTGTCTTGCCTTTCCTTGCCTTATCTTGCCTTGCTTTACCTTGGGTTGCTTTGCATTACATTTTTGTGCTTTGCCTTCTCTTGTTTTGCTTTGTCTTACCTTGACTTGCTTTTCATTACCTTGTCTTGTCTTGCTTTTCATTACGTTGCCTTGCCTTGCCTTACCTTGTCTTGCCTCGTATTGCTTTGCCTTAACTTGTTTTGTTTTGCCTTACCTTGTCTTGCTTTGCCTTACCTTGTCTTGCCTTGCTTTGCCTTACCTTGTCTTGCCTTGTTTTGCTTTGCCTTACCTTGTCTTGCTTTGCCTTACCTTGTCTTGCCTTGCTTTGCCTTATCTTGTCTTGCTTTGCTTTGTCTTACCTTGTCTTGCCTTGCTTTGTCTTCCTTATCTTGACTTGTTTTGCCTTGCCTTTGTTGCTTTGCCTTACCTTGCCTTGCCTTGTCTTGTGTGTTCGGACCTGCCCTAGTCTGGTCTTATCATCTCTTACCTGCCAACGAGTACTTAATTCCCCAACCACCCGACCACGACCACCACCCCCTGACGCACCTACTTCTCCCTTCAAGGAATTAATACTGTATGCACCCGATCAACTCGTCAACTAGCAGCCTACCCGCGTAACTTGTCATCTACCCGCTTATTTGTAGCGGACCCCCTGTGGCTACTCCGCGTCTGATCCCACCCGTAAATGACAGGTAGGGTGGCTTTGATCTGGCTACTCTTTCAACACCCGAAGACAAGAAGGCGCACATTGAAAACTCACGTCTGTGAAACTTTTTTTTTTTTTTTTTCACTGCATCGAGTATGAGCTTACTGCACTGCGTAAGATTTCAAGTCGCCATAGACGAATCGATCGAGACTGTTCAAGGGTAGTGCCTGATTAGCTTGGCGCTAAGCGCCAAGCTAATCAGACACTACCCTTGAGTTATCACGGCCGATTGTGATGTATCAGGGTTGATCCACCTTTGGCTTGTTGACTCTGCAGGTAGTAGCGAAAGTGCTTGTAAAATGACAGAAGAGAGCCTTGTTATTAGCAGAGCGCTGATTACTCAATGTCAGGTTTTACCAGATAGTTTGTAAGTGTAGGGATCTTTAATAATGAATACCATTGTCCCTTGCATGTGTGTGTGTTATGATGCTTGGGGAGGGGGGTGGGGGGGGGGGTGTTTTTAGGACGGGCGTGACAAGCAATCAAGGCAAACAGACGGGGCTAGTTCTGACTGCATGTCAGTTGGTAAATCAAAGTGGCACAGTTGCAGTGCGCTTGAACTGATCGGTGTTCAGGTCGTAATCCATAGGCATGCAATATCTGTCTCTGTCCCTGCTAGGGTCGTCCATTATCACTCCGGTGCTGTGGACGTTAAACTTAAACCCCGAACCAACCAACAACTCAAGCAAGTATAGAGCACCCCCCCACCCCTCCCCAACCACCCCTCCCCCAGTGATTATGAGGATGTTACAGATAGAGATGGACAGGGAAATTTGGCGTCGTGCAATCAGATGTATGATTTTGTTGGTACGCTACCTTACACCGAAATAGTGGCATGCATGCATGCGCGCACGCACGTACATATGCACGCACGCACTCACCCACGAACACTCACATACACGCAGAGATGCACACACTTACACTAACGTAAACGTAAACGCACGCATCCACACATACGCAAGCTAGCGCGCGCACACACACACACACACACACACACACACCATGCACACACTGTGTGCATGTGTGTGCCGGTGCGCGCGCTGGCGAGCGTATATGTGTGGATGTACATTTAGAATTATTATTAGCGCTGACACCAACCGATTTATCACTGTACAACAACAAAATTGAGCCAAATCGTCGGGATGCAAACACAAAAGCTAACTATCTGCACATCTCTCCCCTTAATATAAGCCCGCAATTAGAGGCTTCCATCCGCACGTGCGCCACGTCATAGCCACGTGTCCGAAGCGCGCGCCACGTGCCCTCAGGACGGCGTCATGCGACATCACCTCATATACCACGATGCGTTCACTGTCAGAGGAAGGGAGATTTACATGTATTTTTTGGTTGCCGAAATTGAACGGAAGATGCGCCAGCAAGTGGCATAGATTCTCATGGGCCCCAGCAGCTTCAGGGGCCCATGAACATCTATGCCTCTTGCAGTAGGAAGGGGATGTCGAAGACAGTCACGTCTGTCGCATTTAGTCTTCGTTTTCTGAAATTAATTGAGGGATAGGGGGTGAAAGATACAGAGAAGACACCAGCATATCTCATGAGACAGTGTTGGACATTTTGTTGACATGATGAAGAAAATTGGAACTGATTACTTCGTAAAGAGATTAGGATTTTTCAGCACTTCACGTCAAACTGTTATTCCTCGTCTGTCTGCTTCTAGAAGTTCTGAGTTTGGCGGATCAACCCTTCTTAGACAATTTCGTGTCCAGACAACATGCGTTGTGCCGCAGGGAAGATGGCATTTTCTTAATTCTCGTAAAGTGGCCATTTTTGTTTGTTTGGCGCATTATTTCAGTGTAAGATCTAAAACCCAAGAGAAGCTGCAACACACTTTAATTTGTTAGGCCATAACCGCACTTGAAACTTGTCATAAATTAAATAGACTGCTTAGTTTTCGTCTTAACTCTGTTAACCCCAAAGGTCCCATTTCTCAAATTTTGGAGGTGTTGCCTAACGACTATGTACCAGTTGCAGGAAATGGAGTGATCATGATAATTCAAGGGTAGAGCCAGATTAGCTTGGCGCCTGAAGGCGCCAAGCTAATCTGGCACTACCCTTGAATTATCATAGTCAAGCCATCTCCTGGTGTAGGGATTCGGAGCTAAAAGGGTTAAGCCTATTTCGGTTTCATTAATTACATGATATTCCTTTCATTTTTCACGCACTACCTCTCCTTTCCCCCTACTGGACATTTGTCGGGAAAAGTATACAGCAAACCGCCAGTAAATGCGCGTTTGTCGTCAAAAAGTGGCTGATTTGAAGGATAATAGACTGCTTGGAGAATCCTTCAAAATATACGACATAATTTCATGCGTGCACTGCTACTAGTTTAGGATCACATTCCCGCACACATGATCATTGTGGACAAGCCGTGTGATCGGATCTCAGATGTTGCTCCCGACCTGCTAGTGTGTCCATTGTGTGTGTGTGTGTGTGTGTGTGTGTGTGTGTGTGTGTGTGTGTGTGTGTGTGTGTCTGTATGTGTGTGTGTGTGTGTGTGTGTGTGTGTGTGTGTGTGTGTGTGTGTGTGTGTGTGTGTGTGTGTGTAATAGAAAAGCGAGATTTTCATTGTCATACAATGAAAATCTCGCTTTTCGCAAAAATGGACATACTGGCCTTTGCCAAAAGTGGCAGGTCGGAAGCAAAGTTTGATGCAAAAAGTGGATGCACAGGGCCGGATCTAGGGGAGGTATGCTTTGGTACTACAGCACACCTCCCCCCCACCCCACCCCCACCCCCCCCCCCCCCTCGGCTGGCATCAAACTATAAATAAGTGTGTTTAAAATTGAGTTGTAACGCTTGTGTTTCAGAGCCGTACGTAACATCAGTTAGAAAATTTTAAAAACGTCAGAAGAACAGTTTCGGTTGTGGTGTTTTGATATATAGTACTAGACCCTGGCAATAGAAAAAATGAAAGTTGAGCACCCCACCCTACCCCTTGAAACTGATTGATCCGGCGCTGTACCACTAAGACAGACACAGATTCTCATTAGCAATCTGCACGGCTGCTGGGGCCCTTGGCAGTCTATGCCTCTTGCACACATGACCGTCACAGGCACACACACACACACACACACACACACACACACACACACACACACACACACACACACACACTCACACACACACCGGCACACAAACCTGGACGATGACTGTTGCTACCATCTCGTTATCATTACGGCCAAACAGCAGTGATTACTCCCTGACGCTTGCGCAATCCTCTTCATCACCTCCTTCCGCTAAAGAGGCTGACCTTTGACACGGCGCTTGCCAGAACACCCACCAATCAAACCGCAGCTTCGCAGATCACGTGCCACATGGGTTCGAGGTCAACTGAGGTCACATGGGAACACCCACCAATCAAACCGCAGCGTAAGAGGTCACGTGTCCCGTGAGTTTGGGGTCAGGAGGGTCACGTGGGGTCGCACGCGCCAGGGTCATTTTGTGGTTCTTGCCGCTGATTGGATTTTCCTTTTGCGCGTGCGTGAGCAAGCGTCGTCTGCTGACCGCTTCATTCAGCAATAGTCTCAAAGTTCAGTTTACTTCTGCAGTCTGTGGAGAAAATTGTGAGTAAATTGTACTGAGTTTCAAAGGCAAGAGGCAGAGATTCTCACGAGCCCCTGCAAATGCAGGGGCTCATGAGAATCTGTGCCTCTTGCAGATGGGATGGTCCAACGATTGAAATGTCTGTAATGGAGTGTCATTTGGCGGGGAAGAGCGAGACTAGACAGCGGTTTGCATTGAAGCCTTGAGCTAACAAATGCTGTAAAATTACCATGATTTGCTGCGTACTGAGTCGACCTTTCGCTTGTTATCGTCTGTGATGCCAGAGAAAGTTATTGTACTTCGTAGCATGATTTTCTGTGCTGTGATTCTATTTATAAATCACAGTAGAACCCGTCTTAACCCTTTTAGCCCCGGGACCCTGCAGCAGGAGACGGTTTGATCATGATCATGATCAATTTAACTACTACAACTGGTACATAGTCGTTTGAGGAATGGGACCTTGGGGCTAAAAGGTCCGGTGAAGCCTTTTTTTCCCCAAGAAAAATGTGATCCCCAAAGAGTGCCATTCTGCTTATAAATTTGAAATTTTGCAACGTCATGTGATACGTGCGTGTGTGGGTTGTTTGCGTGTATGCGTGCGTGTGTGTTGTGCGCGTGGTATAGGGCAGCGTCGTGTCAGTTTTTAAGCACGTTTTCTTTCTAGGTGGATATTAACATTACAGATGGTTGTGATGTTATATACGTGCACATACTGTAATCGGTCGGTGTGTTCTAGTCAGTCAAATGTATTTATTTGTTTTATGTTCACATTTGTTGTTTTTACAACTGTTTTAAAAAAAATTCCGCTGGAAACAAATGTCCCATCTTAGGACAATAACGGCATTAGTATTATAAATTACAACAGTACTTTTTTTTTTACTTTTGGTAAAAAAGAGGTATTTAAATGGCAGTTGCTCTCTCAAGAAAAGTCTTCCAGGGCAAAATGTGTCAACTATCAGTAAAGACCATCATTAAGTTGGTTACGGCCTCTTAAATGCTGAACTTTTTTTTAACTCATTCTGCCCGCGACAGCAAGATATGGCTCGACCATGATAGTCAAGGGTGGTGGCAGAATAGTTTGGCGCCTATGGGCGCAAAGCTATTATGCCACCACCCTTGAACTATCATGGTCGATCTGTCTCCTGAATTGTAACGCAGTCTTCAAACGATAACTCTAAAATGTGGGTATTTCGTACCTCGGGCACAATGAGTTAATGACAGGGGATCTATCTGAGGTACTTACTTACTTACGCCTGTCACCCCTACCCGGGTATAGGCCGTCGACGAGAGACCTCCAGCAACTCCTGTCCTGTGCTTCTCCTTCGATTCTACTCCAGGTGGTTCCCAGTTTCTTGATGTCTGCTTGGAGGTCTCGACGCCAGGAGTTTCTCGGCCTAACTCTTTTCCTCTTTCCCTGGGGGTTCCATGACAATGCCTGCCTAGTGATACTGGAAGCTGGCTTTCTCAGACTGTGACCGATCCATCCCCATCTTCGTCGCCCAATTTCATTCTCTGCTGTTATCTGCTCTGTTCTCTCTCAGAGTCTGACGTTGCTGATCTTCTCAGGCCAGTGGATTTTCAAAATTCTTCTAAGGCAACTGTTCATGAAGGTCTGTACTCTGTTGACTGTGGTTTTTGTCAATCTCCAAGTCTCTGCTCCATATAGGAGAACTGCTTTTACATTGGAGTTGAAAATCCGGACTTTGGTGTGTTGTGACAGCTCTCTGGAACTCCACACTTTTTTCAACTGGAGAAAGGCTGCTCTGGCTTTACCGATTCGTGCTCTGACATCTGCATCAGTGCCGCCTTTTTTGTCTATGATGCTCCCGAGATAGGTGAAGGACTCCACCTCCTCCAACGGGGTGCCAGCAAGCAAGACTGGTTCTTCCCTGGTTGCGTTCAGCCTCATTGTCTTTGTTTCCTGTTTGTGAATGGTGAGGCCCACTTGGGACGAGATGTCAGCAAGCCTCGTGGTCTTGTCCTGCATTTGTTGATGAGTGTGGGACAGTAATGCCAAGTCGTCTGCAAAATCGGGTCGTCAAGCTGTGTCCACAGTGTCCACTGTATTCCACTTCGTCTGTGCTCTGTGGTCATCTTCATGACACAGTCTATGGCCAGTAGGAAGAGGAACGGAGACAGCAGACACCCCTGCCTGACACCGGTTCTGACCTGGAGCTCCCTGGTGAACTGCCCTTCGTGGATCACGCGACATGTCATGCCATCGTAGCTGCTCTTGATCAGGCGGACGAGCTTTGTGGGTACACCGTAGTGTCGTAGGAGTTTCCACAGAGTCTCTCGGTCCACACTGTCAAATGCTTTCTCATAATCCACAAAGTTGACGTACAGCGGGGAGCTCCACTCCAGAGACTGTTCCACGATGATGCGGAGAGTGGCGATCTGGTCTGTACATGATCGGTTCTTCCTGAATCCTGCTTGCTGGTCTCTCAGCTGGGGGTCAACGGAGCTCTTCATTCTCTCCAGGATGATCCTGTTGAAGACCTTTTCTGGTACTGACAGCAAGGTGATTCCTCTGTAGTTGGAACACTTGCTGAGGTCGCCTTTCTTGGGAAGCTTGATTAGGTACCCCTCCTTCCAGTCAGCCGGCATCACCTCCTCTTCCCAGATCTTTCCAAACAGTGGGTACAGCATCTCCACTGTTGTCTCTAGGTCTGCTTTCAGAGACTCGGCTGGGATGCCATCTGGGCCTGCTGCTTTGCTGTTCTTCAAGAATGCCACTGCTCTTCTGATCTCTTCCCGGCTGGGTCTGTCACAGCTGATGGGTAGGTCGGTCTCTGCCGGCTGGATGTCTGGGGGGTCGGGTGGGCTAGGTCTGTTCGGTAACTCTTCAAAATACTCGGCCCATCTGTCGAGTTGGTCTGCTCTGTCTGCAATAGGCTTGCCTTCTTTGTCTTTTACTGGTCTTTCTGTATGGCCATACTTGCCTGACAATCTTCTGGTAATGTCGTAGAGCTGTTTCATGTTGCCGCTGCCTGCTGCCTTTTCTGCCTCTGCTGCCAGGCTGTCTGTGTAGGCCCTCTTGTCTGCCCTGATACTACTCTTCACCTCGCGATTGGCTTCCGAGTATTCCCCCTGTGTCCTTACTTTGGCTGCTCTCGTGCGACTATTGTTGACAGCTGCTTTCTTCTGCTTCCTCACTTCTATCTTCTTCAAGGTCTGTGCCGACAGCCAGTCCTTGTGATGGTGTTTCCTGAACCCTACAGTGTCTTTGCAGGTTGAGTTCAGCGCCTCTCTAACTGCCTTCCACTGCTGCTCTGTGGTGACCGCCTCCTCTTCATTTACTAGCTCCTGTAGCGCTTGAAACCGGTTGGACAGCACCAGTTTGAACTCTTCTCTAACTCCAGTTTCTCTCAGGAGGCCTACATTATAGCGCTGTCTTCTTGTTGTCTCTGTGCGGCTTTTCTTTAGCTTGAGCTTCATTCTTAAGGTAAGCAGATGGTGGTCGGAGGCGACATCTGCTCCCCTCCTCACTCGAACATCTTGAAGGGATCTTCTAAATTTCTTGCTAATGCAGATATGGTCTATTTGGTTCTCTGTTGTATGGTCAGGTGAGACCCAAGTTGCTTTGTGTATTCTTCTGTGTGGGAAGATGCTGCCTCCAATGACAAGTCGATTGAGTGCACAAAAGTCTACAAACCTCTCCCCGTTCTCACTCATCTCCGAGCCTAGTCCCTGTCTCCCCATCACCTCTTCGTATCCGGTGTTGTCCTCCCCTATTTTGGCATTAAATTCGCCCATGACGATGGTGATGTCTCGCTCCGCACATTTGTCCAAGGCACTCTGGAGTCGGTCGTAGAACTCTTGTTTCTCTTCCTCGTCACTGTCCTTAGTGGGCGCATAACACTGGATGACGTTCAGCTTGAGCTTTTTCTTGGTTTTAAAGTCTGCTGTGATAATTCTTGGCCCAAGAGGTTCCCATCCCATCAGCGCTCTCTGTGCCACTGGTGACAGCATGAATGCTACACCTTCTGTATGGGGGGCATTCTCCTCTTCATGACCTGAATACAGAATCATCTCCCCACTTAACAGCCTTTTCTCGCCAGACTGCGTCCATCTGGCTTCACTGATACCTAGCAGGGAAAGGTTGTACTTTTGCATTTCCGCTGCTATCTTGGCGGCCTTGCCGCTCTGGTACATGGTCTTGATGTTCCATGTGCCTATGGTTGTATCCCTGGGTAGAGAGAGGCGGCTCGGTCCTGTGGCTTCCGAAGACTTCCGGCTTTCACCACAGGACGTCATAAGTCTTCTGGTAGAAGAACCTTCCTCCTCCAGGAAAGGAATTACTGTTAGTCTTTTCGTCGGCGTTTTTGTAGCTACTTCCTTTTTTGCAGGGTGGGGAAGCTACCCCCACGCCCAACCCCCTTACTAGGAGGACCAGGGGTTTTCTGTCGGGGTCACCTTCCCTTAGACCATGTTGGTTCACGGCACCTTATTTCATTCGGTGCACCCTTCTCACGAGGGACCCCCTATCCACCACCCAGGGGACGCGCCTCAACGCCATATGGTCCCAGCGCGAGGCTATCTGAGGTGCGCGCTTCTTTTTTCATGATAGTCTTTACTATTTAATTCATTCAGCCCGACTGCCGTATTTCCCAAATTTTGGAGGCGTCATCTAATGACTATGCACCAGTTGCAGGAGATGGATCGACCATGATAATTCAAGGACAGTGCCAGATTAGCTTGGTGCCGACAGGCGCCAAGCTAATCGGGCACTACCCTTGAATTATCATGGTCGACCCATCTCCTGCTGTAGGGCGTCGGGGCTGAAAGAGATAAAGACATTTTTCAAGTACGCTCATAACTAAAACAACGGTTTTGAGATAAGATGGTCTGCCTTCTACCGCAAGTGAAGACATCATAGTGGACATACACATAGACAATACATTATATATTGTCTTTGTTATACATGTCAATTTTGTGTTTGTGCGTGCAAACTGTGTAATCACGCGTGCGCGATACGGCCGAATTGCAAACTGCCTCAACACAACTTACGCAATTTAATTTTTCCCACGAGCTTATCCGTGTTTCAGCGAGACTTTATTTCCGTGTATGGCTTTGTGACTAATTGCCACGAAGTTAGTAAATTTCTTACTAAATGTCCTGCCTGATATGCAATCGAACATTTATCCACCACAACCAGATTACAAACATACACACACACATAGTAAGAACAAGACTTTATTCATAATGCTCGAGCTGGAGTGGTCACGTTCGTCTGTACTACGTCAGTCAGATATCTACACGGATGATCACTCCTCGAAAGAATCGTTACAAAAACACATGCATATCATATGTATAAAACGTGTGCCACACGATAAAACAAACACCTGACCGCCCGCCTGCGGTCATGAAAGACAAAAGTTTCTACCACATGAAGATGTGTGCTGGTCTGTGATTGTGAAAGCCGTAAGGTCCACAATCACAGACCAGCACACGAATACAAAACAAAGGTTTTCACAAACTGACAACAGTGACTTTCGTCCAAATTAAAGGTTAATTTCATTCATGTCGGTCTAAAGCTTGTTCCCCAGTTACAGACACATCCATGTACATGAAATGCTAATTCCACGCACTTCGCCCTCACTGATGATGTAACAGCTATTTACGATTACGTAACAGCTGACCTAGTTGCACGATATAACAGCTACTTTGACCTAGTTACATGCCATCACATTTGTACAGTCAAGCTGGTGGCATAGCTGTATCCTAGTTACGTACAACTGTCGTGCGCACGCATACAACTGTCATGCGCACGCATTTTGACTGTGTTAAAAATCACAATTGTGCACTCTTTGGTTCTACGCTCTACGAACTCTCTTGAACGTACCCAGCCCCACCGCAGAAATTCCCAAAATTTAGGACATGCCCTCTAAACACTAAAATACCTATTGGATGAGAATTTAAGGTGGAGATTACGACAGTTCAAGGGTAGTGCCAGAACAGCTTGCCAGGTAGAGGCAGGCACCAGCTGTTCTGGAACCGTCCTGTAAGTGTTACGATCTTTCTGTGTCCTACACTAATGTATCAGAGCTGAACCGGTTATAAAAAATACCGCAGAACCTATTTTGAGCGAACACTCTTATGAGAGATCACCTGTCATTAAAGGCCGTCATTCAGGTGGCTGTAGCTGTGACTGTGGCTGTCGCCACCTGAATGATGGCCTTTAATGACAGGTGACACGTGTTGCCCTTCCAGACATCTCTAGAGAGAGCACTTGTCTTATTAGGACCAACTTTTCTTGCAAAAAAAGTGGGTTGATCAAAAAACAGTCTACTGTACATCGTGTAAGTAAACAAACAGTAGGGCTCATTTAGCATTACAACGTTGCCTTAACTCATTTAGCCCGACGCACGCATTTCCCAAATTGTGGAGGCGTCATCTAACGACTATGCACCTGTTGCAGGAGATGGATCGACCATGATAATTCTAGGGTAGTGCCAGATTAGCTTGGCGCCTGTCGGCGCCAAGCTAATCTGGCACTACCCTTGAATTGTCATGGTCGACGCATCTCCTGCTGTAGTGCGTCAGGGCTGAATGGTTTAAAAAACCCTATTGCATGCAGTCACCGGTAATGTATACAGTACCGATGGCTGTATGCACCATGGGATTAAACGCTTTTAGAACGAGCACCTCTTCATTTAGACTGGTTGCAGCCACATTTCTAAAGACGAATAGGACAAAAAAAAGAAACAACAAAATCCCTAAACTAACTCTAGGGTAGTTCCAGATCAGCTTGACGCCTTCCCAGGCGCCAAGCTAATCTGGCACTACCCTTGAACTTCCGACAAGGTCGATCCGTTTCTAACGGCCGGAGCAAAGTCTTAAAAAAAATTAAAAAAAAAAAAAAAAAAAAAGCCCAGAAGCCAACACTCGTGATCACGAAAACAATGTACACAATTGCAGGACAATGGATACAATATTAATCAATTAATGAATATTAATTAATTAATTAATGTAATTATACAAAAAGCGTGATAGTCTATGCGCGTTGCTATCCGAAAGTGACAAATAAAACTAAAATAAAGTAACCCTTTGCGCTTCGGCAGCGGTTTTCTGTCTCGACGATTCCTGCAGGAATTACCGCGACAAAAACCGCTGCCGACACATAAAGGGGTTAAAAAAAATTCCAACAAACTGACTTCTAATTATCAGAAAATAAAAGCAGACAACTGTCAATTATTAAAAAAATTCTTACTGATAATAAAATGTCTAACACATTGCCACTTTCAATCTTAAAATTTGTATATGAGTATACATGTAAAGCGGCATATAAGTAAACAATGTAATAAATGTGAACATATTATTAACTCATTCGAGACGTGCCGCCTCCGGATACGCGGCTTATGCCGCGTATCCGGAGGCGGCACGTCTCGAATGAGTTAAGCGCAAACAAAAAGTCTGTGTCTAACAATGCCTATGTAAGTGTCTAACAATGCCTACGTAAGTGTACTGAAAAAAAAGAAGAAAAGAAGAAGCAAAGTCGGAGAAAAACAATTGTGATTTTCGGGCATGTAGATATAAAATTGAAAGACATTCAGTTGTTGAAGTGATCATGATTATAACTGCAAGCCATTCGTCCTTAAATTCGAAAAAAGAGGTCCTCACTTAAATAGAAATAAACAAACAAACCAACAAAAACAACACGCATAGAAAAAGGCTACTTGATTTGCGCTGCGCAAACCTAAAAGCAATCAAACATAGAAACGGCCAACCACACAAATAAACAAAATAACAAACAATAAAATGAGCGTTACTTTTAACTGACGCATTCAACCCTTAAAAGCTACAGCCGGATACGGACCGGCAACGATACTTCAAAGGTAGAGCCAGTACCCTTGAACTATCATGCCCAACCTGTCTCAAACAGTTGGTATACAGTCCTCACAGACGAGGGGCTTCTGAAGGCGCAAAACTAATCTGTCACTATCCTTAAACTATCATGGCCGATCTGTCTCTTAACAGCTGGCACACCGACATCACAGACGAGTCCTTAAGACGAGAAAATCATCCCGTGTATAAACCAGTCAAGCCAGGCAGTGCTATCAACGCAAATGAAAATAAACCGTGCGATGACCTACACTAGCAAGGCGCCAGAGGCAGACAGCATAAAAGATCAGATCAGATGAGATCAGAATTTTATTTAACCTTTTGGGTGTCGGTAGCGTTTTTAGTAGCGATGATTCCTGCAGGAATCACCAGTCGCGATTAAAACCGCTACCGACACCCAAAGGGTTAACGTCTGTTCACGTCTTGCTGAATTTAGAGGAGGCAGCATGAAACTACGGCGGCAAGAAGAGGCATAGACCCCCATAAGCACCGGCATAACTGCGGGGTGGGGCCCATGAGGATCTGTGCCTCTTGCATATAGTCAAGGGTTCGCTCTATAGACTCACCGAGAAATAGGCTGACTTGTCGCAACTTAAAACACATACAAGAGGAATGGCTTGTGACTTTAAAATGAATAAAGCTCGGAATGTGAAAAAAAGCAGAAATAATACGAAAACTATCTGCTGAGAAATCTTCATTGCACTCGCGTGTACGCACATGCAAGCAAGCAAGCAAGCAAGTGCTGCCAATATAAAACAAGTGAGCCAATCTTGACTATACCAGTGAACCAAACTGACTAAACAAGTGAGCCAATCGGACTATGCACGCGAACCTGTCTGATTAAACAAACTGACTAAGCAAATGAACCGAACTCAGTAAATCTATACATGAATACATCACACACACACACAATTATCATGGGTGCTGGTCTGTGATTATAGACCTTCCGGCGGTACGCCGGAAGGTCCAAAATCGCACAACGGCACAAAGTTAAACATACATGACAATAAACGACAAGATTTTAAGTATTCGAGTTGCAGAATGTCACAGTGGTCTTCAGACAGAATTTGTGTCAAGACAAATCAATGATAATCCAATCAGCGTGGAGAAAACCATACAATTACCCCCCCCCCCCCACCCCCCCTCAAAAAAAACAAAAAAACAAAAAAAAAAAAACCATAAATTATTGCGTATTCCGTCGTAACTCTTGCATGCCACATGATAACATTAGCTAACAAACAATTAAGTCTAATTTTCAGACTACAATTAGGAACAGTTTACTTTGCGACAGGCCTGGATAAATACGTTTATGAAACACCATAGGAAAGTACATCACCATTATGACGCTAACAAGTGCAAAGGATGTATGGCACAGTTATCAGTGAACACACACGGACGTGGGAAGCGATGCTTGAGAGAAAAGTGGAAGAGAGAAAGAAAAAAAAAAAGGGGATGGGGGAGGGGGGGGGGCGGGGCTATCTTACCAAAGCATAGCTCTTTCATGTTTAAGCCGCGAATCCGGATGCGGCACGTCTCGAAAGAGTTAACCCATATAGCCCCAATGCACTACAACAGGAAATGTATCAACCATGAAAATTCAAGGATAGTGCCAGATTAGCTTGGCGTCTACTGGCGCCAAGCTAATCTGGCACTACCCTTGCATTATCATGGTTGATACACCTCCTGCAACTGGTACATAGTCGTTAGGTGACACCTTCAAAAAAATTTAAGTTAATTCTTCAAAACCCTCCCTTACCCCCCCCCCCCCCCCCCTTTTCCTACAAATTGCATGGGCTTTTTTTTTATTTTTTATTTTTAAAGAATATCTGCCTCTTGGAAACGAATTTTCGTCCCTTGCACAAGCGCAGACCATCGAAACTATCATAAGAAACTATCAACTATATTGTATACGAATGAATTTCATCCCTTGCCCACATGCAGACAATGGGAGCTATTAAGTAAAAACAAACAAACAAACAAACAAACAACAACAAACAAACCACAAACAAAATCGTCTTCTGCACAAATGCAGAGCAAAGAAGCTATTATGGAGGAAAAAACAACAAAAAAACAAAACAACCAAAACAAAAAAAAAAAAACAAAAAAAAAAAAACATACGGACTGCAAACGAATTTCGTCCATTGCACAACTTTAAAGTATGGGAGCTATTATGAAAAACAATGAACTACAAACGAATTTCGTCCGTTGCACACACACAGACGTATAAGCTACACGAAGCTACAGGTATTATGAAATACTTCACGAACAACTATGACGAAAAAAAAATATAAGGTTGTGTGCTGGTCTGTGACTTTGGACCTTACGGCTGAAAAGCCGGAAGGTCCAAAATCACAGACTGGCATACGCCCGGTTTTGAAGTGTCAGTACATTAGTTCGAATGATCAGTACATTAGTTTCAGCAGTCTGTATATTCGTTTTAGTCATCTCCTGAAAATTCGACACACACGCGGATTTGTTAGCAGCAGGTCACGAATATAGATGTTAGACCTAAAGTAAGCAAGTACACGTGTTTGTTTTTGTCAAAATACGGCAATGTTCAGCGTACACTTCAGCCTATTCACTGTAAGACCAAAATCGAAATCAAGAAAAACACAACATGTTGCAAGTAAGTCTTTCCACTTTCACGGGGTTCAAGATGAACTGGACGCCAAATGTCAATGTGCGCTGGTCTGTGATTTTAGAGCTTACGGCTTCGAGCCTTAAACACCAAAATCACAGCCCAGCCCACAACTTTCATTTCGTATGCAAAGCAATACTGTATAGGCAAATTCGTAACGAAATGCTCTTCGTGAATAGTCATATGATGAAAAGAAAAACGTGCCCGCCAAATATTGCAAAGGATTTCAAAACACATGGATAATTATGGTTAACAATTTCAAAGTTGCTGATAGCAAATCTTTAACACATTCAGCCCGACGGCCGTATTTCTCAAATTCTGGAGGTGTCACCTAACGACTATGCAGCGGTTGCAGGAGATGAGTCGACCATGATAATTCAAGGGCAGTGCCAGATTAGCTTGGCGCCGATAGGCACCAAGCTAAATCTGGCACTACCCTTGAATTATCATGGTCGACCCATCTTCTGCTGTAGTGCGTCAGGGCTGAATGGGTTAAGAGATTAAAAAAAGAACCATTCGTCAGTTGTACCTCGTTTCGTGTTGTGGTATATTCTGTAGCCTTTCAGTCATTGACAACTTGTGTCAGATACTCTCCCGCACGCTTGAGACAATAACAGTTTTGAACCGCTGACAACTGATGTGGCTGTTAGTCTGCCTTTTGAGGACCCAACGGCTCTACGCCTCTGGGTCCAAAATCA
The DNA here is from genome assembly GCA_036245525.1 of Semisulcospira habei. Classification (NCBI taxonomy): domain Eukaryota; kingdom Metazoa; phylum Mollusca; class Gastropoda; family Semisulcospiridae; genus Semisulcospira; species Semisulcospira habei. The sequence continues at coordinate 82,819,450 of BTPG01000006.1, read as the reverse complement.
CAGACAAGCACACGACTGTTTCCTTTGCAGAGAGGATGAAATAACCTAGTGGGTGTCGGCAGCAGTTTTTGACGCGATGATTCCTGCAGCTATCGACAAATCATCGCGACAAAAACCGCAACCGGCTGTCGGTATCGATTTTTTTGTCACGATGATTCCGGCCCATTTAAGAATAATAATATTAAAAAGAAAACAACTATAAACAAAAGTGATTTTGATTATTGATAGTGGCAATCGCAAAAGACTGTACAAAATGTACAAATGTTACTTGAGACAAAAATTGACGGAGAGCTACAATGTGTTCGTCTGTGATTTGGGGCCTTACGGCCCTTGGGTCGTAAGGTGCGAAACCACAGGCCAGCACACAACAATGTGTTTTAATTTTATTTACATTTATTATGTTACATTCCACTGGAATTTACACACATCAAAACTTCAGTGTGATACTGACGAGCAGAAAAGAAAATCTCATTTGATGATGCTCGGGTTTGGATTAACAAGAAAGATGTGCGAGCCTGTGATTACGGATATTAGAGGTAAGGTCCAAAATCACAGACTACACACACACGATAACTTCTCCTTGTATTATGTTCCCAAATGGAACCCCCCCCCCCCCCCCCCAAAAAAAAAAAAAAAAAAAAAAAAAATTGCAAAATTACTATGCAAGATGTCTTGCCGCTAGCTACCATGTAAAAACAGAAATAAGTGCAAAAACCCGTGCAAGTTTATATAAGTACATTGTGCACTTTCAAACAGGTCTCTTGCCATTATTATGATTAACCCTTTCGCTGTCCGTAACGGTTTATTGTCGCCATGATTCCTGCAAGGAATCATCGCGACAAAACCCGCTACCGACAGCCGATGGTCTATGCGCCTGAAAACGTATAAAACTCACCATGCCTTATCCTGGACCAATTTGCTTAACACATTTTACCCCTGGACCGAAATCCCCAAATTCGGAAGTTGCCCTCTCAACGACTGTATTACAATTCCACAGACAGATCGAGCATGATAGTTCGAGGGCGGTGCCAGAATAGCTTGGCGCCTATGGGCGCCAAACTATTCTGGCACCGCCCTTAAACTATCATGCGCGATCTATCTCTTGCTGTGTTGTGTCGGGGCTGAATGAGTTAATCTGAAAACCGCCTGCACAGCACTGCGTACACCTTTGAGGCGTTGGTGATGATGAGTAACGCAGATCCACGGGCGGACATCAGCCGCAGTTGGCCCGCGCACTATCGTGCGCGGGCCAACCGCGGCCGACATCGGCCCGAGGGCCTTTGTGGTCATTCAGCTGCTTCGAAATTTTCTCCATGCAATCTTTCCCACTCTGTTACAGATTTTTTTCTGACATGCGATCACATAATCATTAATATTACGAAAACAAAACTCAATGTTATTTGAATATTTGCGCCGCATAATTTTTCAAAAGTCGTTTTCCTTCTCTCCGTGAGCCAATGTCGTGAGTTTCAACACGCTGGCTGGAAGGGTCATCAACACCATAATAAAATAAATTTGTCCTTCAGTCTCCAGAATTCCATTCATTGACCCAAGTGTTCATGCAACCACCAGCACTGTTTACAGTTTCGGTGGCTGTAATACTCCAGGGGGGTAACTGAGTTGTGGACTTGAGTTTAACGTCCTGCACGCTGCAAAAACTATCTGAGGAAGACGGCGGATGAGCAGAATCTGAGTGGGAGAGACTCCGCCGCAAAAAGTTGCGTCATCTGGTTCAAAGTTTGGTGAACGTCTGCTGATGATATGGTCACATAGGCGGAGATAACGTGACCTGAAACACAAGCAGAAGACTATATTAAAAGAGAATTAAATATGTGAAAATATCAAGGGAAATCAGCAAAAGCCCCCTCTCCCCTCCAAAAATCAACCAATCAATCAATCTTAACCAACCCATATCCCCGAACACACAAATAAATACATAGATTTAAAACTGTTACGTGGTGGTCGTGGTCGTAGTATGATGCAATCACATCAACCACACTCACGTAGGGTTCATGCAGAAAAAACTCACTCAGTTGCAACTCGTCACACGTGGCACAAGGTTGTAGACCACACTGGAGTAACAGTTCCAACAGTACTTTATTCCCACAATGCACTCTTAGCACAATGCGTCCACACTTTGATGCACCATCTCTCACAAGTTCATCCACACTTTGATACACTGTCTCTTATATAATGCATGAACATATTTCCTAACACCCTCTTTTATACTATCACAGATTTCCAGAACAATCCCGCAAATTATACAACTCAACCAGGATATCAAGAAAAGCATGAAAAGGGCAAATAATAAGTGGATTGAAGATCAGTGTCAACACGCAGAAGAAAATCTGAACAAAAATAATAGCAAAAAAGCATACCAGCTGGTGAAAGACCTGACCAGTGTAAAACAAGGACGCTCCTCGATCATTCAAGATAGTGAAGTGAAGGGAACTGTCTTACGGAAGACCAAGACATACTGAAGAGATGGACAGAGTACTGCTCAGATTTGTACAAACACCGAGCTACAGGGGACCCAGGCATACTTGTCAACCCACCCGTGACCAACAATGGCAACTATCCCATCCTCCGAGAAGAAGTAGAGGCTGCAGTGAAGTCGCTGAAAAAAAAGGAAGGTAGCAGGAGCAGACAACATCCCTGCAGAGCTAGTCCAAGAATGGGGAGAAGACATGAAAAGCGCCTTACTAACAATCTGCAATAAGATCTGGTAGTCAGGGGATTGGCCCACACCATGGACCCAATCACTTATAATAACTCTCCCCCCAAAAAGCAACCTACATCAATGCCAAAATTATCGCACGATCAGTCTTATATGTAAAGCAAAGTCATGTTAAAGATCCTATTGAACAGGCTGAAGCCACAGGCAGAGGAAATCATAGCTGAGGAACAGGCAGGCTTCAGACCAGGGCGCAGCACAACTGAGCAGATCTTCAACCTAAAAGTTCTGTGAGAGGTACCTCCAGCACCTGCAAGACCTATATCATGTCTTTGTGGATTTTAAGAAAGCGTTTGACAGGGTGTGGCATGCAGCCCTTTGGTCAATGCCAACCTGATCAAAGTCATAGCAAACCTTTACAACAAGGCCACTAGCGCAGTCTGTTTCAACGGCAAAATAGGAAATTGTTTAGGACTACAGTCGGAGTCAGACAAGGCTGCTTGCTCTAACCTACTCTTTTCAACATCTTCCTAGAAAGAATCATGACAGACGCTCTGAAAGATCATGAAGGAACTGTCAGTATTGGAGGCAGAACAATCACGAACTTGCGCTTTGCTGACGACATTGATGGCCTTGCAGGAACAGAGAAGGAGCTAGCTCAGCTGGTGGAAAAGCTGGACAGTACTGCCATTGCGTATGGGATGGAAATCAGTGCAGAGAAGACCAACTGATGACAAATAACACCAGTGGCATTGGCACTGACGTCATGATTGGAAGCCAAAAACTGGAAACAGTTAATAAATTCAAATACTTAGGAGCCATTGTGACAGATGAGGGATCAAAACCAGAAATACTGACCAGGATTCCGCAGACAACAACAGCACTGACAAGATTGAAGACCATATCATATGGAAGAACAGAAACATCACACTCTGCTCCAAGATCAGACTGATGCGCTCCTTAGTCCTCTCAGTGTTCTTGTATGCCTGTGAGTCAAGGACCCTCACAGCAGACCTTGAAAGGATACAAGCCACTGAAATGAGATGTTTTCGAAGGCTGCTTGGCATTTCATACAGAGATCACATCACGAGCGAGGAAGTGAGAAGCAGAATCAGGCAAGCCATCGGGCGCTATGAAGACCTATTAGCCATTATGAAAAAAGCGCAAACTGAAGTGGTATGGGCATGTCACGCGTTCAGCAGGGCTTGCCAAAACAATCCTGCAAGGCACTGTGCAAGGAGGACGAAGGAGAGGAAGACAGAGGAAAAGATGGGAGGACAATATCTCAGAGTGGACAGGACTGAAGCTGAGAGACACACTAAGAATGGCAGAGAACAGAGAGGAATGGAGGGAGCTGGTTGCCAAGTCAGCAGTAGTGCCCCAACGGTCGGCAAGACTAGATAGATAGACAGACAGACAGACAGACAGACAGACAGACAGATAGATAGAAAGATAATAATAATAATAATAATAATAATAATACATAGTTCTTGTATAGCGCTGTTCTCCAGGAAAACACTGGACTCACTGCGCATGCACAACAGCAACCCTTTCTCTCTCAGACACACACGCACAATTATGCACTACTTTAAACCACCCCATCCCTTCCCCACACCTTACATTCACTTCCTCTGGGATCAGAATAGGTGGCAGTCAGTCAACAGTTAGCTAAATATGAGCTAAGTGTTAAATGCCCGACAAAAAAGAAAAGTCTTTAAGTGAGCCTTGAACTGTGACAATGTGGGCAGATTCCGTATTTCCGTTGGCAGCGAGTTGCACACACTTGGGGCGAAAAAGGTGAAAGAACGCTCCCCGACAGTTTTCATGTTGAGCTTCGGGATTTTTAACAGCTTTTCACTGGAGGAACGGAGGGTGCGTGATGGCTGATAGGCGGCTCTGCGGGGGCTCATGAGGATCTTTACCACTTTCTGTTGGGTGGCGTTCATTTTTTTTTTCTCAACCGTGAAGGGGTTAAGCCTGGTTCCGACCAGCCCGGAGCCGCGGCGAAGCGTCACGTTTTATTTTTCAATCGGACGACGCAAATGATGAAAGAAAAGTGAAACTAATGGCTTTCCAAATTCGTTTACACGGGAAGCTATCGCGGCGTCTCAAGCTGGCACATGGAGACAGATGAATGAAGGTTCAATGCACAGTCACCTCCTCTGATGGAGAAGATAGATCTACAGATTCGTTGGTTTATGCCCGTTAGAGGCAACGAAATTTCTCTTGCATGCTGTTTTAAAGATCGGTCTTTAAATATAAAGTAGCATTAAATACCAGATGCAAGCCTACTTTTTTAAAATGCAATTTTAACAAAATAAAATCAAATGTTATCAAATACCATAAATAAAACTAAAAAGTAAATTAAAATACAATAAAATACCATAAACATACCACATAATAACATGCAATAAAATAAAGAAAAAAATAAAATAAATGTCAGCCAGAGGCAAAGATCCGGCGGTTACGGGGCTCATGAGGATCTATGCCTATTGCAGATGGATATGCCTTCATCCGCCGCCATTAAAACAAAAGTCTGGGGATAGGGGTCAGAATAAAGAGAAAGAAACATTGCCCGCTGTCTTTCTAAATGCGGGATGTCCCGTCTTAGTCCAAAGTCGAACTCCTTCCGTCTGCAAGATGCACAGATTCTCATGAGCCCCTGCAGTTGCAGGGGCTCATGGGAATCTGTGCACCTTGCTAACCAGGATCGACTCCAGCTGTTGAAAAGAGGGAGTCTTTCTACAAGCGAGAGCGATGAAGCTCAGAATGTCCCGCTACGGCCAACAAACGTCAGGCCAACTGATTGTAAATCAAGATATCGGTTTGGGATGCAACAATCGCTCTGTCACTTCACAGAAACGACATCTAGGATTTTTTTTTAGCGGGGTGTGGGTGGGGGGTGGGGGGCGTGATAGGGGTGGGAGACAGGGGTGGGATCCTGAGTGTGTGTGTGTGTGTGTGTGTGTGTGTGTGTGTGTGTGTGTGTGTGTGTGTGTGTGTGTGTGTGTGTGTGTGTGTAGGGTGGTGGTGGTGTTGGGCGAGTGGGTGGCGGGGGGTTGGAGGTATAGATTAGTGAAAAAGGATCAGGGGTAAAGTGTGTGCGTGTGTGTGGAACTGGAGGTACGTTTTTAAAGCATTTTTTTATTTTTGGGGAGGACTTAAATGTAACGTAGGAAGTGCGCGCGTGCATGTGAATGTACAAGCGCATATGTGGACGTGCGCGTGTTCGTATGTGCATGTGTAGAAGTTGCAAGTGCATACGGGGGGGGGGGGGGGGGGGGGGGGGGAGGAGAGAGAGATTGATTGATTGATTGTACATTGCTTAACGTCCCGACAGCAACAAGGCTTTCTCAGGACGTGCCTGCACTGCTTGTGAAAAAAAAAACCCAACTAAACAGAACATTGAATGTATGTCGCCAGCCGGTCAAATACGTTAAATAAACCTAACACATGGGGCCTAAATAAAGCTAAGACCATTTAGCAACACACATCCAATATCAAGAGCTACAGGCAGTGCAGACAGTAGGGAGAGTTTTAAAAAGGCAAATACAGGTGAATGGACCTCGGGTAGACAGAAACACATGCCCCAGAATAGAGAGGAAAACTCACCCTGTGGGGCTGACCAGGGTGACCCTGGGAACTAAAAAGTACCTAACCCCACCCAAGTCCCCCAGGGCAGACCCGGGTGGGGGGAGAGAGAGAGAGAGAGAGAGAGAGAGAGAGAGAGAGAGAGAGAGAGAGAGAGAGAGAGAGAGAGAGAGAGCGGATCCGGTGGATGGGGCTGGGGGTGGGGGTGGGGGGTGCTCAAACCGTGAAACAATGAAACCACGAATTGTTTAAACCGTGCACATTAACAGATGCTAGCAAACAAACAGTTTTCTCCCAAACAATACTCGCCATGAATAGGACGTTTTCGCATCTTTGACTAATTCACCATAGCGCAGCTCACTAGAGGCACATAAAAATACTAAACCTGTCACCCAGCCACTACAAAGCGTTATCATAACAACCCAAGTGAAGGGGTGCGTCAAATCTGCATAACAAACATGCAACAGACCATTATAGTCACCAAGAACCGATCCAAACACTCACAGACTTTACCACAGGTAACTTCCCTCGTTGGAGGCACAGTTCGAGAGGTAAATGAGGTTCCATCTTTCCGCAACAGCATAGATTCTCATGAGCCCCTGCTGTTGCAGGGGTTGATGAGAATCTATGCCTCTTGAAGTCTTTTTTTATCTGAGGTTTTATCACTAATCATATTTTTTTTTCTGTTTGCGGACAAGAGCCTGATCGTTATAGCATGAAACTATACATTCTTGAGAGCCCCTGCGACTGCAGAGGCTCATGAAAATCCATGCCCTCTTCAGTTTGAAGGATGCTGCATGAAGAACCGAAGGTCACTAGGGACGAGCCATTGAGAACCATGGACGAGCAACACAGGCGTTTCGCACTGTATAGCTCGTCCACGGTTGTCAATGGCTCGTCAGCTGTCAGCAACTGGGCCAACTCAGTTCTTCCTCCCGCCAGAGACACAGAGCTATATTGTGCTGCTACAGCCGTAAAAGCTCAGTGGACTCGGTGTTACCAGTATAATGAGTTGCGAGTGCCGACATTCAGGCTTGAAAGCGTATGGTTCAGATTAACAGACCATCGACCTTAACTCTTTACTGCTAGTGGGCGACTTTGCTCCAAATTACTGCATTTTGATGTATTCTATTCTGCGGCGTTTTTTTTTTTTTTGTTGTTGTTGTTTTTTTGTGTGCTTTTTTTCATTCTCCGTTTTACATGCTGACATTCATTCTGTACGTTTTATGCTTCAGAGCACCTCGTGCGTAAAAAGCCAATAAAATCCTTGAATACTTGAAATCCACAAGTTACGTTGTTTGAAATAAAGGCGACTTGACGCCAAATAACCATCCACCCCAGGAAAACGGACATAAATGATGCCAGCAGAAAGCAGGAGGAAATGAACCTCATCACTGACCCCCCCCCCCCCCCCACTCCCCCTTGACGCGGGAGGCTCATGACGTTCTGTGCCTCCTGCAGCTGAGTGGTGTTCGCATTTTCCCCAGCAGAGAAGAGGCTCCATTCTGGGACTGTTGTGGGATTAAAAAGATTGGAGACGCCATGCATTTGTAGCCACCGCTACCGACGTCCACACGTCCTCGGGCTGAAGTGAGGTGTAGTTGGCCCGCGCACAATAGTGAGCGGGCCAAAAGCACCCGACGTCGGCCCGACAGTAGTTTGCTTATTGTGACCGGCATCCGGTGAAAAACAAAAGTTCTTCGACCAACGTACGCGTGCCTCAACGACAAAAAGGCAAAACACCCGCATATGACTCGCTCATCATGCAGAATGAAAAGACACTAAACGACAGCGCTGTTCGGCCCCTGGAAGGCAAAAGACATTAAATTCATTTTGTAAAAAGCAAGATTTTCATTGTAATACAATGAAAATCTCGCTTTTCACAAGAACGGGCTTTTGCTTCCACAGTGAATTGCTCCAGCACAGTGTCATGCATGGCTCCGGGACATATTTTGCTTCATCCAGATTGAGACAGAAGGCATGGTGAGTTGCTGCGACAGAGTTGGATCAGGATGAGATGTATTAGAAAACAGGCAGATCACCCGCATTTACTCTCGCAACGAAAAAGTAATGACCTGGCCGGCTGTGAGATGGCCTCGGGTCGTTCTAACTTCACCCGATCGCGACCAATTAACACAGGAGAACCTACCCAGTCTCTGCGACGAAGTTGCACGAGGGGGGTGAACGTTTAAAAGTCAAAACACCCGCATGAGCTCGGCGCCGAGAAAGTAAAGACGTTAAGATGGCTCCCGGGACACGAAGGCTTCATCCCAACGGCGACAGATCAGGACAGAAGGCCCCGTTGATTTCAATGCGACGGAGTTTGGGCGTTGACTCTTGTATTGTAGGAGCGGGGTGTGGCGGGTGGCGCTAACAAGGCACAATATGCTGGTGAACTGTCCTGAGCCCAAAACAGTCTCTTCGTGAACCTGTACCAGACATGTGCGCTGCCTGGTCTGTGATTCTGGACAATACGGTTTGCTTGACCTTACGGCTAAGAGCCTTAACCCCTTTACTGGCAGTGGACCCTTCTATACCTGTGGACCCAGGCAGATTGTTTTCCCTAGGAGAACTACATCCGTTTATTTGTCTTTCTCTCCGTCAAACCAGGCTCTCCTACTAAACTGCACTAGTGACGAGAAATGTTCTGATAGCCAAATTGCGATCCAAACCGAAAACTCCCGCCCACCCTCAACCCCTTCCCCTAACGAAGGTACCTTGATTGATCCCGCGGGATTAGGAAGGGGGGGGGGGGGGGGGGCAAGCAACAGAAAAACAAAACGAGCGCCGGCCGGGAGCGGCCCCTAAACAAGGCGAGACAATAGCACCACATGGTATAATGTTTTCTCTAATCCTGCTACCACCCGTCTCAAGTCCTTGGGCTGTCGGTGGCAGCTTTTGTCGCGACGATTCCTGCAGGAATCATCATTACAAAAACCGCTACCGACAACCAAAAAGGTTAACACAAGGGTAAGCCCTAAGGTCGGCATTCCCAAATTTTGGAAGGCATCATCTGGTGACTACGTTAATTTTCAGGAGACAGATTGAATATGAATGTTCATACGTGGTGCCGGAATAGCTTAAATAAGTATCTAGAAAATTAAGATCCGAACAAAGGTTACGAGAAATATGTGAAACGTTTATGGACCAGAGACAACAGTTTGATAATCTGCGTGAAAACAGTTGAACTAATACTAACAAACACTTTTCTTTTTCTTTTTTAATTTCTGAAAACAAGAAAAGAAAGGTAAACGATCACAGTGTGTGAAACAGCAGAAGTATGAACGAACAAACGAACTGGAAGAGAAAAAGGTTTGTGTGCATGTCTGTGATTTTGGACCTTATGGCTGTAAGCCGTAAGGTCCAAAATCACAGACCTGCACACATTTGACTAGTTACTTTTTTCCCCATCCGAATCAATTTGCGATAACTACCCATTATCACCTCGGATGATGGTCCTATGCAAGCAGACGACACGACGAGAATTCTCTGCCAGCAAAAGTGATTCCCCCCTCATTGTCACGTGATTGATGACGTGTGCACGACCTCTTTATCTGGCGAAAATACCGACTGCAGACACCTCTGTGAGGACGGCCCCCCAATATTGTGCCTGTCAGCCCCTAGGGGGTCGGGCCGAATCCACAAGATTTACGATCCGTGGGACTGCGTTTCGGCCCCAGGGGTGGAGGTTTAGGCCCGAGCGGTAGGGGCAATAACGCTTTCATATCCACAGTCAACCAAGGTGTTCAGAATTCGCTTACGGACTCTGGGCTTTTTTTTTTTTTTTTTTTTCTCTCTCTCCGAAATTCGGACGCGTTTCCCTATAGTGACAACAGCACCTATTTATTTATTTATTTATTTATTATTCGTTTACGCGTTTATTCATTTTCAATCACTCACTTAGAGCATACTTGTTATGTCAATCTTCTATGCATTACTTCCGTATAGATCTGGCAGCAGCACCCTTGAGCTCGTAGGCTCGATCTTCGAGCCACAACGGGTACAAAAAGATACGACGATGCTAACTACTGAAGTGGATCGGTACGTTAGACAATTTGACAACCCACAAATGACAACGCATTTGAGCTTTGAAAACGTTCGACCCTGAAACTGGTACTGAAAACCAAGACATGTCCCTGAAGTGGATCGACCGTGAGTTCATTCTCCGTCGAACCGTCTCTCGCGCCTGTCGGTGGAAAGGAAACCGGGTACAGAGCTAAGACTAAGAGGGGAATGGTCTGCCAGGCTCATTACTGCGCTGGAACCAGTGAGCAAAAGGATCTCGGGCCGACATCGGCCGTCGCTGGCCCGCGCACTGCCGTGCGAGGGCCAACGGCGCCCGACGTCGGCCCGAGGGCAGTTAGCTCATCGGTTTAAAGGCACATCTGTTGGCTGACGGTGAAATTAGCATGTGTGAAAAAAAGATGGATGGTACCTCGGTCGGTTTGTCGGGATGCGGCGAGGTAATGGCGACAAATCTCCCCAATTTTGTTTTGTGGATTGTGTTTGGAAAAGTCGGCCCCGATCGGCTGAAGCTGAAAGTCTTTCGTGGAACACTCTCTGTCTACTCTGATCACTACGACTCTCTCTCTCTCTCTCCTCTCTCTCTCCAGCATCTATCCGGCAACCGGAATTGTCATTGTCCTGGAATATGTTAATGCCTGCACAATTGTAAAATAAAGATACAAATTTTCAAAATTCCTGGAATTTTTTTTAATAAATTCCAGTTGTAAAAATTAAGGATTTTTATTATATTATTTTCTGCAAGACAGTTTCTTTTTTCTTGCTTAGGTAGCACTTGGCTTACTGTGCGTTCCGTCTCGTTTTCTGACGTTTTTTCAATGCCGCGTAACACGAGCCTGCTTGCATAACATGAAGAATTAGACTGGGATTAGTCGGCGACCCCACCGGCTTAAAGAGAGAAAAAAAATCAAGACAATGGAAGGACATAAGCTATACAAAAACACTATTTCAGCCTCACGTGAGCTAAGGTACACTTGCACTGTAAATGTTTGTGACGGTCTGTGATTTGAGACCATACGGCTCTAAGTCTTACGGTCCAAATTCATAGACCAGAAACATGCAGGCTACATGTCAGTCCTACCCCCCCCCCCCCCCCCCCCTCTTTCACATCATCGGCCTCACCTCATGACATGCCCAGGGTACAGCTGCGCCAAAAACAGGAGTCTGTGCTGGTCTGTGATTTTGGACCTTACGGCTTCCCAAAATCACAGACCAGCACACACAGTGTAGGCTATTTTTCTATCCTACGCTCCCATCCGTCCTCAGTCTCCCGCCCCCTATCACCACACTCAGGCCGTTTCCGGGGGACATGGCAATGTGCATGTCAAGCAAGGTTGACAGCAGGTAGAAACGCTCTCATGCGGAAATCCGCACACAGGTGGATTACTGACCTCTAACTTCCAACTGCTGCCACGCCCCCCCCCCCCCCCGACCCCCCCCTCCCACTCCACCCCCCCCCCCCCCGACCTTTCACTCTCCATTCATCATATCGTATAGGTGTGCTGATTTAGTGTCCAATGTTACAAACGTAAGAAACACAATTAACATACGCTTTGTAACGACAGGAAAAACTTCCAACTGCACCCCTTACGGCTTTCAGCGGTAATGTCCAAAATTACAGACCTGCACACGTTTAGTGGCGTCACGGACACCACGAATAGGTTTGCAAGAACTAACCAACACACTCTCTACAAATGTCCTTGTCGTGCCCAGCTGACGCATGTAACACCCTCCTGGGCGTGCTTTTGGCGAGTGGGTAGGGCACAGGGGGACGGACTTGCACCAGACATGACTTGAGAAATGTAGATGGAAAGGGGGGGGGGGGGGGATGTCACTGTAGTAAATTTGTCCAAGAAATAGGCCTTTGTGACAAGGTCTCGGCTTGGTACACCAGCACGGTGAATTCATGGCCGCCTTCCGAAGCCTTCTGCAGGCCATTCATTTCAACCTTGACCCACAGCAACAGGCAACGAGAGCATTTATGTCTCCAGCTCAACATGATCCTTGTGAGCAATTGGTCTTCGTGGCAAATGCGGCAGACGTCGGCCCGAGTACAACTGCTCAATGAGGATGCGACCAAGGCTTTTGATACGCGACAGTACTCTAGGTTGTATTCACTGACTGACTGATCGATTGACTGACTGATTTCTTAACCCGTTAGCTGTCGGTAACGCTTTTTTGCATCGATGATGAATCATCGCCACAATAAGCGCTACCGACAGTCGAATGGTTAATTCATTTCGTCATTGTTCGATTCTTTGATTCCTTTCTTAACTGACAGTTTGACTCATTCTTTCTTCGATTTTACTGCATGTTTTACAAGGAACAGTAAGTAAAACCAGATAGCGCAGAACGCCAGGGAACAAAAAGTTTCCTCTTCATTGGTGAATCTGAAGTACTGCATGTTTTACAAGGAACAGTAAGTAAAACCAGATAGCGCAGAACGCCAGGGAACAAAAAGTTTCCTCTTCATTGGTGAACCTGAAGTTTGTCAAAAGCAAGGTAATTTAACTCATTCTACCCCAGACACACCACAGCAAGGTAAGGATCGACCATGATAGTTCAAGGGTGATGCCAGAATAGCTTGGCGCCTATGGGCGCCAAGCTATTCTGGCATCACCCTTGAACTATCATGGTCGATCTGTGTCCTGCACTGCAATGCAGTCTTCAGAGGACAACGGTAAAATTTGGGGATTTCGGTGTTGGGGTAGAACGAGTTAAACAGAGAATACAGCCCGAAAAAGTGTTGTGATATATTTAGATATATCCGACCTTGTCATACGCAACATTACTACAGTCATGTTTTTGTTCATTGTTTTTATTTGCTTTTTTTTTTTTTTTTTTTTTTTTTTTTTTTTTTTTTTTTTTCATTTTTCAGCAATCACACGAAACGTGAGCTGCCAATGACAAGGCCATAACAGTAACAATGTAGGCCGGACAAGCGGAAAGAAGAAACTGCGGCAGGGGTGGGGTGGTGTATGTGTGTTGAGTGTGTGTGTGTGGGGGGGGGGGGAGGGAGTGGAGGCACGGAGAGAGGGGGATGGCGAGCGGGGGAGGGGGGGGGGTGTTTGGTCTTCCTCATAAACCTGTCTCTGAAAGGAGTCCGAGCGACAAGGCCCAAGTGACGTACAGCGCTGTGGCGAAGAGGACAGTGTGTGAGAAATATGTATTTGTATTTTTTTCTCTCCCTGTTCTCCTGGAATCAGGCCGCCAAAATGGCGCTTGGAGACATACAAATCAGACCAGGAACACAAGAAGTGAGGGGGAAGGGGCATGCAGAAAACAAAACGTAACTTGTGCTGGCGTGTGATTTTGAACCTTACGGCCAACAGGCCGTAAGTTCAAAATCACACACCAGCACACAAATCGTGAGCCGTGTAGGCAGCAGATGTGTACATGGCGAGTAATGCACTTCTCCGCTTATAGGCTTCTGACCAAGGTTTGGGCGAGCGTTCTATCATGCAGTGAACTGCATTTTGGAACGTAGCATTTGGCTGCTATTTTCCTTGCTATGTCCTCCTTTTCCGGCGTTTCCCACCACACACTCCCGTTGTTGTACCATGTTGGCAGAAGTCGTCGGAGACTCCCAGGCCGCACAGACATTGCGGCGTCAGCTCAACCATGATAGTTCAAGGATAGTGCCAGGCTAGCTTGGCGCCAAGCTAGTCTGGCACTACTCTTGAAGCGCAGTGGTCTATCTACCTTCCGTCGTGGTGTCTTGACACCCTGGGTTCATGCAGCCACCGGTACTGTAAAGAGTACTGGGGGATGGTGACCCCATTGTGCATGCAGCCAGCAGTACCGTAAACAGTAATGAGCGGGAACATGCACAAGGGTTCTGAAGACCTAAAGCGTTTGACTCTTGCTTCCTTCCTCGATCCAGATTTGTACGCTTTTGTTGTTGGTAACAAATATTTTTTTTTATCCTACACTAACCATGTGCTATACAGTATTCGCAGAAGTCTTTGAAGACTCTGAGGCCGCATCGTCAGCGTCGCTCTGGCTCAGCCCCCGCTCAAACTGGAAGGCGTCCTCTTCCGCCCGCTCCTTCAACGCCATCTGGTAGGCGATCTCGAAAGCCTCGCCCAGAGTCAGGATGATCTCCCCTGCCTGCTCCTGCAGCAGAAAAGCAATACTGGAAACGTCAGATGTGATAGTAAATTAAAATAAATGAATACATAAATATTTATTTAGAATAAATAAATGAATTAATGAATAAATAAATGAATGAATAAATTAATAAATAAATAAAATATGATTAATGCATACAGATTAGATGGTTCCAGGGCGAAACAGGTGATCCCTAAATCTGGGGTAGGTCAAACATTGCACATACTTCATACATTCCGTGGATTCATGCAGACCGCTCCAACCGCAAGAGGCATAGATTCTCATGAGCCCCTGCATCCGCAGGGGCTCATGAGAATATATGCCTCTTGCTTGCAAAGAGCTTCCTCACTGACATCCACAGTTTGAGGCGCTTGTCCAGACAGACGCCACCGGCGTTGGTCTGGCTTATCACAACCCTGCGAGACCACCAGGTGCCACCTGAACCCGGCCACGTGTCCGATACCATGCCCGTGTGCCGAAGCATCGTCGTATTGATGTGAGGCAGCTGATTTATGCCCTGTCGAACATTGACTTATCCCTTTCATTTCACACCCAAGTAGCTCCCGTGCTACAAGCATCTGAGAAGAAGAGGGCGGACCCTGCCGTGCTTCGCGCGCACATGGCGAGGGAACGGAAAGAACTGTCGACTTGGTCCTGCGGCAAAAATCGTTTCCCCCTCTCACATCTTGCTTTTCTCAGCTGTCTGTTCCCCTTGCAGTTTGCTCCTGGGGGAAAATCAAGAATCGACCTAGGTAACAGGCAACAGTCCCACCAACAAGCCCCTTCCAACCAGCAGAAAGGCATACAATGTCACAAGCCCCTGCAGCCAGACAATATGCAATCAGGTCCTTCAGATAAATCTCCTCTACCTGCAAAAAGACACAGAACCGCATGGGTCCCTGCAACCCGCAGGGGCTCGTGAGATTCTGTGCCTTT
Source organism: Semisulcospira habei (assembly GCA_036245525.1). Taxonomy (NCBI): domain Eukaryota; kingdom Metazoa; phylum Mollusca; class Gastropoda; family Semisulcospiridae; genus Semisulcospira; species Semisulcospira habei. The sequence continues at coordinate 82,804,116 of BTPG01000006.1, read as the reverse complement.
TGCACCGGGCGCTTTTCCATGCAGTAAGCAAAGGTCCTCGGGCCGACGTCGGCCGCAGGTGGCCCGCGGGCCCACTGCGGCCTACGTCGGTCCGATGGTCTTTTGCTGATGGGGTTGTCTCCAGAGGTGTGCTGGGGCTGCATGAAGTCGGCTCTGAAGATTTTACGTCTTGAGGACAGGGATATAGGTCCGGAATCTGTGCTCTTATGACGGATAAAAACCATCACGGCAAGCAAAAAGGTCCTCGTGACGACATCGCCCGTGGGCAGCCCGTGCACGGCTGTGCGCTGGCCAGCTTGGGCCGACGTCGCTCTGACCTGTAGGGTCCGAAATCACGGACCAGCACACACAGTGGTGAAACCGAACCCGGCCAACGGTTTGACGTGTGCAGGAATCGCGCGCTTTATGATAAGGCAATACCCTCTACCCAGAACAACGCTCTCGGTGCGAGGAACGTCTACTCAGCCTTGTCCAGCAAGAGGCGTAGATTGTCACGAGAGCCTGCGGCTGCAGTGACTAATGAGAATCTACGCCTCTTGCAGATGGAAGAGGATTGAGTGAATTATTCCAAGGGACAGAGCAGCAAGCCGGCTGATTAGTTAGTAAATTGAGAGAATCCAACTTGAAAAGCGTCCGCGATCCGCCTGGCATCTCGAATTTCTGGGAAGGACACACGAGACCAAATCATAATCTCGGGATAAAACCGTGGTCCTCTTCCAGATCTGCAGAACACAGACGTAAATGTGTCAAAGGATTCCGAAAATGCGGTATATCCTTAGCCGCAGGACCACAGATCCTGATATTAAGTGCAGACTATGTGTGTACAAGGAGACCTTGATCGGCCTAGATACATTGACATAGGCACCAGGCTATTCTGGCACAACCCTTGAACTATCACGGTTTTAGACAAAATTTTACTACGGCGCCTCCCTTAAAACTACCATGGTCGATCTGTTTCCTGGTGATGTGCGTGTGCGCTGAATAGTTTCGGGCGCACGATGCCTGCCTTGCACAGTCCCGCCACCCTATTCTGTTACTTTTCTGGGTGGGCACAATCAAATTTCATTAGTAATTAACACACGCTCCTCGTCAGATTTCAGCCTGTCGCCAGGGTGCAAGGCCGGAAGGGGTCTCCACTGCTCTATGTAGCACCACCCTCTTGCAAGAGGCACAGATCCTCGTGCGCTCACGAAAACTGCGGGAGCTCATGATCATCTATGCCTCTTGCAAACCCTCTAGACATATATATATCACCCGTCTTCGAACGGATAAGTAACGAAAATGTGGGACGATGGTGTAAATAGAGAGGACGGAGATCATGAAATCGATACTCCAACCCGGAACTATTTAAATCCACGTTTCTCAATCTGGGGGGAGTCTGGCGTTTAGTCTGAAATTGTTCTGTTGGGGGATCAAGTAAAATTTAACAGGGGTGGAGACCATTTTCAGATGGGAGGATGGTGGGGAGAGGAGGGGAGGGAGGGGGTGATTTCACTTTAGAGGGAGGGGGAAGGAGGGGTAATTTCACTACAGTGAGGTGGGGTGGGGGATAGATTTCACGCCAGACTGACCGTGCCAATTTCTGCCATGGCGCGAGGGGGGAAGGCGATGTTACGCATGAGTGAACGCTCCCAGAGTCTGCTTGGGAGAAGCATTGTGCTTGGGCCGGCAGGCCCTAAAAACAGCTGAAGGGACCAAGGCAGTCAGTTCGCTACCAACCCTTGCCTCCTTCTAGAGGCATAGATGCTCATGAGCCCCCGCAACGCGGGGGCTCATGAGGATCTACGCCACTTGCTAACATTCAAAACCTTTCCCTTTACCGATCCTACCTTTCCGTACAACTTCCCTCCGTCTTCCTCCAAACCAAAGAGGATATCTGGAGTTTCGTGTATGAATGATATTGGCTGATTAATTCTCTCCGATTAATACAATAGCGCCGTTTTCAGGACCGCGGCCCGGGTCATCACTCAAATGGCAAAACGGGGCGACACTAGGGGGTAGGGGTGAAGGGGTGAAAGGGGCTGAGGGCAAGGAGCGGGAGGGAAGAGTAAAGGACGGACAATGGACAGAGCGTGCAGATGCTGGTGTCTTTGACGAGTCGTGTCTGGACACAGTGACAATGATACGGCCACAAGGTTTACCTCTGTCGCCTCGGGCACCGCCCCAGCGCAGTAGCAACACGTCTTCGGGCCCACTACGGCCGCAGTGGGCCCGCGCACGTTCGTGCCCGAGGACCTGGCGTGTGTGTTGTGTACCTGCTTAGTAAGAGTTCTCTCAGTGATGCACCCAGAAACTCTGGGAAGACTTCTGATGGGTCGGGTGGGGTGGGGTGGGGCGCGTGTGTCACTTGGTTAATTTGTAAGCTAGAAATCCTTTAAATTAGTTTAGATCTCTTCTTTCTCTGTGTTTCCTTTGATTTGCCAACTTAAATGTCTGAGCGAGAGAGGGAGGTTGAGGACGTACGTTGGTGTGAGTACATGTCGCATTGGATGTTGACACTAGCAATTTGTCTATATGAAAATGTCCCTGAAATGTATGTTTCTTGTACGAAGGCATTCAAAGAATAAAGTCGCGCGCGCGTGTGTGTGTGTGTGTGTGTGTGTGTGTGTGTGTGTGTGTGTGTGTGTGTGTGTGTGTGTGTGTGTGTGTGTGTGTGTGTGTGCGTGCGTGCGTGTGTGTGTGTGTGTGTGTGTGCGTGCGTACGTGCTTGTGTGTGTGTGTGTGTGGGGGGGTGAGTGGGTGGGTGCGTGCGTGCGTGTGTGTGGAGTATCAGTTGGGTACTCGTTCCTATACTCTCTGATGAAATTTCAGACAGCCTGACAAACAAACCCACCTAAACGAAAACGAACGCAAGAAAGAACGGACGGACGTGCATACGGATGGACGAACGAACACGCCCTAATGAACGCGAGCGAACAAACCCAACGAAAATGAAAATGAATGAATGAACAAACAAACAAACAAACGAAAGGCATTATTGAGAGGTCTCTTACTAAACAGGCATACAAGACCACCATTGAATAATCAAACCTCTCCATCTCCAGTAACTGTTGCGATATTGTAAGAGAGTGTTCCCCAAGCTTGAACAATCAGTCACAGACTGACAAGTTTCAATCAGTTTATAGTAGTAAATAAGTCATAATAAAGAATTTATCACTACCACTTTTACTGCGAAAGGTGCGTTTTCAAGAGGCATTGATCCTCATGAACCGCCTCAACTGCGGCGGTTCATGAAGATCTATGCCTCTTGCAGGTAGATCCTAGGGTCGTTTCCTTGAAGTTGTTCCCAGGGAACGTCTTGAAAACACCACTCGTGGGGGACATTTGATCTAAAGAATGCGCGCCTCTCAAGTACAAGGGCTGGTTTCCTCGAGCTGTTTGCAGTGGACATCTTGAAAATCCACTCGTGGGGGACTTCAGTTGTAAAGGATGTGTGTGTCTGCGGTACAATGATCGGTTCCTTCAAGCCGTTTGTGGTGGTCGTCTTCAAATAACACTGGGAGAAGAGAATGGTCGGGGCGCCGCTTGCACATATATAAAAGTCATGTCTCTAGAGGGTCGCCTCTCGATCCTCTTGTGTGTCAACCCCGGTTCTTGTCGTTTCATTCTTAACATTAACAGATTTTAACGTGACCTTGGCGAGTCCCTTTAACAAATTATTAACATGAGGGCGCAAATCAAGTCGACCTATGCACTGTGAAGGCAAAAGACACCAAGTCCATTTTTCATGAAACGCGAGATTTAATTCAAATTGTTATACAATTATATATAATAATAATAAAATATTAACTAAAAATAAAATAAAATAAATAAATAAATAAATAAATAAATAAAATAAATTTTAAAAAAGCATTTGATGCGTTGTAACTGTCATGAGGGTAGATCTTTTTTTTTCTCCCCCAGACAGAGACCTGTGTCCCTTGAACAAAACTTGTGGTTGAAACCTGCGACAGCCTTCGGGCCTGTGCATCGTCTCATCGGGATGGGGTCGAGGTGAGCCGAGAGACGGGTGGCAAAAGGTACGGGTGGTGAAAGATGAGAGGTGGGGGGAGGGGTGGGGGCAGGACCGTCGGCCCCCTCCCCTTGGGGTCGTGCCCCCGCCTTTGTCCTTTGGATGGTCCACTCGCCAGGCACCACTCATCGGGTCGACAGACGAGCACCCCGAGTCAACACTCGGTTTTGACCAGCGAGTGGAAGAGGCGTGGGCGTGCAGTCACGTGACGGGGTCAGTTGCACGAGTATTCTTAATCCTGTGCAAGTCAAACAGCAAGGTGCTCCGCTATACTGTTAAGGCCGCTGTCTTGTTCGTGATCGTGTTTATCAGCAGGCTGAAGATCAGGGGTAGCAACGGAAAGTTTCAGAACTGTTGTTGTAACCAAATACACTGTGACGTGAAAGGTTCAATGTCCGCTGTTTTACCTCTTTTCGCAGTGGTCGTATTCAAACACTGAAGCCACGTCCTTAAGTCTTCGGGCCGACGTCGGCCGCAGTGGGACCGCGCACTACAGTGCGCGGGCCCACTGCGGCCGACGTTAAGCCCGAGGGTCATCTGCTTATTGGGCTGCAGGAGACTTCGGCCGTGATGGATGCGCCATCGCCGGTTCCTTCAAGATGTTTGGAGCGGTCATCCTGAAATCTCTCTTGTGAGAGTCTCCGCCTCCAGATGATGCGGCACTCCCGTTTAAGGGCTGCTTGTTCAGGCTTTTTGCAGACGACCTCTTGAACTGGTGTGCTGCTCTGTGACTCCGGACATTACGGCCTTCGGCTGTAAGGTCCGGAGTCACAGGCCAGCACACAACTACCACTTGCGGGAGTCTTCAGTCCTTATAGTTCGCGCCCCTCACGCTGAAGGGGTGGGTTTCTTCAATCTGGTCGCGTTGGTCCTTGTGAGAAAGACTTTGCTGAAAAGGATGCGACTCTTTCGTTTAGGGGCAGGCCCCTTGCGGCTGTTTGTTGTCGCCGCTTTGAAAGAAAATCAGAATTGTTGTGCTCTTGCTAATGAAAAGGACTGGGCTGAATGAGAGACCCGTTCAGGTGATCTGAACATCATCCAGAAAAAAGATTGGCCCTACACATCAGCAAAACGGAAGCCGGTTCAAATTAATCAAATCGAAAATGCACATGTTCTAACATCCCTCTCCCTAAAGAAAGAAAGAAAGAAAGAAAGAAAGAAAGAAAGAAAGAAAGAAAGAAAGATCAATCAATCAATCAATCAATCAATAGTCAATTTGGTTTTTAAAAATGCACGCCACTGCTAACTTAAAAAAAAAAAAAAAAAAAAAAAAACTACTCCGGCGGTGAAGGTGAGAATAAAAATACTGCACACACAAGAAAGCCAACTACTGCATTGTCAGCAAACACAATACAAAGGGCTACTTCGTATTAAGGCCCACCGCAAATCACCTGCATGTAGACACAGACTCGCGTGGGCGGGCCCCAATTTGTCAAGGACGGACAAACAAACCAGACGGTTACATGAAGACGACCCCTCTCCTGCCAGTGCATGCACTCGAAGCAGAGCTGTCCAAGGGATTACTTACTTACTTACTTACGCCTGTCACCCCTACCCGGGTATAGGCCGTCGACGAGAGACCTCCAGCAACTCCTGTCCTGTGCTTCTCCTTCGATTCTACTCCAGGTGGTTCCCAGTCTCTTGATGTCTGCTTGGAGGTCTCGACGCCAGGAGTTTCTCGGCCTACCTCTTTTCCTCTTTCCCTGGGGGTTCCATGACAATGCCTGCCTAGTGATACTGGAAGCTGGCTTTCTCAGACTGTGACCGATCCATCCCCATCTTCTTCGCCCAATTTCATTCTCTGCTGTTATCTGCTCTGTTCTGTCCCAGAGTCTGACGTTGCTGATCTTCTCTGACCAGTGGATTTTCAAAATTCTTCTAAGGCAACTGTTCATGAAGGTCTGTACTCTGTTGACTGTGGTTTTTGTCAATCTCCATGTCTCTGCTCCATATAGGAGAACTGCTTTTACATTGGAGTTGAAAATCCGGACTTTGGTGTGTTGTGACAGCTCTCTGGAACTCCACACTTTTTTCAACTGGAGAAAGGCTGCTCTGGCTTTACCGATTCGTGCTCTGACATCTGCATCAGTGCCGCCTTTTTTGTCTATGATGCTCCCGAGATAGGTGAAGGACTCCACCTCCTCCAACGGGGTGCCAGCAAGCAAGACTGGTTCTTCCCTGGTTGCGTTCAGCCTCATTGTCTTTGTTTTCTGTTTGTGAATGGTGAGGCCCACTTGGGACGAGATGTCAGCAAGCCTTGTGGTCTTGTCCTGCATTTGTTGATGAGTGTGGGACAGTAATGCCAAGTCGTCTGCAAAATCGAGGTCGTCAAGCTGTGTCCACAGTGTCCACTGTATTCCACTTCGTCTGTGCTCTGTGGTCATCTTCATGACCCAGTCTATGGCCAGTAGGAAGAGGAACGGAGACAGCAGACACCCCTGCCTGACACCAGTTCTGACCTGGAGCTCTCTGGTGAACTGCCCTTCGTGGATCACGCGACATGTCATGCCATCATAGCTGCTCTTGATCAGGCGGACGAGCTTTGTGGGTACACCGTAGTGTCGTAGGAGTTTCCACAGAGTCTCTCGGTCCACGCTGTCAAATGCTTTCTCATAATCCACAAAGTTGACGTACAGCGGGGAGCTCCACTCCAGAGACTGTTCCACGATGATGCGGAGAGTGGCGATCTGGTCTGTACATGATCGGTTCTTCCTGAATCCTGCTTGCTGGTCTCTCAGCTGGGGGTCAACGGAGCTCTTCATTCTCTCTAGGATGATCCTGTTGAAGACCTTTCCTGGTACTGACAGCAAGGTGATTCCTCTGTAGTTGGAACACTTGCTGAGGTCGCCTTTCTTGGGAAGCTTGATTAGGTACCCCTCCTTCCAGTCAGCAGGCATCACCTCCTCTTCCCAGATTTTTCCAAACAGTGGGTACAGCATCTCAACTGTTGTCTCTAGGTCTGCTTTCAGAGACTCCGCTGGGATGCCATCTGGCCCTGCTGCTTTGCCATTCTTCAAAAATGCCACTGCTTTTCTGATCTCTTCCCGGCTGGGTCTGTCACAGCTGATGGGTAGGTCGGTCTCTGCCGGCTGGATGTCGGGGGGGTCGGGTGGGCTAGGTCTGTTCAGTAACTCTTCAAAATACTCGGCCCATCTGTCGAGTTGGTCTGCTCTGTCTGCAATAGGCTTGCCTTCTTTGTCTTTTACTGGTCTTTCTGTATGGCCATACTTACCCGACAATCTTCTGGTAATGTCGTAGAGCTGTTTCATGTTGCCGCTGCCTGCTGCCTTTTCTGCCTCTGCTGCCAGTCTGTCTGTGTAGGCCCTCTTGTCTGCCCTGATACTCCTCTTCACCTCGCGGTTGTCCAAGGGATTGATGGGGTTAATTTCACTCCAGCAGTGAACTCAACAAGACTGCACCATACACAGATGGTCACGAGCCCTAGATCGCAGTCCAATCAAACTATTCATCGTCAGTTGTGGTCTTTCGTAAACACGACACAAAACGGTCCTCTCAGGACCAACAACACAGACAATTACTTAAACGCGTTAGAAAGATAGGGGGAAAAGGCATTTGGCCGACTTAGGCTTTAGCTTCCCTGTGCACGGCGAGGGGGGGGGGGGGGGGGAGGAGGAGAGAGAGAGGAGAGAGAGAGAGAGAGAGAGAGAGAGAGAGAGAGAGAGAGAGAGAGAGAGAGAGAGAGAGAGAGAGAGAACTGAGCACTGGAAGCACATTTCGACTCGTGCGAAGCATCATCTATCGATTCATTCTATTCCCGCTGCTTGGCATGCATAAAACTACAGAAGATGCAAATACATAGTCCTTGTGATCACAAATAAAGTTACGCTGTGTTATTTGCATTTCGATCGAAAATCGGCATAACAAGGCACAGTGAAATTTGCATGTGAAGTGCGCGATCTGTGCACAGTTTAGCATGCGGAACGACGCTGCAGCTTGCAATACGATGCTTCAATATGAGGTACTAAGTGTCAGTAAGTGAGCAATATACGAACATTCTCTCTCATGCCTTCTACCAATGCAGAAGACATCGTACTGTTCGGTTATCTACCGCGAAGACAAGCTGAAGACGCTGGACAGTTATGCACTAAATATTAATGTACACCACAGTACGCAAAAGGCTAATCAATGGGCCGAAGTAGGCCGCTGTGGGCCCGTGCCGATGGCCTTTGCGTACTTGAAGTTGTCCAAGAAACATGGACACAAAAAGTGGTGTCACCAAGAGGCATAGATCCTCTATGCCTATTGTAGTGGATCGCGTCAAATTTCTCTCAAGGTTTCAGTGAAGGGGTTAATTTCACAGCAGCAGTGAGCTTTAGGTTACAAGGGCCGAGTGAAACAAATGTATAAAACATTGTTAACACCAGGATCATTTTTTTTTTTTTTTTTTTTTTTTTTTTGTGCCAGCTCGCTGTTTGGGCCTGGCTTCCGTCCCTGAACCCTGAAATAACTAAGACACAGTGCCCAAGTACTGACAATTTTAAGCCCCAAAGAAGCTCCGGCCACGTGTATGGAAGACAGTGACATGCTACGTTCTTAGGCGGAGCGGACGTGTATGCACGTCTTTTACACGTGAGTTCTAAACGAGATCTCCACCAGCAAGACGCAAATGTAAATCCTCACGAAACTTCTGAACAAGATGAATAGATCCTCGTGAGCTCCTCTAGGTTGCCGGTGCTCATGAGGATCTATTCCTCCTCAGTACAGCCAGGAGCATTTCACTGTTAAACGGACTACCCACCAAAGCCTAACTCACAAACAGAACGTAATACGTACATCTTCTTTTCTTCGCAATATGCATAGATACTCATGACTCCCTGTAGGCTGCACGGACCCATGAGGGTCTATTCATCTTGCAGTCAGAAGTGGATCACCGGCCAGTTCCTTTTATAAAGAATAGTGAGGTTACGTCTAAACCGAACGGCTCCCAACAACCAACGGGATTGAAGTCACGGCAGATAACCAGTTCAGCTCAGTCAAGTGCGATCTCTGCGTTCGGAAAGGCCCATACTCCCTCCACCCCACCCATCAGAAGTTTCTTTCGATATCGTACCAGTCTTGGTCTGGTTTACTATGGATCTCCCATGTCCTGTCAACGCTCGATGGTTTTCTCCACACATCTGCTCCGCAGGCGATCGACTGTGTGGTGCCCCTTAGTTAACGTGCGCTCCAGAAACACTGACAACACTCCAGACATCTCCAAGAGGCATAGATCTATGCCTGTTGGAGATATGCCTCTTGGAGATGTCTGGAGTGTCGTCGAAGATCTATGTCTCTTGGAGATGTCCGGAGTGTTGTCTCTGCTTGTGGCACGTGCTATGACTTCGCGCTCGTTCCTTGTTTGGGAGTCGTTCGTTGTAAATGCGACCTCTCTAACAATGTTACCCGAATGTAGCATTAGGTTTAATTCGCTGAGCTTTACGGATGTGAGGTTCGCCCCGGGGAATTTATCAAGATGACAAGTAACAAATGACGAGAAGACTTGACGCATTTCAGAGCCGGGGCAATATGCAACGGAAAAATATAAGTGTGACGTTTAACCGTTTGGCTGTCAGTAGCGCTGGTTGTCGAGGTGACTCCTACCGGAATCACCTCGACAGAAACCGCTACTGACAGCCAAAGGGTCGAGCCGGCAGTAGGCCTGTGTGTCAGAGGGCAAGCTGAGAAAAGACAGGGAGTGATGGGTTTTACATGTGATTGTATGCCGGGTTTTCATTTACGTACCCCTGCTCCTAAAAATTACAGTATGTAAGTAAAGAAAGAAAACACGAAAGAAAGAAGAGAGGGAGAGAGAGGTTGGAATCACTTCGACAAAAAGCTCTACCGACAGGAAAAGGGTCGAACCGGCAGTAGGCCTGTGTGTGTCAGAGAGCTAGCTGAGAAAAGACGGGGAGTGATGGGTTTTACATGTGATTTTCATTACGAACCCCTGCTCCTAAAAATTACAGTACCTAAGTAAAGAAAGAAAACACGAGAGAGCGAGAGA
>BTPG01000006.1:82746600-82791600 GCA_036245525.1 Semisulcospira habei | reverse complement strand
ACTGTGCGTGCAATGTCATCTGAGTCATGTTGTGTCACTCATGCGTCATGTTATGTCATCGTCAAAGTGTCAAATTATGACGCCAGGGATTAGCACAGTGGGCCAGTGTGTCAGAGGGCCAAGTGAGAAGAGACGGTGAGAGATGGTTTTTACGTGTGACTGTATGCCGAGTTCTCGTTTCGTACCCTTTCTCCAACCCCTTTCCCTGCCGTGACGCCACAACAAATACTAATATGCAAGAGGTACAGATCGTGATGAGCCCCCGCAAGCTGCTGGGGCTCGTGAGGATCTACGCCTCTTGCTCAAATCACTTTGAATCGCTGCTCCTTGGGCAGCCAGGGATCTATCACGTTGAAGTAAAGAAGATGTCATCACATACAATCCCAGACCACTAGCAAGGATGGGGTGCAACAATAAAAGCAACAACAACAACAAAAAAGTAAGTAAATAAGTAAGTAAGTATGTAAGTAAGTAACACCGGCCATTATATAGGCGCTTTCAGTTCTGTGAATCGGCTCAAAGCGTCGCGAACTGAGCCCAACATGCACGCTCACGTGAAATACACGCACTAACTTCTGAAGACAAACGGAGTACAGGACAAAGCACAGAAAATTACGCGGTGCGAAGGGTCAGCCCGACAAATGAGGTTTGGGAAATTTTGATCGTTTAAAATTTATAAAGTGGCCTGAACCCGGTCCCAAAGTGGATCGGGAGGAAGAGCCGGAGAAAGAACCCTCGATGGTCAGCCCGAATTAACTTACTAGACACTTACTAGAGGCGAAAGGTCCGACGCCTGAACCGGGTATCGAACCTCGCACCTTTAGCATTGGCGACAGGCGACTACCACTGCACCATACATACATGCATGAATGCATTCCTTAATCCGGCATCCATAAATAGATAAATAAATAAATAAATAACGTGTCCAACAGTTACATCTCCAGTCACAGGCTGAAAGCCCGATGACCTTTCCTAATAATGAACGCAGATCTATGTAGACAATACTACCAAAAAGCAAAGGTGCAAGCGAGCTCCCGCACCAGCGGCAGACACATGAAGGAATTACGTATATGCCTCTTATGACCCGTGTTAAAATCGCCCAGTTTTCTCGACAGCGAATCATAAACAATTAAAACTTGTCAACAACAACTGCTTCATTCCAGAAATCAATATGAGCATTTCCTAGTTTTCAATGCACGTTATTCGGAAATCAGAAAATATGTCAATATGACATTGCACATGTTTCGACGAAAACAGTGGATTAAAAGCCCGGACAAACATGCGATATCGCATGTTTTTCCGGACTTGTAAATCACTGTTTTCGTCGAACCAATCTGGACCTACTTCTGATTTCCGGAAATCGTCTGCTTCGTATCACCCTAGGTCAACTAGGCTTTCTTGCACACATTAAGAGTCAGCTGAAAATTTACGGTGTAAGGGAGAGAACTCGTGCTTTTCTGCCTGTCATGACGGAAACCCCGTTAGCGCATCGTAGCTGCTGCTGAGACTTTTTTAAAAAGCGAAAATGAGAGTGAAACTTGACTCATTCGAGACGAACGGCATCTGGATGCCGCGTATCCGGATGCCGTTCGTCTCGAAAGAGTTAAATATATGTACGAAACTAAACTGTCTGACAGTGACCTCAGAAACAAATTATTTTACCTTCTGCGGACAAGAAAATTGATAAACAGTCGAATTTGCCTGAAACAACGTCGGAAATCGCTGAAAATGTTTTAGAATCATGCGTTTCATAAACCCCCGTCTTCATTTTATCTATAAACTACTCTTCGAACTAAACTTCACCTTATGAAAATTGTTCTAAAAAGCATGATAGCCAAAATAAGGTCCCGATGAATTTTGTGATATCCAAAGTCCACTGTCCTCGCGCTGGGACCATACGGCGTTGAGGCGCGTCCCCTGGGTGGTGGATAGGGGGTCCCTCGTGAGAGGGGTGCACCGAATGAAATAAGGTGCCGTGAACCAACATGGTCTAAGGGAAGGTGACCCCGACAGAAAACCCCTGGTCCTCCTAGTAAGGGGGTTGGGCGTGGGGGTAGCTTCCCCACCCTGCAAAAAAGGAAATAGCTACAAAAACGCCGACGAAAAGACTAACAGTAATTCCTTTCCTGGAGGAGGAAGGTTCTTCTACTAGAAGACTTATGACGTCCTGTGGTGAAAGCCGGAAGTCTTCGGAAGCCACAGGACCGAGCCGCCTCTCTCTATCCAGGGATACAACCATGGGCACATGGAACGTCAAGACCATGTACCAGAGCGGCAAGGCCGCCCAGATAGCAGCGGAAATGCAAAAGTACAACCTTTCCCTGCTAGGCATCAGTGAAGCCAGATGGACGCAGTCTGGCCAGAAAAGGCTGTTAAGTGGGGAGATGATTCTGTATTCAGGTCATGAAGAGGAGAATGCCCCCCATACAGAAGGAGTAGCACTCATGCTGTCACCAGTGGCACAGAGAGCGCTGATGGGCTGGGAACCTCTTGGGCCAAGAATTATAACAGCAGCCTTTAGAACCAAGAAAAAGCTCAAGCTGAACGTCATCCAGTGTTATGCGCCCACCAATGACAGTGACGAGGAAGAGAAACAAGAGTTCTACGACCGACTCCAGAGTGCCGTGGACAAATGTGCGGAGCGAGACATCACCATCGTCATGGGCGATTTTAATGCCAAAATAGGGGAGGACAACACCGGATACGAAGAGGTGATGGGGAGACAGGGACTAGGCTCGGAGATGAGTGAGAACGGGGAGAGGTTTGTAGACTTTTGTGCTCTAAACCGACTTGTCATTGGAGGCAGCATCTTCCCACACAGAAGAATACACAAAGCAACTTGGGTCTCACCTGACCATACAACAGAGAACCAAATAGACCATATCTGCATTAGCAAGAAATTTAGAAGATCCCTTCAAGATGTTCGAGTGAGGAGGGGAGCAGATGTCGCCTCAGACCACCATCTGCTTACCTTAAGAATGAAGCTCAAGCTAAAGAAAAGCCGCACAGAGACAACAAGAAGACAGCGCTATAATGTAGGCCTCCTGAGAGAAACTGGAGTTAGAGAAGAGTTCAAACTGGTGCTGTCCAACCGGTTTCAAGCACTACAGGAGCTAGTAAATGAAGAGGAGGCGGTCACCACAGAGCAGCAGTGGAAGGCAGTTAGAGAGGCGCTGAACTCAACCTGCAAAGACACTGTAGGGTTCAGGAAACACCACCACAAGGACTGGCTGTCGGCACAGACCTTGAAGAAGATAGAAGCGAGGAAGCAGAAGAAAGCAGCGGTCAACAACAGTCGCACGAGAGCAGCCAAAGTAAGGGCACAGGGGGAATACTCGGAAGCCAACCGCGAGGTGAAGAGGAGTATCAGGGCAGACAAGAGGGCCTACACAGACAGCCTGGCAGCAGAGGCAGAAAAGGCAGCAGGCAGCGGCAACATGAAACAGCTCTACGACATTACCAGAAGATTGTCGGGTAAGTATGGCCATACAGAAAGACCAGTAAAAGACAAAGAAGGCAAGCCTATTGCAGACAGAGCAGACCAACTCGACAGATGGGCCGAGTATTTTGAAGAGTTGCTGAACAGACCTAGCCCACCCGACCCCCCCGACATCCAGCCGGCAGAGACCGACCTACCCATCAGCTGTGACAGACCCAGCCGGGAAGAGATCAGAAAAGCAGTGGCATTTTTGAAGAATGGCAAAGCAGCAGGGCCAGATGGCATCCCAGCGGAGTCTCTGAAAGCAGACCTAGAGACAACAGTTGAGATGCTGTACCCACTGTTCGGAAAGATCTGGGAAGAGGAGGTGATGCCAGCTGACTGGAAGGAGGGGTACCTAATCAAGCTTCCCAAGAAAGGCGACCTCAGCAAGTGTTCCAACTACAGAGGAATCACCTTGCTGTCAGTACCAGGAAAGGTCTTCAACAGGATCATCCTAGAGAGAATGAAGAGCTCCGTTGACCCCCAGCTGAGAGACCAGCAAGCAGGATTCAGGAAGAACCGATCATGTACAGACCAGATCGCCACTCTCCGCATCATCGTGGAACAGTCTCTGGAGTGGAGCTCCCCGCTGTACGTCAACTTTGTGGATTATGAGAAAGCATTTGACAGCGTGGACCGAGAGACTCTGTGGAAACTCCTACGACACTACGGTGTACCCACAAAGCTCGTCCGCCTGATCAAGAGCAGCTATGATGGCATGACATGTCGCGTGATCCACGAAGGGCAGTTCACCAGAGAGCTCCAGGTCAGAACTGGTGTCAGGCAGGGGTGTCAGCTGTCTCCGTTCCTCTTCCTACTGGCCATAGACTGGGTCATGAAGATGACCACAGAGCACAGACGAAGTGGAATACAGTGGACACTGTGGACACAGCTTGACGACCTCGATTTTGCAGACGACTTGGCATTACTGTCCCACACTCATCAACAAATGCAGGACAAGACCACGAGGCTTGCTGACATCTCGTCCCAAGTGGGCCTCACCATTCACAAACAGAAAACAAAGACAATGAGGTTGAACACAACCAGGGAAGAACCAGTCTTGCTTGCTGGCACCCCGTTGGAGGAGGTGGAGTCCTTCACCTATCTCGAGAGCATCATAGACAAAAAAGGCGGCACTGATGCAGATGTCAGAGCACGAATCGGTAAAGCCAGAGCAGCCTTTCTCCAGTTGAAAAAAGTGTGGAGTTCCAGAGAGCTGTCACAACACACCAAAGTCCGGATTTTCAACTCCAATGTAAAAGCAGTTCTCCTATATGGAGCAGAGACATGGAGATTGACAAAAACCACAGTCAACAGAGTACAGACCTTCATGAACAGTTGCCTTAGAAGAATTTTGAAAATCCACTGGCCAGAGAAGATCAGCAACGTCAGACTCTGGGAGAGAACAGAGCAGATAACAGCAGAGAATGAAATTGGGCGAAGAAGATGGGGATGGATCGGTCACAGTCTGAGAAAGCCAGCTTCCAGTATCACTAGGCAGGCATTGTCATGGAACCCCCAGGGAAAGAGGAAAAGAGGTAGGCCGAGAAACTCCTGGCGTCGAGACCTCCAAGCAGACATCAAGAGACTGGGAACCACCTGGAGTAGAATCGAAGGAGAAGCACAGGACAGGAGTTGCTGGAGGTCTCTCGTCGACGGCCTATACCCGGGTAGGGGTGACAGGCGTAAGTAAGTAAAGTCCACTGTAGATTGAGAAAATCAAAGCGATACGCGTGCAGTGAATTGAACTGAGCTGCTATGCCTAAACATTCACTACACTTGAAAAGTACATACACAGGTTATCACTGACAAGCTACCATTTCAAGTAACACATGCACAAATTTGAATTCCTTCCAAACTTCATTTTACTCACCAAAACAGGTAGACTTTAATTAAATCAAGCACACAGGCACACACAAAAAAAAAAACCCACGAAAAAAACCAAACCGTATCACCTGTCTTGTTTCACAGAACATCACGTGTGCTGGTTTGTGATTTTGGACCTTACGGCTGCAAGCCGTAAGGCCTAAAATCACAGACCAGCACACGCTTTCAGCCCACACCCAACCCGCCACACCTCAATCTATCAACTTAACTGTTTGCTCGTAAGCTCAAACAAACAAGACACCGGACCATACGGAATCTGGCTTTCGGGATCTAACCGAGCGTTCACACTTATTTCTCTACAACTCCGCTCTCTTTTAACTGATCAATTTTACGGCGGATAAAGCGGTCAGCCCACCCCTTGCCTCTTACAAAATTGACACACATTCACTCCGTCTACAGGACAACGGTGGATAAACATTTTTCTAGCGACGAACAGACTAGCCGTGTAAGATGTCTCTCTATTCTTGAAGATGTCGCTTAAAGGAGGGTAACAGCGAGGGCACGAGTCGTCTGACAAAAGGCACAGATCCTCATGAGCCCCCGCATAACTGCGGAAGCTTATGAGGATCTATGTCTTTTGCTCGTCCAGTATCGTAGCGTGTAATTGTTTTCTGGGTCTTTTTACGTCAGTGTTTCAACGTTGCAGAGAGGTCACTGGTTGTTCCGTTTAGTGTTGCCATTTTCGAATTCACTCCAACGCAGAACACCACACATTTGAGAGAGGCACATATCCTCATGAGTCCCCGCATGTGCGGGGGTATCAGAGAACTCAATTAATGATCCTATTTGGCCCTATTGCAGACCAATTCAGACAAAGTCGAAATTTACTGTGGGGTAAAAATCATACTGTCCTTCGTGACCATAAAACAATGCTTATACACTTCTTGATATGTGTAATCCTCCACTCGTGTGTAACTTGCCTGAAAAAAAAAATACATCTGTGATTTAAATCAAAGGATGATATCACGGAGTTCAAGCAATAACTTTATTCCAAAGATGTCTCTTTTTCTCTCTAGAGTCTTCAATGTACCCTTCTAATTCCCTCTTGATTCTTCTAGGGGTTTTCTCGTTTTCTCTACGCCTGCTGGCAAATACTGGCAAATTAATGGCGGCTCGAGTGACACTCTCCGTGTAAACATCACAATATTCGCCTCTTTTCAAAACTACCCGTCAAGTGAAATGTTTTTCTAAACAGCAGGGACGGTGTGTACGCGTACACTTTCATAAATGCAGCTCCGTCTGAGGAATCCGTCTGTAAAATACATGGGGCCGATCAGAATCAGCAAGAAACATGGATTCTCATGAGCCCCTGCGGCTGCAGGGGCTCATGAGAATCCATGCATCTTGCTTATGAAATGGTCTACAGATCATCAGGGGGTACGGCTGCAAACAAACTGTAATATGAGGAAAGGTTACGGTGACACGTCAACTGAGACACCGGGGAGAAAATGTTATGCTTGTCAAGATGTAGCTAGTGTCTTTTGCCACCGCGAGGGTGATTTGAAAGGCGTGGCACTTATAGGGATTGGCACATTTTTTTTACTCCTTAACTCGGACAGTCGATATTATTTACGCCCTTGTACACGTCACGTGTTCAACTCCGCCGCAAAAGGTATCCATGGGCTTATGGAACAACTACAAGATGGTTTGACATTGCTGAGGACGCTGATTTTTTTTTTTTTTTTTTTTTTTTTTTTACTGACCCGACCCTAGAATACACTGCTGCCTTGGGAGAGGTGGAGGAGGGGACATACGGAATCAAACTAATTAAATGCGTCATAACTGAATACTTGTACTTGTTGTAATGCACGAGAAATAAACGGACTGGAAGCCTGAAGCTGAAAATAAATACCTAGCAAATACCCTACAGTGATTGGTTTCTCGGACCATTTCAAAGAAACATATGGTACTTTTCGGATCATAAGCAAAATATCAAGATAACTGTATTCTGTTTTAACCCCTTGACTGCTACTGACGATACCGTTCGGCGGAAAAAACAAAAAACGCTTAACTAGGCGTCTTTTCCGCCGAACGGTACGGTATCGTCAGTAGCAGTCACGGGGTTAAGTAGCAATAACATCAATGGGGTGAATATTTTCCAGGACGACAGGCTCTCTGCCTTACTGAAACAGGACACATCTCATGCTGATGCACCTGACGATACCTTCAGAGAGAATTTTACTAGCACGTGGAGAAACAACGAACCCCCCCCCCCCCCCAACAAAAAAACAAACAAAAAAAACAAACAAACAAAAAACAAACAAACAAAAACCACTCATAAAAGTCTACAGAAATGGAAGAAACGGATGACAGGCTAAACAGCCACACGTGTTCCCTGTCTGTACCAGGAGCCAAGCATGAGCGAGATTAGTCCTAAACCAACCACTAAGCAAGGTGTGCCGCTATGGCGGCGCACCTTGCTTAGTGGCTGGCGCAGGGCTAAGCTCTCTCATACAACTGACCCCAGCACTGTAAACTGCCACAAGCACATTGCCGGTGTATCAACCGCTACCTACGGGGCAAGCCGGGGTAATTGGCCCGTCCCTACGGACACCTGACACACTTCACCATGGGGTCCTCCTCTTATACTCTCTACCCCCGAACCCCAGGACCCAGTGGCCCGTCACACGAGCCCCGTGACAAGCACGACAAAGGGCCTGCCACTGCTCGGGAGCTGCACCACTGATGCCTCATTAAACCGCACCCCTCACTTTAAACAGTGTCTTCGCCGTCTGCAAGTGGCGTGGATTCTCATGATCCCTGCAGAGTGCAGGGGTACATTTAGAATCAACGCCACTTGCGCGCAAAAACTCTCGTCCATTTTACAGCAATCCTCGCGCGAGATTTGAGTTGCTGAGATCTAAGCGCAAAACATGTAGTCAGTGTGAGGAGTGAGAGAGCAGTGAAACTAACACCTATAGCGTGATACGACGTGATTTCTCTTTGCAACCCCCCCCCCCCACCCCTATCCACCCACCCACCCCCTTCTCGATACCTCTTTCGCATCCAGTAGCAAGTGCAGGAGATATCCATCATCATGGAACAAGGCGGTTTGCCCTGTGCAGGCAAAAGACAGCACGTCCAATTTTTGTGAAAAGCAAAATTTCCATTGCATTGGAAAACATATTTAAAATCTCGCCTTGCCTCCACACAGCCACATTATGCGCTGACGAGCAACAAAAAAAAAAAAAAAAAAAAATAAAAAGACATCATTCGAGTCATCGGAAACATTTATTGGTCTAGCAGGAGATGCAGGGCCACAGCTCCTCAGCAGCTTTACATCCATCTTCAGCGACTTGGAACTAGCTGCACAATGTCTACCAAACGCTCACACTGGTTGTCTCCTTCGATTTGCTACCACTACAGCGGTAGCGAATCGAAGGCGACAACCAGTGTGTCACGCTCTGTACAAAAAAAAAAATGCCAACTTTAAAAAAAAAAAAGGGCGCCGTTCGGCTCAAGAAGCAAAAGGGACAGCTCCTAAGACTTCACCCCATGATCCTATACCTAGCTCCGAGCGGCCTAGATGTTGTAAATTGACCCCTACGCCGGCAACAGGCGTAGATTCTCTAGACGCCCTGCAGATCATAAGGAATTTTGCGAATCTGTGCCACTTGGTGCTGGAATCAAATCCGCCTAGGTCCCCCCCCGCCCCCCCCCCCCCCACCGGATAGATAGTCTTACACCATTAGCGGGCTAATTTCAACTCATTTTCGTCTCCGGCGCAACTCAGGCGTGAGGCGTTTTCGTTGCGGCGGCGATTGAATCTCGTCACGCTTTCACGTCACCTGGCTGGGCTGCGTTGGGGTTTGCAGCTTACGATGTCATTTCCCTTTGACCAAGAAGGGCGACGTGTTTAGATACCTCAAAAACTAAACCTTTCTCTCATGAAGGTAAGATTAAAGCATTCGAGACGCGCTGCATCCGGACACGCCGGTTTACGCCGCTATCCGGATGCGGCACGTCTCGAAAGAGTTAACATACTGAGTCCTTTAGGTCAAAATTATCGACTGCTGATAATGTAATCTCCTGCTACCTATAAATGAATTCATATCCGATCGGGACGAGACGCATACGGTCTCTGCAGACCGCTTGGATGTCCTCACTGTCAAGGGGCACTGCCTACTGTCTCTGACCTGATTAAGGTTTAGGAATAACGTGTACGACGTGTTCCACACAAAACTTAATGTCTCAAAATCAGAACAAGAAATCAGTGCTACCTGAGACGCTGTGCGTGCAAGGACCATGCGCATATCACATATCAAGCCATTTTGAAATACGAGTTCCGCTTGTTAAAAAATTAAAATAAATTTCTCAAACTGTGAACAAGAAATCCGTGCTACCTGAGCCTCGCCGTGTGCGCACTAACCATGCGCGTGCGCTCTTTGTATTACGAGGTTTTTTTTCCAACTTAAACAAATGACTCAAACTATGAACTACAACAAGAAATCAGTGCTACCTGGGTCGCAGTATGTGCAGGAATCATGCACGTGTGTCATCGAAAGTCATTTAGTTCTGTTTTTCAATTAACACTTTCGAGACGTGTCGCATCCGGATTCGCGGCTCCGCCGCGAATCCGGTTGCGGAACGTCTCGAAAGAGATAAAACAAATGTCTCAAACTCTGAATAAGAAATCACTGTTACCTTGGTCGCCTTACGTGCGGGACCTATGCGCGCGCGTGTCACATCAAACGCCATTTTGTAACGTGAGTTTCATTCTTTTACACAATCAAAGCGCCACCCGCGCAAATTAAGTTTCAGAATATCAGGCACTAGAATAGAGCAGGCCTTTGGCGGGTCACATTACACGTTCGTTCCCGCTTAACCCCATCGTTCCCAGTGGACGCTGTGTTTCTAAGACCTTTGTTCATTCAACTCCTCAGCCGTCCAGAGCGAGGATCCCAAGTGGCGTCCGAAAGAGACATAGATCCTCATGGGCCCCCACAACTGCAGGGGTTCATGAGGATCTATGTCTTTTTCAGAGGATCTATGTCTTTCGCTTTTTTTTTTGCTTTTTTTTTACAGCAGTTAAGGGTTTGAATTTGAAACCCCAAGGCACGCCAGCAACTCTTCTGAGAGGCAGAAGAGGTAGATCTCTTCAAACATGATGCATAAATTCTCATGAACCCCTGCGGATGCTGGGGACGATGAACATCAGTCTATGCTTCATGCAGATGGAAGAATTCAGCTGTCACAATACAGTCATCTCCATACCAACTTTACCTCCCAAGATAACTTAAAACTTTCTTCTTCTGCGAGGCAGCAGAGAGATATAAAACGGATCCCTTACAAGCAAGAGGCATAAATTCTCATGAGCCTCTGCTGTCGCAGGAGCTCATGATAATCTATGCCTTTTGCACAGGGCAGACGCTGGCCGACGGACTGTTCTACAAGACTCCCGGCATTCAAAGCTGTCTACCTGGCATTCAATGCGGTCTACCGGACAAGCGGCGACCCCTGGTGCTAAGCAAACGTTTGTCAACGGACTGCCACGCAAGGAAGCTGCCCTTTTTCCCCCCTCTCACTCGGCCTTCTTCGTTGGTCTTTCAGTTGAGCGACAGATTTCAGCCCTGGGGCCTTCATTTGTCCGGGCAAAGCAGGTATACATGAACGCAAGGTGTTTGTGAGTGTGGTAGACTCTCCGCAGTAGGAAGGGGAGCTAGGTAGCTCAAGTGGTACAGCTGGGATACCAATTTGCTCAGACCACCTATTTCCGGTGCCTCATCTCTGAAACCACATTCGTGGTGGACAATCGGATTAGTGGTGGACAAGACTTTTAACATTTTCCGCCGTAATATTAAACAATAACTCGCTGACTCTTGGTCGGTAGAACTATGCACGGAGCTTTCGTTATACGGAACTCGGGTCAGAAAAATAAATTACGCGGCCAGCAAAAGACATTGATTCTCGTGAGCCCTTGCCTCCAGAAAAAAAGCAGATGTAAGCAAAGACATCCGATCTTTACCAAGAGGACACATATCTTCACGCGTCCCTCTATGCATGTAGCCATCTAACTCTATGTTCCTTGACGACGGAAGGAGGTGGCCGTCCCAGTAGCAAAACGTCTTCTGGCACGCCAGCCGCAGTGAGCCCACTGCGGCCGTCGTGGGCCCGAGGACCTTTGCTTACCGGGTGTAACTTCCACCACCCCCCTCCCCCCCCCCCCCCCCCCACCCCCAACTTCCAACTTCTATTTTCACATCTTTCAGCTCTTGTAATCCCGTATTTTGGACTCCGGTTCAGGCAGAATGGCCAAGTTGTAATGTAAACTACCCCGCCAACCCCGTCAGCGTTCAGTTCTATTAGCCGCGCTGCGTGAAAGCCAAGACACAAAAACAAAGGCATTATGCGCCTGGTGGCTGTGTAGGGCGACGGGGTGAAGGAGGGACAATTCACGCTGATTACTTCCCGAGATCCGCTGCGCACGTCGCAGATCGAGGCAGGTAACCAGTGTGGATGTGAAGGGAAAACATCGTGATACCCAGGGTGGAGAAACTTTCGAAGACGTTAAGCATACAGGCCACCCGAGGAGAAACGGGACACCTGAGGGTAGGGGACACGTCAGAGCCGTCACAGCCTTGTGCTGAGAAGAAGTGCGCACGCTGGGTTACGAACGAAATCAGAGTCAAATCACGCCAGAGAGTCTGGGTGGCATCTATCAGACAACAATCGCCATTAACCCCATCACTGTCAAAAGACGCACAGTGTCGTTTTGAAAGCCTTGTTAACTCATTCAGCCCGACGGCCGTATTTCCCAAATTTTGGAGGCGTCATTCAACGACTATGCACCAGTTGCAGGAGATAGGTCGACCATGATAATTCAAGGGCAGTGCCAGATTAGCTTGGCGCCTGTCGGCGCCAAGCTAATCTGGCACTGCCCTTGAATTATCATGGTCGACCCATCTCCTGCTATAGTGCGTCAGGGCTGAATAAGTTAACCCAAAAACCTCAACAGCCGCAACCGTCGAGGAAACAAAGATACAAAGTAGTGTCTGCAAGAGGCATAGATCCTCATGAGTCCCCGCAAATGCGGAGACACATGAGGATCTATGCCTCTTGCTGATAGTTGCGGGGACTCGTGAGGTTGTACGTCTCGTGCAGTTGCATAGTGTTCACTTTTCTTGGCCGTCAATGGGGTTAATGTGAAAAGTAAGGTATTTAGCCATCATCCGTCAAATCGCCACGTGTCGTTGCTTTTCTTCTGAAATCACTGAAAATTTCAACGGAAAAAAAAAAAAAAAAAAAAAAAAAAAAAAGCGAAGAAAAGTCCAAAGAACATGAACAAGAGACGGCCAGCATGATACACTGATTTTCATGAGCCCCAGTACTATAAGCCCCAGCAACCACAGGGGCTCTTGCAAATACATATTTCCAAATAATAATAATAATAATAATAATAATAATTATTTAAAAATAAAAAAAACATGTTCACATTTTTTTAATCTACCGGAAACATACGGGAATCTACCGGAACCCGTTCAGCGCCTGCTGACGCAGACTGTGTTTGAGCAGTCTTCGTTAATTCTACACCAAACTACCCTAGATGTCCCAGGAACATGGATTCAGGGGTGTCAACAAGAGGCATAGATCCTCATGAGCCCCCGCAACTGCGGGGACTCGTGAGGTTGTACGCCTCGTTGGGTGGTCTCGGCACTGAGCGGGTTTAAAACACTGCTTGAAACGTAATCAGACGTGACACTTACCCTACTCCTGACGCTGAAGACATGACAGTAGTGCTTCCCCGTCTCCTTGTCTTTGGTGACGTAGGCAAAGAAGTTCATATGGTCGCCGTCCTGACATGCGCAAAAGATGTTGGCGATCTCATGATCACAGATCACTTTCTGCAATTCAACAGAACCATTTCGTCGGCTAGACAACAGGAAAATCTTCATAATTATCACGCAAGTTTTTTTTGGCTTTAGACGAAACACCAGACTAAATGGAAACTGCCATGGTCGACCTGGTTCCTGAAATGTAATGCTATCTACAGAGGACCAGCCCCAAGCTGCAGCAAACTTTTCCAGGCCAGTAACTGCCAACCAACTGTCCCTCCGCATTCCAGTGAGATGTTTCCGGAGAGCTAAAAATAGCTCAAAATTAACAGCGTTGCTAACCCATATACTGAGGCTAAATGCTTCAAAATTGTACACCGCCATATGCAAGCTGCATTATAGTACTTGCAGATAAGGATATAGACCAATGGCTTTACTTCAAGGGTGGTGCCAGAATAGCTTCTGGCACTACCCTTGAACTACTTTAGTCAAATGTATTTCACACGCTGGTGTATTCCGAATGATAAGAGTTAAATATGCTGACGAGCAAATGAAATATGACTTCTTTTTTAGAATCATAGGTGTTACATCCCAAGCTGTGGCACGCCCCAGCCCGTGCACAAAAGGTCTTCCAGTCTCGAATTCATCACGCGAACAGTGGAAATACGTGAAAAATATTTTTGAAACATGTGGTGCAGATTTGACCGCTTTAAAGATTAGTTTGTTTGAAAAATGCAGAAAAGTGCCCACGTAATGTTTTGTCGTATGAAGTCGTTTCGGACTTTCAGAATGTGCGCCTTTCGCGGATTTTTCAGTGATTACCTCTAAATTGAGAAAGCTTTATGTAACTAAGATCCATTAAAACGTCATTTGATTTTCCAAATCTAGATCAAAATCTGTAGTCAGTTTGTAAATGGCGCCGTCCCAAATGATCAACCAATCACCAATGGGCCTCTATTACGAGACTACTCGAGACCGGAAAGGTTCTTGTGCACAGGTTGGGGCGTGCCACAGCTTGCCGTGTAACAATAGGAAACACTTAAAAGTTTCCGATGATTCCAAAGATGTCGCACTTCTTTTGATCGTCAGTATATAACGGACTTCTATCATATCTGACGTTGTTATAAAGCGAAGTCCACTATAGTTCAAGCTGAAACGCGAAAAAGAGAGTTCTAAAACTGCACACTTAACAAACCCGCCATGTGAGAATGAAAAGGCAGAAAGTTAATTTTTGAGAAAGGCGAGATTTAAAAAAAAATTGTAATACAATAAACAAAATACCGCTTTCACAAAAACTATATATATATATATATATATATATATATATATATATATATATATATATATATATATATATATATATATATATATATATTACCTTCCTATGGCATTAACGTACAGAATCACGATGGGCAACAAAAAATAAAGAAGTCTGCGCTGGTCTGTGATTTTGGACCTTATGGCTGTAGAGCCGTTAGGTGCAAAACCACAGACCAGCACTCTCTTTCTCTCTCTCTTTATTTCATACACATGTACATTTATATACTTAGTTTTGTTTATAATTATTGTCTCGTAGTTTTGTAGCAACGGCAGGTTTGAAAATGGCTATGTCTGTGACGATGTCAATGCCTCAACCGTTGATAAATAAAGCTTCATTGATTCATTCATTGACTCTCTCTCTCTCTCTCTCTCTCACTCACTCACACTCACACACACACACACACACACACACACACACACACACACACACACACACACACACACACACACACACACACACACACACACACACACACACACACACATACACACATGCTACTCACCTTGGATTTGGCGTCAATAAACTTGACCCCTTTGTAAGATATGGAAAGCATGATGGTTGGAATCTTGTTGATCACCTCCGTGGATTTCTTGCAAACAAAAACAATGGTGTACATTAATAAAAAGATAAATACAAACTATTTATTTATGCGCGCAAATGTAGTTTCTTTTATTTTTATTTATTCAGGCTTATATTCACGACTTAGTCAGGTTGAGCAGACATTAAAAACGCTTTTTTTCCCCCCGAAGAAAAATAAATGGCTCCAGTACACCAAAGGACGATTGTACGTCATTCAAAAAAACCCTGAAGGTTTCGTTTTTTTAAAATTTATTTATTAAAAAAAAAAAAAAAAAAAAAAAAAAAAAAAAAAAAAAAAGAGGACGACTTGCTGAATTACACGCAGATACAACTCAAATCAACGTCTCATACTAAGATTACTGACGAGCAGAAGAAATGCGACCTTTTTTGAATTATCGGAAACACTAAAGTGTTTCCGATAATTCCAAAAATGTCGCATTTCTTCTGCTCGTCAGTATATAAGACACACAGGTCAAAACCATGACACATGGTATTCAGAATTCCAACATACGCTCGCAGTATTGTTGCAGTGATGGCTATTGAACAAATTCAGACGATGACAAATAAATGCTTGATTCACAAGGACACGACCTGGTTGAAGCTAGTCACTCTAAGACACCGATCATGCAAGCAACGGAACTCCGTAGGGTCAGGGAATAAAGAGGAACACAGAAACTCGTTTAAACCCTTTGCGCGCCAGTAGCGGTTTTAGTCGCGATGATTCCTAACGGAATCATCGCGACTAAAACCGCTACCGACGCGCAAAGGGTTAAAATATCGGATATCAGACACTGACATGCGTTAACTCCTTCAAGGTGCGTCGCAGCGCTAAATGACACTTTCGCAGCTACGGATGCGGGGCGCCTTGAGTGAGTTAATATGATAAAATTACACCTCCTACAGCATTGTATTTGTATCTCATTATATTACACACCAAAACAAAACACAACGGCTTTCAAAACGGCAAGACAGATTGACGAGTTGTGACAGAAACTGCAAAGAAGACCTATTCACCCCCCCCCCCCCAAACCCCCCCCCCCAACCCCCCGTGGGGGTGGTGGTGGTGGGGTGGTGGATGGGGTGGGTGAATAAGTCTTCTTTCTTGCAGTTTCTGTCAAAGGGGGGGGGGGGAGGGGGGGAGGGGGCGGGGTGTGTGTGAATGGTTCTTCTTTCTTGCAGTTTTCGTCATGTCACAACTCAATCTGTTCCCTCCCCCCCCCCCCCCCCCCCTCCCAAAAAATAAATAAATAAATACACAAATAAATAAAATAATAATTTTAAAAAAATTAAATAAATAAATAAAATAAAATAAATAAATAAATAATAAAATAAAATAAATAAATCAAGCAATCAATAAAATAATAAAATAAAATAAAAATAAAAATTCCAAACTTATCAAATCTCTACGACACGATGCCTATTTCATAGGCAGTTTTCACAAGCAACATTCAGCTATCAAACAGGTAGATTCCAAAACTGTAGGAGGTAAAAAGAATGACACAGACGCATCTTGAACAAAACGAAAAAGAAAGAAAAACAAAAACAAAAACAAAACAAAAAACAATCACAGGCACAGACATGAATCCAAAAAGAAAGACAGTGAATTGATTGATTGATTGTACATTGCTTAACGTCCCGACAGCAACAAGACTTTCTCAGGACGTGCCTGCACTGCTTGTGAAAAAAAAAATAAACAGAAAATTGAATGTATGTCGCCAGCCGGTCAAATACGTTAAATAAACCTACAACATGGGGCCTAAATAAAGCTAAGACCATTTAGCAACACACATCCAATATCAAGAGCTACAGGCAGTGCAGACAGTAGGGAGAGTTTTAAAAAGGCAAATACAGGTGAATGGACAAAGCGTAGACAGAAACACATGCCCCAGAATAGAGAGAAAAACCCACCATGTGGGGCTGACCAGGGTGACCCTGGGAACTAAAAAATACCTAACCCCACCCAAGTCCCCCAGGGCAGACCCGGGTGGGGGTGAAAGACAGTGAAACCAAAGAAAGACAAAATGATCCAAAATCACAGACCAGCACACGCGCGCACGCACACGCACGCACACACACACACACACACACACACACACACACACACACACACACACACACACACACACACACACACACCTATATAGTAATGGTGTCTGCGTGCAGGGCTTCACACTCGTTTAATTTCCGACCCGGAAAACGGCCAAATACGATTACTTTCCCTGGGACCTCTCGCGGCCTGATAAATGAGCGAGCTAAATTGCTAAATCGATTCCCAAAAAAATCTAAACGCCGCAGCGACTGTCACCGCGAAAATTGCATCATATGCCTGCCTGCCGCTAATCTCTCCAGTCAAAGTCTCCTGGTCAGGGTGTTCCCCCTCCCCCCCGACTGCCAGAGGTACAGATCCTCATGCGCCTCCTGCTGTCGCAAGGTCTCGTGAGAATCTGCGCCTCTTGTTGGGAGGATAAGGTGGAGTTGTGTGGTCTCAGACGGTCGAGATGGAGGAAAAAAAGGTGGATTGAGGGTCAGACTTTTTGTATTGGTTATCGGCGAGAAAAATGCAGAGCAGAACTAATCGGGCGTTTAGTCGCATTCTACGCCCCTCCCTCCCCGCCTCATCCCAAACTCTCTCCCTTCTCGTCTCTCCCCCCCCCCCCGCCCCCCCCCCCCCCCAACCACAATTTCTTTGTCTTGCATCTCTCCTAGACCTGATGCCGGTTACGTGAGTGAGCTTAGTCCTGCGCCAGCCACTAAGCATGGTGCTCCGCCGTCACGGAACGCCTTGCTTAGTGGCTGACGCAGGACTAAGCTCACTCATGCAACTGACTCCTGAACCCTAAACGCGGCGGAGGTCAAAATCATTTAACCCGGCCCTGTGGAAAGCAAAGGACAGTAGAAAGCAAAGGACAGTAAAAAGCAAAGGACAGTAGAAAGCAAAGGACAGTAAAAAGCAAAGGACAGTAAAAAGCAAAGGACAGTAAGTCGATTTTTGCGAAAAGGGAGATACAATGAAAATCTTGCTTCTCACAAAACTGGATTTACTGGCGTTTGCCCTCAGCGAGGAGCAAAGACAAAAATAAAAGCGAAGACGTTCCATACCAGCAAGAGAAATAGCTTTTGTTTAATGAGTCCCTGCAACGCAAAGTGGGGTCATGGGCGTCTATGATTCCTGCAGAAGTCGTTCGATGTCTCACTGAAGACTACCAACGTGCATCCGATAAACACGGAGGCAAAAAGACCTGAACCTTGTCGCCAAGGAGATCATTGCAAGACCCTGAGAGACCTTGCGACAAGAACCTTCAAAACAAATGTGCATTTAAGGTCTTTGCTTATGCAAATTCGGAGATGGCTATGTTTGGCGACCATGAGTATGACACCGTAATACTACATACAGACATCTATACTCGTATTGTAAATTCAGTCATTGATGACACTAACATGTCGCCCAAAATAATGAGTCACAATTCTACCCATGTCTGGATATGAAGGCTATTGAGTTTCCGCAAAAGTCTTCTACAGAGTTCGAAAGAAGATGTATCCTGAGGAGCAAAAGAAACGCGACATTTTTGGAATCATCGGAAACTGACACTTTTAGTGTTTTCGATGAGTCCAAATATATTGCATTTCTTTTGCTAAAGTGTTTCCGATGATACAAAAAAGTCGCATTTGTTTTGCTCCTCAGTATACATCTCTCGCAGCTCCGCAAAGAGAACGATAGCCACAGAGGGGTTCACTGTCGACTGACGCGAGCCACCCCAATTTACTACATACTTGGCATTTAGAAAAATCATCAGCCACCACTGATATTAGCCCAGATTATTTCCCCTTGGCTGCGATTACTTCCCCTTGGCCGGCCCGGGACAAAGTGCATGGCCAACACAGGAAATGCATTCCCCACCCCACCTCACCATACCCCACCCCAGCCTACCCATCTGACTTGGCAAGCGGGCTTCCAGTTATGAACCTACAGCTCTTTGGCTCAAATACTTAGATCTGCAAGAAGCATTGATTCTCATGGGAACTTGCTACTACACGGGCTCATGAGGATTTATGCTTCTTGCTGACTCGGATTTACATCCCTATACTGAGGAATTATAGTACTGAAGTCTCTCGCTGAGACACTGTGGCGAGTTTCTTGGTACGGACAACGACGAGGTAAAACACGGTCAAGATATTTTGCCCCACAAAATGCAGTAGATCCTCACGAGCCGGTCAGGCAAACAGATACCTATTAAAAAGGGTCACAGATCATCATGAGTCCCTGTCGGTTTCAAATCATGACTAGTGGGACGCTATGCCGCCTCACGCAGACTCGAAGACGCGACTCAAGATTTGCCGTTATATGAAAGCATTTTTTTTTTTACTCGCTTGGCTGACGGCACCCGCGAGATTCTTAGTCAATACCCCTCTACATCTGCAAGAGGCGTGGATTCTCATGAGCCCCTGCAAAGCAGGGGCTCATGAGAAT
Source organism: Semisulcospira habei (assembly GCA_036245525.1). Classification (NCBI taxonomy): domain Eukaryota; kingdom Metazoa; phylum Mollusca; class Gastropoda; family Semisulcospiridae; genus Semisulcospira; species Semisulcospira habei. The sequence continues at coordinate 82,772,092 of BTPG01000006.1, read as the reverse complement.
CCACGCCTCTTGCTTCACAGATCGGTGTCCCCCATTTGCATCACTTGCTCCTCACAACGGATGAGGCTCAAGTGATATCGCCTCGCCAAGATTTAAACCTATCAGTGAAGACTTCCTGGGGGCCATTCGGACTCAATCTAATTTTTCAGTCTTCTTTTGGCGTGGAAAATTGTGGGGAAACTCTGGAAGGTCATTTGCATTGCTAACACCATTTTCGCGCCCCAACAGGAAAATCCCTCGCGGAATGATGAGATTAGCCCCGGGTATTTAGATCCCACAACCGTCGCCGTCTGCCCTGTGTGCGTGCGCACGTAGGTGTGAAAAAGTCTTCGAGTTTGTGTACTCCCCCCCCCCCCCCCCACCCTCTCCTTTCTTTTTCGTAACCCCTTTGTGCATGCAGCCACCGGTACCGTAAACAGTACCGGTGGCTGCAAGCACAAGGGGGTTAACTACCTTCCCCTTTATCCTCCCCAATTACACAACCACCATCCATCCATTTCTTTGAGAAAAAAAAAAAGTTTCTGAATTCAGATGTGCATCGTACGCACTTAAAGCACGACAATATCCCTTTATCAAGGGATGTGGATGAGGTTGGTCTTTTCTCACAAAAGGCACAGATTTTCATGAGTCCCAGCAGCTGCAGAGGCTTATGAGAATCTATGTCTCTCGGAGACGGCCAAGCTAGGCTTGTTGGTGGACTAAATCCGCAAAACTGATTTTGTCAGTGTGGCTGCCCCCGCGCATAATCTCATTTCCTGAATATAATCTTCCCTAAATAATTTTTCCTACCCCGTTATAATCAGACGGAAAGGCTTAAACTCACACCAATGACTTAATTTGTTAAAAAAAAAAAAGAAAGAAAGAAAGAAAGAAAAAAATGGCCTAAATGTTCGAAAACTGCTCCTGGAAAAAAAAGGGAGGGAATCAAGGAGGGAGGGAGTGGGTAGGGTAACAGTAGCTAATATTTTCATCGCCAATGTCAGACTGTCTAGCTTCGGAAACGTACCGTCTACAATGTTTGTTTTTGTGGGTTTCTTTTCTGGGATAACCCCCCCCCCCCCCTCCAACCCCCCCCCCCCCCCCCACACACACACACCCCTCACCTCCATTCTAATATACTGACTAGTAAAAGAAATCCGACATCACCCGGATCATCGGAAACACTGTAGCGTTTCCGATGGTTCTAATGATATTGCAATTTCTTTGCTCGTATTAACAAGGTATGTACAATATTAACTACATTAAAAATCAAATATTAATATTAATAGTATAATAATTATCAATAAGAGTAAAAATTCTTTATTTTTTTCTCCAGACAAATTTATGTATTTTCATACTAGAGCGACTTGCGAATCCGCCGAACAAAAGCATCTGCATTATTAATTCTATTATTAATATAACAAAACACACCTGTATCCTTTCACAGAAAACAAAATTATCAAATTTATTCCGACAAGAAAGGCAAAGCCCTTATGGCTCACGTGTATGGCCGATCTACATGTGTGACCTTTGTGACAATAGTAAAGGCATGGCTTCTGCACCAGCAAAATCCGTGTTTTCTCCTAATTTAATCAGTTTTCACACACCTGTCAAACCCCCATGACCCTTGACCTTTAAGTCGACTAAATTAGTATACATAGAAAGGTCTTATCATCAGCTAAATGTGTGCCAAAAATTGATTGAAAAGTTTGCAAAACTGTTGATAATAACTACAATTCTATCAAAAGTTGGCACTTTACACACATCTTGTGACCCTTGACCTTTCCGAGGGGTCATCCAAAGTAGTATGCATAGAAAGGTCTTACCATCAGGTATCTCTGTACCAAGTTTAGGTTTGAAGTTGTAAATAGTATTTTAGAATTAAAAAATCTTTTGTCAAATATAGCGATTTTTTACCTATTTCCTGAACGCTTGTGACCCTTGAGCTTTCTGAGGGATCAACCACATCAGTATGCATAGAAAGATCTTACCATCAGTTATCTTTGTACCGAGTTAGGATTCGAAATTGTGAATAGTATTTGAGAAAAAATAAATTATGTCAAAATATAGCTAGTTTGGACCTATTTCCTGATCCCCTGTGACTTGACTTTTGTGAGAGGTCACTCAAATTGGTATATTTAGAAAGGTCTTGCCACAAAGTATCTTTGGGGCAAGTTTGAAGACTGTGGTTTGAACAGTCTCCGAGAAAATGCCAACGTTGAAGTTTACCACCGACGACGGACGACAGACAACTGGCCCAGAACAACTCACTTTTGCTTCGCATGTGAGCCCAAAATGACAAAAACGATGCCGTTACCCACCTTTAACATATCCTTTGAAACGAAGGAAAACAATTGTTGAACTTTTGAGTTTGAGACAAATAACTACGTCCCCTCTCCATGGCATCCCCCCCCCCCCCCACACACACACACTTTCCAACTACCCCCCTCCCCCCCACCTCCTTCTTTCTCTCCTTCTCTCTCTCTCTCTCTCAGCGGTGCATTTGAGAGAACCTACACATACTTTCGTCTTCTGCTTCCCGTGGTAGGTCACCTTAATAAACCTCTTTAGAAACCTTACACATCCCTCTAGAAAGAAGTTTCAACTCGCCTCCCCCCTACACTGTACCGAAGCATGTTGCTGCACATGAAAGCGAACATCCGCGAGCAAAAGGCAGATTCTCATGAGCCCCTGCGCATGCAGGGGCTCAGGAGAATCTATACCTCTTGCACATGACTACTCACCGAAGAACACAGTGCAAGAAGATTCTAGCCGTTTTTTTTTCCTTATTTCTTCTCGGATGCCTTGATTGATTTTTTTGGCCTTTTCTGCCGCCGGCTAGCCATCTTTTACTTTTCACACTCGGATGGTTACTTAATGCGAGGCGTAATGAAAATGCTGATCTCCGTCTAGGAGAGGGATGGAGGGGCGACAGAGGGGTGGGGAGGGGCTAGGGAGGTGAAGGGAGTGTGGTGGAGGGGAGGGAGGTGAGTAAGAGAGAGAGAGAGAGAGAGAGAGAGAGAGAGAGAGAGAGAGAGAGAGAGAGAGAGAGAGAGAGAGAGACAATGACAATGACAATGATCCTTTATTTGACAACGGTAAAAGTTTTGGTAGTAACAACCATTTTTCGAACTTGCCCTTTGCTTATCTACTGATTACAGAGTTACTATCGTACTAATTGTTTTCTACTACTAAGAAGGAAAAAAAAATGACATGACACAGCACAAGCCAAGAATTAAAAAAAAAAAAAAAAAAAAAAAAAAAAAGAAATTAAAAAAGGAAAAATAATGTTGGGGGGAAGTGACATAGGAATTACCAACTTTACTGGTCGGGCATAATGACATGTTGTGAGGTTTAATTAAAATAATATAATAGGAATACACACAACCTAATACGCATACATAACGCATGCACATTTGAGCACGCCACTCTCTATCTCTAATATACACGTGCGCACACGCACACCGCACACACGTGCACACACACGCTTACGCGGCTTAAGCTAGTCAGTCATATGAGTAGCTGGCTACATACAAGCTGTACCGAATAAATATGAGTCATCAGTCGAAACCTGTGATACACGCAATTAATGATCTAATGAGAAATAGTATTTTTCAATATGTGCACAGTCACGGGGATGCTGCTGACAAAAATAAGTACTTGTTGAGACTGACTTTAAACGAGGAGAAAGTAGCTGATGTCGTGACGTTTCTAGGCAAGGCATTCCAAAGACTAGAGCCAGAGAACGTCAAACTCGTTTTATAGAGATCAATTCTAGGTCGCGGCACAATAAGGGATTTTCTTGATCTGGAGTATGTTGATGACTGGACGGTAAATAGCGATGTGATATATCGGGGTAGCTTATCGTTTAATGCCTTGAACATAACCATTCCCTTATTGTAAATTAGATGATCTTTCAGGGGCAGAATTTTTAAGGCTGCCAATTTTTGGTCAGTAGTTAAGCTGGGATCAGGGAGTATTAGTTTGGCAGCTCTCCGATGTAGAGAGTTCAATCTTTTCAAATTGACATCTCTCGAACCATCCCACACAGTAGAAGCATAGTCTATATGCGATCTAATATGGGCATTGAAGAACAGTTGACGTGTCTCCATATCAGTAATGTGTTTAAGTTTTGCTAAGATGTACAGATTTCTGGAGACAATTTTACAAACGTTACTGATGTGTAGCTGCCACCTAAGCTGGTTGTCCACCGTGACTCCTAGCAGGCGATGGTTAGTAACTTGGCTGATGGGTTTGCCTTGGAGGGACAGACTGAGTGAGAGAGAGCCAAGCTGGTGTTTTTGGCGAGTGCTAATTACCATGCTCTCCGTTTTTACCGGGTTTAAAATCATAATATTATGACTGCACCATTCATCAATATGTTGCAGTGTGTTTTGCAGTCGTGAATTGATGTTTGATATATCCTTATCTGGCGTGTGTACAGCAGCATCATCTGCAAACATATCACATGTAACGCTTTCATTTTTTATCGCAAGAGGAAGATCATTTATGAACAAGCAGAATAGAAGGGGACCAAGAATAGAGCCCTGTGGTACGCCATGCTTCACTAAACCTTGATTCGAGTATGAGCCATTTAGTAATACCTTTTGTTTTCTACCTTCGAGGTAGGTTGATTGATTGATTGTACATTGCTTAACGTCCCGACAGCAACAAGGCTTTCTCAGGACGTGCCTGCACTGCTTGTGAAAAAAAAACTAAACAGAAAATTGAATGTATGTCGCCAGCCGGTCAAATACGTTAAATAAACCTACAACATGGGGCCTAAATAAAGCTAAGACCATTTAGCAACGCACATCCAATATCAAGAGCTACAGTCAGTGCAGACAGTAGGGAGAGTTTTAAAAAGGTAAAAACAGGTGAATGGACAAAGGGTAGACAGAAACACATGCCCCAGAATAGAGAGAAAAACCCACCCTGTGGGGCTGACCAGGGTGACCCTGGGAACTAAAAAATACCTAACCCCACCCAAGTCCCCCAGGGCAGACCCGGGTGGGGCCTTCGAGGTAGGATTTGAGAAACGACGCCGAGTTGTTGGTGCACATGGATACTTTCTTGATCAGTATTTCGTGGTTTACTAGATCAAAGGCTTTACGAAAATCCAGAAACATGACTCCTGTAAGTTTTGAGTCGTTGATGGAAGATAACCAGGTGTCTATCATCCGTATCAGCGCAGTGTGACATGAGTGTTCTGATCTGAAGCCCGACTGCAATGAATAGATTAATTTTCGGCTTTCCAGGTATATAGATAGATGCTTGTGAATATGCCGTTCTAAGGGCTTGGACAGAACAGGTAGAAGTGATATGGGCCTAAAATTATTAATTTCACTAAGATCTTTAGATTTAGGTAGAGGTATTACTTTCGCGTCTTTAAATGCGTCTGGAAAACAATTAAAATTAATACAGAGGTTGTAGATATAAGTGATACTCTCTACAATGTATGGGAGGGATATCTTGAGTATTTTCGCACTAATCTCATCCAGTCCTGATGATTTTTTATTTTCCAAGGATGTAATTAATTTACCAACTTCATGGACCGCTATAGTGGGTATGATGAAAGGTTTTGTGCCGGCAGTTCTCTGCTTGCAGAAATCGACTAAGTTGTCCGGGCATACATAGTCATGCGACTCAGTTCCCGGCGGGATTAATGATTCTGCTACGGAGACGAAGTGGCTGTTGAAGCTGTTTGCTGTGAGATGCGGCGGTAAAGGAGTTGTGCTTTTATTCGTGCCTCTAGTAACTAAATTTATCGCACGCCATATTGTGGCACAGTCTTTACTTTCGTGAATAACTTTATCGAAAAGTAATTTCTTTGCCTTCAGAACCATGGATTTTATTCGATTACGTTCTTTCTTGTAATCGGTGAAGCGCTTCTCTCTTCTCAGCTCATCCCTGTGCTCCATGGCCTCGATAAGATCCGCAGTCAGCCAGGGTGGTAAAGTGGCGTATTTAACTCTTTGTTGTCTCAAGGGCGCGTGTTTATCTAGCACTCTGAGAAAGATGTGATACCACGTATCTAGTGCTTTATTTGGGTCGGTTTCATTGTACACTTCAGTAAATTCTGCAGAAGCTAGATCAGACAGAAAGGTATTTTCATTGAACTTTTTTAATGATCTGTATGTTATGCACGTATGTCCTTGCTTTTTTAGTTTTGGAAGCTTGGACAGCCACGTGCAGCTTACCGGATAGTGGTCACTTACGCTAAGACTACCAACGTGAACGTTGCTAATTGCCAGTGGTTTATTTGTATAAATATGGTCTATAACAGTGGCTGATGATGGCGTAACTCTAGTGGGCGATGTTACCATTTGTTGAAGGCCGACTAAGGTAGTGGTACACTCCCATGATGGGTGAGGTTTAAGAGTGTCAATGTTAAAATCCCCTAGAAGGAGAAGTTCGCTTTTATGAATATCTGTTTTATCAATCAAGTGTACAAAGTTGTCATACCACTCAAAATTGGCCGCAGGATTTCTGTAAAGAAACCCAACAAGTAAAGGAGGGGATTTAGATTGCCTAATCTCTATCCAAATACATTCCACACTGCTAGTTTCTAAGTCTCAGCGCCTGCGGGTTATGTGTTTAACTGAGTTGTGGATGTAGACCGCTACACCTGTCTCACCCTGGACTGACGGATCTCGCCTAAGAATGGAGTAATTTGGAATAGAGAGAGAGAGACAGACAGACAGACAGACAGAGAGACAGAGAGAAACAGAGAGTAAGAGAGAATACAGAACTGCCCTGTGAATGCAAACGACAGCAAGTCCATTCTACAGAGAAGCGCGATTTACGTTGTATTACAATGAAAATCTCGCACAAACAAATGACTTGCTGCCTTTTTCCTTCCCATTGCAGACAGAATACCCGTGAACAGAGACAAGACATGAAAAAACGTTTCCTTTCAAAGAACAGCCATGCAAACACAAACACTGACAAAATGAATTTGTAAACGATGAATGAAAATGTGAGAAAATTAGCATTGCCATTACTTTAAAAATAGGCGGTTTCCGGAAATCAGAATCAGGTCAAACCTGCACGTGTTTCGACGAAAACAGTGGCTTAAAACCCCGGACAAGCAGGCGCTAGCTGTTTTTTGTCGAAACACGTAACACGTGCACGTACGATCTACTTCTGATTTCAGAAATCGCCTATTATACTGATAAATGGCGAAACGTGTATGGGAAAAAAGTAACAGAAAGATGGATTCACAGATAGATGGCTGGACGAACGGACGGACGGACGGACATATGGGTGGTCGCACAGATGGCTGGATGGATGAATGGTTGGATGGACAGATGGATGGATGCACGGACGGACGGATTCATGCATGAATGTCCCCACGAAACAAATAACACCTATTTTAAACTTGTAACTTAAACTTGAGAATGCAAGCATGCATAGAAATACATGTATCGACTGTGGATGGACGGTCGGATGGCTGAAAGAACGCCAAGATGCACGAAGGTTTAGTACGAATGGAACACCAGACATCAGACAAATGAATACGGTTACAGTAACGTATGGACAGGCCCACCGCCTGAAAACTTGTCGACAACACCAAACTGGCATTAACGCATGCTCTAACAGTAACACTCATGCCGTGCAAATCAGAAATTAACCCCACTCTGTACTACGTGCAGCCACCGGTACTTTTTACAGTACCTGTGGCTGCATGTACTCATGGGGTTAACCCATTCAGCCCTGACGCCCTACAGCAGGAGATGGGTCGACCTATCATGGTCGACCCATCTCCTGCAACTGGTGCACAGTCATTAGATGACGCCTCCAAAATTTGGGAAATACGGCCGTCGGGCTAAATGAGTAAAAAAAAAAACAAAAAAAAAAACACACCATAAAAGTAAAACAACCTGTTAATATACCACTAAAGAAGACTGGCCTTAATGATACGCACGTTCAAGGAATACACAGTCTGTAAGCTAGCTGCCATCACACTAAAAGGTCGAGAAAGGAATGATCGTCAAATGCTCAAGTACTGGGAATGGACCTTGTAACAATGTCCTCTGTTCTGTGATTTTGGACCTTACGGCTGAAAGCCGTAAGGTCCAAAACCACAGAGAAGCACACAATTCTGATCAATTACTACTAAATTACATTTCTACACACGGCGCCACTTTTTCTCAGGCTGAGAAGGAGCATTTCCTTTGCGAAAGTTACATTTTCAGATTAGTTCCATAAGCGAGCTTAGTCCTGCGCCAGTCACTAAGCAAGGTGCTCCGCTATCGCGCAGCACCTTGCTTAGTGGCTGGCGCAGGACTACGCTCACTCACGCAACTGGCCCCAGGCGGGGAAGGGGAAGCGGGGCTGTGCACAAAGGTGAGAACGAGCTAAAGATAAGTGAACTAAACCCATGAAGCGAACACGGCACTGAACTGAAGACTGGAGTCACAAAACAACACCGAGCTTTCTCAATATTAACCAACCTGCAACTTTCGTCTTAATCGTTGCTGCCGAACAAAAACACAGGAGAAAGTTGTTTAAACTCGAAGTGAAATAAAGAGAAAAGTGTGTTGTGTTGTTGTGGTGTGCACGGTGTGTGTGTGTGTGTGTGTGTGTGTGTGTGTGTGTGTGTGTGTGTGTGTGTGTGTGTGTGTGTGTGTGCGAGCCGAGAGAGAGAGAGAGAGAGAGAGAGTGTGTGTGTGTATGTGTGCGCTTATTAGCACATGCATGCATGTGTGTATGCTTGTATGCAGGCACACACTTGAGTGTAAGCTGTACAGAACAGAAGCACATTTTTCTACACCCGTTTAACTCATTAAATCCCGACCATCACAGCAAGATATGCCTCCACCATGATAGTTCAAGGGTGGTGCCAGAATAGCTTGGCGCCTATAGGCGCCGAGCTATTCTGGCACCACCTTTGAACTACCATGGTCGATCTGTCTCCTAAATTGTAATGTAGTCCTCAGAGGACCACTCCAAAATGTGGGTATTTCGTACCTGGGACACAATGAGTTAACGTAACAAAGCTTTATGCAATCGCAAGCTGTTAAAAACAAACTTTTTAACAATTAAAAAAAATTGCAGTCAGTTTGGCAGTTCATAACGAAAACTGAAAATCTGAGAAAAAGAAAGAGGCGGTATTTTTGCGCATCAAAAGGAAAATATTTCCAAATACATTTGATTTCACTGCAGACACTGTGGTAATGTAATACTTTATCAAAGTTTAACACATTTGAGATGTGCTGCATCCAGATTCGTGACGTATCTGGATGCAGTATGTCTCGAATGAGTTAAAAATTATGTAGAAAGAGAGCTCTGACAATCGTGCGCAATCCAAATAAAGCACTACAGATTTTGTTTTTTTTTTCTCTTAGCGATAACATTGTGATGAATAGCAAGCAAAAACATTACAATAAATAAATAATGTGACAGTCATTCATTCTTACCTTCAACTTTGCAATTCCCTCTTGTGTTGAGGTGGCGCCTTTCAGTTCTTTAACAACTGTGGAACCAAGGTACTGGAAAACCAAAAACAATTCACCCATCCTGTCAGTAGGCGCAAAATTATGTCTTAAAAGCAAGGCCAATTAACCTATTTAAGACCACGGCCGCATTTTGCAGGCGTCACCTAACGACAATGCACCAGCTCCAGGAGACGGATCGACCATACATCAAGGGTAGTGCCGGATTAGCTTGGCGCCATCAGGCGCCAAGCTAATCTGGCACTACCCTTGAATGATCATGGTCGATACATCTTCTGCTGCGCTGCGTCAAGGCTAGATGCGTTAAACACCGAATAATCCCATCAGTCTAAGGCACTCGGATATGAACAGGGCCTGCAAGAGGCTAAGAACCTCATGAGCCCCTGCATCTGCGGGGGCTCATGAGGTTCTTAGCCTCTTGCAGTTGCCGGTGGTGTTCGAAGTTTTCCGGCAGTAAAGCGGCGGCGGGTTAACTCATTCGAGACGCAGTAGTCGCATATACGGACGCGGAAACTCTAGCATGAGTTAAATTATTTTATGACTGTCTGCACATGTTAAACCCTATTATATCGCACCAAAACTGAGATGGACTAAATGTGACAGATGAACGGCGGCGCCTGAAAGGCTTGAATGAGCAAAATGGCGACTTAACGGACTGAATTGCTGATGTAAGGGAAGTAACTGCCTTCAATTGAAGTCAGCCATAATAAAGAATTTCAAAAATTGTTTCCCTTGAATGATACAGGTCACATATATTCATCTTCCATTTCAGGAGGTTTAAACAAGCAGGCAAACAAACAACTAAATAAGAAAAACAACCATAAAACCACCAATAAATCAATCGATTAATAAATATTAATAAAAATCGAAACACAACCACATTTTCACATAGATGAGCATGTCAAATATTATATTGAGGGAAGAGTGTATTAAAAATAAATAATAAATAAACAAATAAATAAATAAATAAATAATATTTGGTAGGGAACCTACATGAGCAGTGTAATTGCAGCACCCCTTTATAAGGACTTCAGGGCGATGTCGCCACTGTTTGATGGAGCCCGTCGTGTGCATCAAATGCGGCGGCCGTATGTGGATCTGGCTGTCACGAATTCCCTGAAACCCAAAATGTTCTTGCAACTGATACAAACTCATTTGCTTCTCATGAATTTTCCTACTGATTTAGGCAAAGAGATATTTGAAAAATGTGTGTGCATAAGTGTGAATTTTCATGCCAGCTCCTAAGATTCGTAAACAGAACTTGATCAGAAAACCTGAGCCCAACTGCAAGAGGTATAGATCCTCATGAGCCCAGGGGGCTCATGAGGATCTATACCTCTTGCTGAAATCACTTTGTATCCACGTTCCTTTGATGGCTTGGGCTCGTTGAGGTTGAACGTACAATGATTTCAAACACACAATTTGCGACCACTGGCGGGAAAGAGGTCACAAAGTGAGCAGCTGGGCTTTGAATACTAAAAGATGAGTTGCTCATGTTTAGCAGCATGCCTCCTACGTGACTGCCGTAGACAATGGTTACCAATTCTTTTAGGTTAACTAGTGTTCCCTCTGGTATCTTGAAATGAAAAATATATATATATATAAAAATTTAAAAAAAATAAATTTAAAAAATGCACACCTGAGATGAGAGAGGTCCGTTCTCCCCGCTCTTGTCGAATGTCATCAGCGGACTGTTCATGGGCGACTGTGGCTCCCCATTGTCTGGAGCGCGAGATTTGACCCCAGTATAGTCGTGGTAGAGGTCGATGTGCTCAAATGGTGATCTGGGCTCTCCCTCATCACTGCCACGTCTACGCACTCTCGCCTGTGAAGACAAAACAATAACAATAATAATAACAATCATAATCATCATCATCAAAATTACCTTGCTTAAGTGGTAGGGGTGAGGGTGGCTTTCCTAATTAACCCGTTCAGTGCCAAGAAAATCTGACCACCACCTAACTGGAAGAGGTACAATTCCTTGTGGTGGCTCATGAGGCTTTATGCCTCTTGCTGCATCCATGTGCCTGGGACATCTCAGGGGGTCTTAACTCATTCAGACCGGCGCACGTATTTCCCAAATTTTGGAGGCGTCATCTAACGACTATGCACCTGCTGTAGTGTGTCAGGGCTGAATGGGTTAAAGAGGATTGCAGAAACACAGTCGGCACAATGGGTTAACAGATTACGAAACTTTGTTTCAATACATCCACAAAACATGCAAATTTGAGTCGGTAATATTAAAGTGCATACAGGGCTGAGTGATGAGTCCCGTTCTGTTCGCCGATCCCCTAACGATGCCAGAATCCGTTTCCTGTGTCCCAGAGAAGATATGTCAAGCACCTAGGAGAAATACATAAGACATTAGGATTCACGTAAAGTTAAAACATTAACCCTTTTCATCCTGATACATTACTGCTTGAGATTAATTTGACTATGATGGTTCAAGGGTGGTGACAGAACAGCTTGGCGCCTCAGGCACCACGCTATTCTGACACCACCCCTGAACAAAAATGGTTGATCTATCGCCTAATCTGTAATGTAGCCTTTATAGGACAATAAGCACATCTTTTTTTTTTAAAGCAGCCTCAGGCATTAACGGGTTAAGAGCAGTAAAAGATGCTGGAGAAAAAAACAACCATCAACATAATTTCAGATTTATTCAGCCAATGTTACAATGTGTCTGATGTAAAATTAGTATGACAGACTAAAAAACAAGAATTATGAAACTGATAAAGTAATTTTGGTGATTTTATAAGCAGTAAAATGTTAACACTTTAAATGTCAGTAGCACTCTTTCTCGTGGCAATTCCCTTTTTGGCTGTTGGTAGCACTTTTATTTTTTGCGGAGGGATTCCTGCACAAAAGGCGCTCCTGACAGTCCTTTCTTTGGCTACCAGGAGCACTTTTTGTAAAGGTGATTCCCACACGGCTGTTGGAAGCGCTTTTTGTTGAGGCATTTCCTGCAGGAATCACCTCAACAAAAAGCACTACCAACAGCCAAAGTGTTAAAGATGGCGACACCAGATTAACCCATATCATACTGAGGCTAAAAGCTTCAAATATGTACACTGCCATATGCAAGCTGCATTATAGTACTTACAGATAAGGATATAAATCAATGGCTTTAGTTCAAGGGTGGTGCCAGAATAGCTTGGCGCCTAGAGGCGCCAAGCTATTCTGGCACTACCCTTGAATTATTTTAGTCAAACTTATTTCACACACTGGTGTATTCCGAAAGATATGGGTTAACTCCTCCACGCCTAAGAGGTGCCACGCTAATCTGGTGCCACACTATGACTATCATGGACCATCCATCTCCGGTACATCAGAGGAAGCCTAAACAATCAGTGAAAATTTGACCTATAAAGGATTTCAATACCATCAAAGGTAAACTCACTGTGTTGAGCTCTAGTTCCCAGAGCTTGATCACTCGCTGCATAGTGTCGTACTTGTGTGAGTTGAACGTGTCGAGGTACTCAGTCAACCTCAGTGTCTCCAACCAGTTTTCTACCGACTCAGGCAACACCTTCTGGTCTATTTAGGAAAGAAAAAATAGAGAGCATCATGCAGATATCAGATGCAAAGTTTGAAATGAATGAAAGGAATAGGGCTGGAGGCACTGAACAATTGCTTTTCTTGAACAGACAATTCAATAGTGACTTTCAAGAAAATTATTCCTAAATTAGATTCTGGACAAAAAAGTAAGTGAAGCTCCTTGACAGCGAGAAGATTCCATTAACCCTTTTAGCCCCAATGAAGGTCCCATTTCTCAAATTTTGGAGGTGTTGCCTAACTATGAACCAGTTGCAGGAGATGGATTGACCATGATAATTCAAAAGTAGTGCCAGATTAGCTTGGCACCTGAAGGCGCTAAGCTAATCTGGCACTACCCTTGAATTAGCATGGTCAAGCCATCTCCTGCTGTAGGGATCTGGGGCTACAAGGGTTAAGCAATATTCAGGAACAGTTTTGAACCGATCGTGATGGTCACTGTGGTATAATGCGTCCTTCAAAGTCATACAGTGGACAATGGAAAATCTGGAATGCCAATGCCAGATAGAGGCATAACATTCTCATGATCCACTGCTGAACCGCATGAGAATTAACCCTTTGGCTGTTGGTATCGTTTTTGTCGTGACGATTCCTGAAGGAATCATTGCAAAAAAACCCGCTACTGACAGTCAAAGGGTTAATGTCTCTTGTAGATGGAGCACGCTGGATCAATTTCTTTTTACATTTATGACTAAGACAAAACATTTCTAAGAATGTGGTGTAATACGCTGTTTCCGCCGTGAGCTGGCTCTCTGCTGACCTAAGAGGTCAAGGGACATGCATGTTTGACCAACGTCGAGTGATTTCCCATACTATATATGCTTTCTTACACGTGTTTCTTGCTTCACTGGTCATGTCAAAGAATTTGATACACATACCTATGGGCTGAACTGGTGGAAGTCGCTCTGCGGCAGAGACGATCGCTGCCCGATGGTCTGCGTTACTGATCCCAATGGCCGCCAAATCTGGATCTTCAATGATCTTCCCACCCTGTCATAAGAAAGAAAACAGTCCACTGCAGCAACTTTCCATCACAAGGCAATCGCAATGAAACGTCATGGTCCCAGGATTCTTTCAAACACCCCATGATGAATGCCTACTGCGATGGCTGCAGACCAATCCGCAAGACAGAAACTTGTGGCCTCCATCACTGCCAGCAGTCATCTGCATGAAACTAACCCTTTGTGTGTGTGTCGGTAGCGGTTTTAGTCGCGATGATTCCTACAGGAATCATCGCGACTAAAGCCGCTACCGACACGCAAAGGGTTAAAATTATGCTGCGTTTCCAAAAGAGATCTGAGAAAGGTACGTTTGTTCACCCCCCTCACTGTCAGTGACCACAAACTGTGCGTCTGCAATGACTGCACACTGAAGAACCAATACGTAAAGATGACAAAAACTGGTATAAAGAGTATAGGACTAACAAGAGATATAAACCCTCATGGACCCCCGCCACTGCGGTGGCTCATGAGGGTTATGTCTCTTCCGGCTAGGAAGCATTTGCATTGCTCTAGCAGTTGAATGGTTAACTCATTCGAGATGCTTATGCTTATCCGGAGGCGGCACATCTCGAATGAGTTAATAAGATGCTCACCACAAAGTCTGTGTCGTCGAAGCCATTTGCCACGAGCGTGTTCTCGTACTGGCCGAGTCCTATACTTTCCAGCCATTCCCCAACACTCTGGATCTTGTTTCGTCCACCTGAACATTAAACACACACACTTAATCACCTATTCGGTTGAGATGCTAAGCAGAGAATGCCACAAGTACACTTCTATTTTAATGAGGTGCTAAGCAGAGTATGCCACAAGTACACTTCAGGGCAATGAAGTACACTTCTATTTTAATGAGGTGCTAGGCAGAGTATGCCACAAGTACACTTCTATTCAAATGAGATGTTTAGTATCTCATTTGAATAAAAGTGTACTTGTGGTGCAACCCCTCCTCCTCCCCCCCCCCCCCCCCCCCCCCCCCCCGCCTCCGACCCGCGTGGGTTGATCTACAGGAAACAATATACTTTCCTGTAACAAACAAAGGGGCATCTCAACTTTTGCACATTAAATCAAATTTTTCAACTACAAATTTACAAAAATGTATGTTAAAAAAAAAAAAAACTTTTATAGCACAACAGCACTATGTATCGTTTCAAATGGGCCCTACCTAAAACGTTAAGGACCGAAATGTATAAAACATGCAGATCTATAATTATATCAATAAATCCAAATTCATAATTATATAAATACGTGTATACCATCTCATTCTTTCAATTTCACTCTAATAAATAATTAACTTGTATTACAACTTGTGATTAAACATTAAACACAATTACAGCTATGCCCTACAACCGCAAAAACCAGTATGTCCACTATTGTGCAAAGCAAGATTGTCAATATATTACATTGCGGGAGGGGTGGGTGGGGTGGGTGTGGTTTGGGTGTGCGGGCATGGCAGGTACCATCATGGATTCACGACGATGTATTTTGCGATTAATGAATCACGACTCACAAAAAACGGCATTCACGTATCACGAAAGAAAGAGACGATGGAAACTTTTCAGTGGCAAAAAACCCTAAACATGGGAGGGGTGTTGAGAGTGTGTGTGTGTGTGTGGGGGGGGGGGGGGAGGGGGGGGGGGGGGGCGGGGAGAAGAATAACCGGTATGCTGGTACTGGGACTGATACTGAATGTTCATATTGACGAAGATACAGACAATTTGTTTTCACTGGAAAATCAAAGGACGGTGGTGGTAGGGGTGCAACGATGATTTTTCAGTAAAATTTAAAACAGTGGCGACAGACTTTCACGTTTCACGAAATAAGCAGGACGTTCTCACGGATAAAAAAAAACATCGTATTTGGGTTTTCATGTCTCACGAAGAACCCTTCTTTCACGGAGCACGAGGATGAAATATTGCAGTCACGAATACCGAAAAAAGGCCATTAACGAATCGCGATTTTAGGACTTACCAACCCCGCACCACCCTTCCTGGGGAGGGAGAAGGGGGGGGGGGTGTTGGGGGGGGGGGAGGGGAGTGGGTGGAGGTGGAGGGGGAGGAGGAGTGGGGGTGGAGTGTCCTAAAAATGGACACACAGGCTTTTGCCAAAGTAAGTCTGAAAGCTAAAAGAGTCAGGAAATATGCAAGGATGAATAGTAGAATATTCACAACACAGCACTCGACACACTGTCTACCTGCAAGCCGCTGGGCAAAGCTGGCCTCATATTCACGCACAAAGACGGACTCGCGTGCAATGCCCGCCCCAAACGTCTCAAGAGTGGCCGCTATCTACAGAGCCCAACAGAAAGGAAAAGAAAAAACACATGCCTCAAAATGCAATCGCCCATGCACTGTCAAAGAAAACCAACAAACATAAAACTACTCGTGCAGTCCAATTGTTCTAATAATATCATAAAATGTAATGATTGGAAACTAACCTTGCATGCCAGCATTTCTAATACACATGATAAAACCTTTTTTTTTTTTAATGGCCGAATCAGCCTCGATTCTCTACATCTGGAGACAAGGACAACCAAAGTTTAACCGACTTAGCCCCGACGCATTACAGCAGGTGGATCGACCATGATAATTCAAGGGTAGTGCCAGATTAGCTTGGCGCCTGATGGCGCCAAGCTAATCTGGCATACCCTTGAATTATCATGGTCGATCCATCTCCTGCAACAGGTACATATTCGTTAGGTGACACCTCCAAAATTTGGGAAATGCGACCGTGGGGTTAAATGGGTTAAGGTTTGTGCTATCCGGTTAGTTTAATGCCCTAAACTAACGAAAACTCCCAATTTGAGAATTCTAAACTTCTTGGGTTCTATGTGGTTGGTCAAAACTGAGGGTTTTTTTTTGCTGGCATGAAATGCAAAGGACCTAGGCAGCAATTCGTTTCCCATTCAGCAAGTATCTATAATTAGGATATACAGCTTAGTATTTAATTTTGTTAAAACTTTGATTATTTCAGATTGACGTGTATGAATACATGACAGGCAGAGAGGCATGCATTTTTATTCTTCTCCCATCCTGGGAGGACTGGCGTGAAGTGAAGTAGATATTGTACATAATTTTTTTTTTTTTAAAGTCCTATGTACATATTTGAAATGCCTGTTTTTAGGCACATGCTTCCTGCAAGGTGTCAAGTCACGCCACGTATTAAAAAAAAAAAAAATCCCATGCACTGACCGAAAATAGAGCTGTGAAGAACAGTTCCGAGAGTGACTATTTCCCATGCTCGTAATCCTAAACAAACCTGTTTGACTTTCAAATTTAAAGGCAAGAGCATCATTCCAAACTACTCGAGATCTAAAACAAGACACAACCAGGCAACCGAGATCTAGAACTGCTGACATTCAACATTCCGTGCGCTGGTCTGTGATTTCGGACCTTACAGCTGTCAAGCCGTAAGGTCCGAAATCACAGACCAGCACACATTCAATTCAGTCTTTGGAGTGCAGAGGGCAAGCAGGCTGGGAGTACTGCACTTCCCTGGAAGGATACCTCTCTCTGTGAGTAGTCTATCGAGCTGAGCATCAAACTCAGTGCCCTCGCCAGTCGAGCTTATGCGCCCGCCATAACTCGACACAATGTCCGCTATCTGTCGGATACATGGTAGCGTGAATCATACAAGCAGAATTGGTGATATTACTAAGAAAAATAACTTGGTATAATAATAATAATAATAATAATAATAATAATAATAATAATAATAATAATAATAATAATAAAGCACTTTCAATGTTTTATCGATAAGATTGACTGACTGACTGATTGACCGATATATCTCATTCATTCATTCATTGGCTGATTCATTGATTCATTTATTGGTTGATCTGTTCATTCATACACTGATTGATTTATTAATTCATTCATTGCCCGATTCATCGACTGGTTGATTCTTTACTGCTAAGCACCATGCCAGCAGATTCCCAAAAAACGTTTAGGGCTTAACGTCTTTTGTCTACCATGAAGGCGGTCTCACAGACGGGGTACCGAAATAGGGTGTGAACAGATTTTGACCCCAGCTGGATTCGAACCCTGGGCCTTTCGGTTGAGAGTCGAACGCTCTACCACCGGGCCACCCAGCTCCCGGTAGATTTCAATGATGGGAAAACATTTTATACATTCATGTACATGACGACATCAAAATGCCATTAAAATGAGGAGGCTAAAACTGTTTTATGAATCTACCTGCATGACTTCATTTCTTAATGAAACACAGCGATATAACATACATGTACTACAGGTAACAACATACAGCCATTCTAATCGTGCCTGCCAAAAGGCTTTAAACTACAGTGTATTTGTGTGCTTGACAAAAATGAAACAAAGACAATGGCACTAGCATAAATGCTGACGGCAGCAGCAATTTGGAGAGAAAAACAAACAAAAAATCAAACAAAAACGCCCGCAAACCACAAATCACAGACCAGCACACAACTCAACTCTTTTATTGCTCTTTTCGTTTTTTAAAGTGATTTCAGTAACAGACAAATGGACTTGTGCCAAAGCAAATCTCTCTCAAACAGATACCCTTGTCTCATTTCGGCTTCTCAAGCCGCGAAGATGAGTACAAGATAACGCCCATCTTTCAAGCACAAGGTCTGACACACCTGATAAACCGCTGCGGACCAAACGCCCGAAGACCTCCTCCAAAGAGAGGTACGGCAGTACAACTGGGATCAGAGCGAGGCACAGAACCTCATGAGTCCCCGTACCCTGCACGGGCTATCGAAAATCTGCCTCTCTGTGGTTCAAAGGGATTCGCTGAATGAACAATATGTTTCTCTAAAGGCAATTTTTTTCAAACATTTTTTTTCCTCTTCTCAGGAATATTCACCAGGTTGCAAGAAGCATGAATCCTCATGAGCCCCTGCAAGCCGAGGTGGCACGTGAAGATCTATGCAACATGCTGAAAAGTCGGGTTCGCTACAGGAATAATCTCTCTTCAAATAATATTCTCTCATTTTATTAAGACGCATTAAAGGAAGATAAACTGAAGTTGAAACGCTCAGCAAAAGGCATAGATCCTCATGAGCCCCGGTGACTGCGGGGGACTCATGAGGATCTATGCCTCTTGCAGATGGCAGTGCTTCACTGCAGATCGTTCCCTCAAACGTGATCATTTTTGGGTCAGGTTCATGAGGATCTATGCCTCTCTCGTACTGAAATCGTCAACTACAGGACTGCTCTTTCCCTCTTACATTACATTACTCTCTTTCGCTACGGTTCACGAGGATCTATGCCATTTCAAGACTGAAACCGCTCACAGCAGGGGGGAACCTTTCCCACATAAACTTTCTCAATTTTTTGCTGAGGTTCATGAGCATATATGCCTTTTGCAGACATAAATCGTTCACTACAGGAGGGATCTTCCCCCCTTTAACCCGTTGAGTGTCGGTAGCGGTTTTCGTCGCGATGATTCCTACAGAACTAAAACTAAAACCGCTACCGACACGCACATGGTTAACGTTTTCAATTTCTGCTGAGGTATATGAGGATCTACACCTTTTGCAGACAGAAATCGTTCACTCCAGGATGGATGTCCCTCCCAACCCCCCCTCCCCCCCTTCCCCCCCCCCCCCCGCCCCACCCCCTCCTCCTATAAACTTTCTCGATTCCAGTGCACAACCAAAATAAACCAGAGGAAAGAGAGACTGAAACAATTGAAAGACCCTTTGAGATGTGGTCTGGCCACGCGCCAAAATCTTGGGGTTTCTGGAAAGTTCACACAATGGGAAGAATTTAAACGTCAGGCTTAAAAATGATTTGTTGTTCTGTCTCGAGACTAAACAAGGCTAGCCCCCCGAGCTGTGGCATTTAAATAGAGCAACAAATGTTCGCCGAAACTCGCTGAAGGCTAAACTCGGAGGAAATTATTTTTAAGCCTTGTTGATAGATGAGATCTGCTGGAGCAATTAACCAAGTGGTGTTTTTTTTTTTTTACTTGTGCACAAGATGTTCACTTAAAAATCGCTTTCCCTATGTAAGATATCATGCACATGACGCATGAGATATATGCATCGTTTGTTGGAAATTGGTCATATATGTTTTAAAAAACAAAAACAAAAAAATACTAGGTAGGTCGGGTGGCGCTGCACTGTGCCATCGCGCCTCCCCTTGGGAAGGCAGCTCAAATTACCCCTCTTGGGATAATATAATTGTTATTAAGATATATAGATAGATAGATAAATAAATAAATAGATAAATAAATAAATAGAGTTGAGAAGCGTGTATCAACGGTCAGTAACTTTAACTCATTCGAGATGTGCCGCATACGAATACGCGGCAGCATGCCGCGTATCCGTATGCGACACGTCTCGAATGTGTTAAGCCTGCTCAAGCCACGATTTCCCTTGCTGCAACTGTTTCTAAACTATTTCTTCTTTATTTAATCCTCGAGTCTTGGGTTTTATTTTTTCCTTTTCATGTTTTCTAACTTTTTTTTTTTTTTTTCTTGTTTATTTTCTGGCGGCGTTCATACTTTTCTTTCCTGTTTTCTTTCTTTTTGTACTGTCTGTCTAAACAGCAATGAGCGCAGTTTCAGTTGCAAGTGCACTCTTGCACAGAAATAATGAGTGAGCTAACTCGTTTTCTTTCTTTTTGTACTGTCTAAACAGCAATGAGCGCAGTTTCAGTTGCAAGTGCATTCTTGCACAGAAATAATGAGTGAGCTAACTCGTTTTCTAGAACTCTATTCTTTACTAAGCTCTATTTGCAAGAGGCATGCATTCTCATGAGCCCCTGCAGACGCTGGGACTAATAATAATACATAATAATAATTACGGTATTTATAATGCTCTTATCTTATAATAATTATAACTCTAAGCGCGCACTCACAACTCACGCACGCATGCGCACGCTTAGACGACGGCTCGCGTACCACAAAAAGTGAAATACATTACGACAGTCGACTTGGGGTGGGGAGTGTGGTGATATAGTGCTAGAACTGTTGAAAGAGGTGAGTTTTGAGGGCGGACTGAAAGGAGGAGAGAGAGTGTTTCTGACGGAGAGATAGTGGGAGAGTGTTCCAGGCGGATGGACCGCATAATCTATGCCTCTTTGTGACTAGGAACAACTGCATTTACATCTTTCCTCTTCCTCTCCACAGGCTGCGATTCAGAAATGCATTTTCACGATGTTTATGAATCTACAGTACTTTTTGGTTCTAGTCACTGAGTGAAAACGCACATCTTTACCGCTGCCTGTGCTCTTCTCTCTCTCTCCCCCCCCCCCCTCTCTCTCCCTCTCTCTAACACACACACACACACACACACACACACACACACACACACACACACACACACACACACACACACACACACACACACACACAAACACACACAGAGACTTGAAATCATAGTACTGAAACTGCAAAACTCTCTCTCTGTGTCTCTCTTGATTATCTTACTCTCACACATGTACTGTGGGCGTGTTTGTGTGCATGTGTCTAAAAAACAATTCCACCTTGAACTCTTAAACTGTCAGAACTAAATGACTTCCATTCTACAGAATGGATGTCATTTAGTTCTGGCAGCTTAAGACTTTAAAAAAAAAAAAGAGTCCTCCAAATGATTTCACATTCATTCACAATAATACCCACCTTAGCCCATTCCTCCGAGTCGTCAAAATCGTCACCGCCCTTGTGGCTGCTGGTGTGACTCTCCCTGCCTCCTCCCCTCTCACTCCCCCCTCCCCCTCCCTGCGGCCCGGTCATCAGGTCGATCTCGTCGATCACTCTCTCGGCGTCCACGATGTCTCGGTCCTCCTCTCGCTCCATCAGAGGGTCAAAGGTCACGATGGTGGAGGGCGTGGATCGACGCTTGGAGCGCACGGTCTTGACGGTCACATTCTCGCAGATTTGGGACACCACGTTGCGGGGGCCTCCTGGCGTGGAGCCTCTCAAAAGACCTGGACAACAAACGAAACAAATACAAAATTTAACTTCTTCAGCCATGACACACTGCAACAAGATGACAATCGACCATCACAGTTGAAGGGTGGCGGCAGGACAGCTTGGCGCCTACAGGCGCCAAGTTGATCTGCCACAACCCTTGAAATATAAAAAAGAAACCCGGCATCGACTATAATAGTTCATGGGTCGCGACAGGACAGCTTGGCCCCTACAGGCGCCAAGCAGTTCTGCCAGGGCCCTTGAACTCATAGTCGATGGATTTCTTTAGCTGTAATGCAGTCTTCAGATGACAACTCTTAAATTTGGGAAGCACATCGTTGGGCTTCCATACGGCCATGTGTTAAGCCCTTCTCTGTCGGAACACGACAAGCAACACCAGAATGCAAGAGGAATAGATCCTCATCAAGCCCCTCCAAGCTACAGCTCGCCTAGAACTTTTCTAAAGGGCCCTCCACCTGGAGAAACATCAGGTGTGCCAACAAACACAGTTTGTGTGCCCGTCAGAGGCGAAAAAATATTGCAGACGGATTGTTTTGACGCCCACGCAGTAATTACCGTCTACTTCGCTTATAACAAGGTCGGAAATAACCGAAAAACGGATATAACAACACTCGGTTTTGAGGTCCCGACAGCACTCTTTCTTTGTGAATTACTTCGCTTATAACAAATTTCGGATATAACAGCCAGAAAATTGGGTTCCTTGGCGATTTCCCTTGAAGAAGCCCTCGCTGAGAGGGCGACAATTTGTGCATAGAATAAAAGTGTAACTCCTTCTAAACTACGTGGTGTTTGTGGATCCTTTCTTCACATTTTAAGTATATATTTTATATATATATATATTTTTCATTAAATTCTGAGAATGCTGTGCTAATGCCATGGGATTCCAGGCTGGTAAGCTTGCATTGTGTCATCAGGACATCAGCTGCCCTTTAGCACAGCATTCTCGAAATTTAAAGAAAAATTACGTCCCTTGGAGCTACTCTGATTGAGTGCATTTTTTAAATTTGGGCGACGCCTTTGTTAAAAGTAAAGAATATATATATATATATATATATATATATATATATATATATATATATATATATATATATATATATATATATATATATATATATATATATATATATATATATATATATATTGCATTTCCATGTACTGATGTCACACAACCTGGGTGTGAGCACAAGAATGCTAAACATTATACGCGTAGCCAAACATCAGACAAAAATATCACATTGCAACATTTTAGCGAGCAAAATACACGTGCATGAGACATAGATCTTCATGGATCATCGCATGTTGCGGGGGTTTATAAGGATCTACGCTTCTTGCTGGATCAATTAGCGTCAGAGGAAGAGGTTTTCTGGGTGGTTATTTCACAAAGCCGGATTTTTTTGGTGCAGCTTCTTGTCAACAAACACGGAGCCCATCTGATATGGCAAATAAACACTAATAGATTCGGCTTAAATGTCGCTGGCGATTCAAAGATGCCCGCATTTCTTAGCACTGTTAGCGCATTCGAGACGTGCCCACATCTCGTCTCGAATGTGTTAACATGCACCCGTATCATCAGCATCAGCAAGAGATTCATCAGACGCACGCAACGGTACAAGCTGCATGAAGATGAAACTGAAAGTGCTGTCATAGTGCAGGTGTGACGCAATGAAATAAAAGCCGATTTCAACACGTGAACTGCCATGGCCTGTGAAGGCAAAAGACAGCAAGTCCATTTTTGCGAAAAGCGACATTTTTATTATATGACAATGAAATTCTCTCTGTTGGCAAAAATGGACATACTGTTTTTTGGCATTCGCAAATGTAAAATAAACCACTACGTCTTCAAGAAATGATGGATAAGTGGATAAGTCAAGACAGAAACAGATTAACGATAATGCCGGAACATGAACCATATTCAATGAATCACTTACAAAACACTGAATCCGTCCGCCCATGGGTAGAGTTCGCTTGATGCTGAATCAACAAACTCCGTGAATCCGTGGTACTAACGTTAACAATAGTCCAGCAATTCTATGACCTATCTCCCCTGTACGTCTTCGAATCACAGCAATCTGTGATCTAAGACACACACAAACACGAAAAGAGAACAGTACGCTAGAGAGCTAAGAACTGATTGATAGTTTCTTGCTTTCTGATCGTATCTATATC
Organism: Semisulcospira habei; assembly: GCA_036245525.1. Taxonomy (NCBI): domain Eukaryota; kingdom Metazoa; phylum Mollusca; class Gastropoda; family Semisulcospiridae; genus Semisulcospira; species Semisulcospira habei. The sequence goes on along the minus strand of BTPG01000006.1, from coordinate 82,748,019 downwards.
TCTCGCTACAGAAGGCAGACAAGCCAGTGGAAGTACGCACGTACAACAGTTTCTTCAACTTTTCTTCACACAAGCGAGTTGGAATCATTGAAGCAGTTTCGTTAGCACCTCTTGCAACCCTTCGTAATTCTAACACTGCCGCTGATATCTTACTCCGACACCCAGTAGCCTGCATCTAGTGAAATATATCAGTGTAAATGGTACCAGCAAGAGGCATAGATCCTCATGAGCCCCCGCCATGCGGGGGCTCATGAGGATCTATGCCTCTTGGAGAGGGACGCGTTACACTGCCTGGATGGAGACGGAGCCAGCGTCTGTAGTGGGCTGACTTGTACATGTGAAGTAAGAGTAACGTAACATTCAAAATTCGCACAGATCGCCTTTATGCCCCTCACCCCCCCCCCCCCTCCTCCCACACATGATATCATATCTTCTGTTTCTTAACCCATATCATATCATACTGAGGCTAAACGCTTCAAATTTGTGAACTGCCATATGCAAGCTCAGTACATAATAGTAATTACAAATAAGGAAATAGAGAGCAATGGCTTTAGTAGTCAAGGATGGTGCCAGAATAGCTTGGCGCGTAGAGGCGCCAAGCTATTCTGGCACTACCCTTTAACTATTTTAGTCAAACGTATTTCACACAATGATATTCCGAATTCCGAATGACAAGGGTTAAAAATGGTCAGTAGTTGAAAGCTGTTACAAGAAGACTAGTGGACTTTCTCCAGAGTTGTCCAGAAATCAGACCATCGTTTGTTACTTCCCTGTGGTAACCCCTTCATGATCATGGCCAAGATCCAACTGCACAAGAGACGGATCGTCATAAGCCCCCGGCAGTTGCGGGGGCTTATGAGGATCTATGCCTCTTGCTGACAGCAGTTTGTATCTACGTTCCTTGGTCGTCTTCCGCGCACTGCCACTCAGTCAACGCAGATTTCAGAAACACATTTCGCGACCGCTGGCGGCGGAGAAGTGGGTCACAATTAAGACACAATCCTGAGAATTAGAATCATATGCCGTCTGAAACTTGTGCGTCACTGGTGCAGAGAGTCCACCACTTACGGACACTAGTGTGAAACACCGAGTCAATGTTCCTTCAAGCACTACAAAGTTTTTTTAATCCGTGCGAGTCGAAATATTGCAGGAGGATACTAAAGCCTGTGTCCCCCTCAGCTTGCGTTCCGTTATTTTCAATACGAAATCTATGTTTAAAAATAATGTGATTGCCAAGTCTGTAAATGCAAAGAAAATACCCAGCAAAGAAAGAAACAAGTTTAGAAAGGTCGAGCACAAAGCATTTTGTGTTGTACTTGAATGACTTTCAAAGCGTGTTTCTTTCTTGGATGGAATTTCCTTGTTATATTCAATATTCCTATAAAACACGAGGAAGAACTGACGCGGGAAGAATAAATT
>BTPG01000006.1:82739100-82744100 GCA_036245525.1 Semisulcospira habei | reverse complement strand
CCCCCCCCCCCCCCCCGGTTCCCCCAAAATCCGGTTGCAAGAGCAAGAGGCATATATCCTCATGAGACCCCGCAGATGCGGGGGCTCATGAGGATATACGCCTCTTGCTGACATCACTATGAATCCATGTTCTTGAGACGGCTGGGGTTCTTTGGAGTTGAATTTAGAAAGATTGCAGAGACAACACTCTGCGTAGTACTTGCAGTGAACACGCAACAAAGTGCTGCGCAGGAAAACTGAACAAATTCAAGAGAATGATAAATGTAGAAAACTGCTGTGCTGGTCTGTGAGTTTGGACCTTAGGGCCTTCGGCCGTAAGATCCAAAATCACTGATCAGCACACAGTTACTAATCCTAGGACTTCTCGGCCTACTAATGCGACCGAAGATTTCGTGCATTTTTGCTTTCGGTCTAAGTTTTAGCTGCTCCGAAAACGGTCTCTCTGTGGAATTTTCCGTGACAGAAAGCAGGCTTACAAGCTTTTTTTTTTTTTTTTTTTTTTTTTAAATTCGTGGCGTGGTGTGGTTTTACTATCTTCTCCCAAACTTGCATCATCACCGGCGGTTGATGGTACAACTGACGCCGCTTTGTCACAGGCTGAAAGACACACAACCTCCTTCGTCTCAGAAACACGTGGATAAATCACGCCAATCATTGTGAACAAGCGTGAGTAAGACGATATATCATCAGTATTCTTTTTTTTTTCTTTTTTTTTTTTTTGGTGGGGGAGGGGGGGGGGGGTTGAGTGGTTACTTCAGTGCTGACGTACTACACACATACTAGCCCACATCCATTAGTTCGTTATTTGGGCTTAACGCCGAGCAGACAACTAAGGCCATCTCACGTCCTCACATCCATTAAAGTTACTTGACTTCACTGACTGTGGTTGGTTTGTGATTTTAGTTAGCAGATATTTCAAGATCAAAGCGTCGGCAGGCACTTAGAGTTTAAAACAGCATAGTACATTTTACCACAACAAGCAACACCGATATAGTCTTTGAAGAAACTATTTGTGGTGTGTGTTTGCGCGTGTGAGTGTGTGTGTGTGTGTGTGTGTGTGTGTGCGCGCGCGAGCACACACACACACACACACACACACACACATACACACACACACACAAGGGGGGTGCGCGTTTGTGAGCATTTTCATGTAGGTAATCGCAAACTTTTACCTGCCACACATGAGTGCATGCCTCTGTTTATTATCTACGTGTGCGCCAGGTGCGTGTCTGTATCTTCCCGAGCCGTGTGTTTTTTTTTACTACTAATTACTCGGAACGTCAGTCGAAATGCAAGCTACCGCGGCAGGTCAAGTCGTGACCTCAACCCTCTCGTACCTTCCTTGGTCTGAGGCGCACAGACATATTTCAGTCATCATCTTACTTCCTCTTCATCAGAATAATGTGGTAATCCCAAAGTTAAGGGTATGTTTAACTTACCCCCCCCCCCCCTCCTCCACAAGTAACAGTAAAGGAAAATTCTCATCAGTCTAACGGTTCCATAATTCAACGGAGACCTGACCCCTTTAATACCAGTGGACGCAGGTTATATTTCTGAAAACTTATAGTTAATTCAACGCCAAAGACCCCCACTCGCTCAAGGAACGTGGATACAAAGTGGTCTGGTGTCAGCATGAGGCACAGATCCTCATGAGCCCCAGCTAACTGCGGGGGTCTCATGAAGATCAACGGCTCTTAGAGATGGACTGTATCCACTTTGAATTGTATTCACATTTTCTCGACAATGAACAGATTAATCGGATACAGAAGGGACCCTAGCGCACTGGTTGTCTCCCTCGATTCGCTGCCGAACGGCAGCGAATCGAGGGAGACAACCAGTGTGGTATGGGCTGGCTGCTTGGGCTCGTAAGATTCTACGCCCCTTCGCAGACTGACGAAGTTTGATGATGCCCTAGATACAGGTCAGGCCAGGTGAAGCCATCCAGGTAAGAAAGGTTACTGTGACATGTTACCGGCGCTGCCACTAGAAGCCTCTCTCCTTGTACAATAACACAGGTGTAATGCCAGAGTGGAACCATGATGAGAGAGAGAGAGAGAGAGAGAGAGAGAGAGAGAGAGAGAGAGAGAGAGAGAGAGAGAGAGAGAGAGAGAGAGAGAGAGAGAGAGAGAGAGATGCAACCGACACGCACCATACCAATGCCATGTACGTGAAAAAGGCTTACCTCTGCTAATGACGGCGCCCAGGTAAAACTAACAAGGCAGACAGGTGTTGTAGAGAAGGAAACACAACACGCCATTTCACACCCATTGCCATCTGCGGTAGAGAGGTCTTCCATCTACGTACGCGGGTCTATTGGTTCAAAAGGTGAAAGTGATATCATGTGCCCGGACAAACGTTTCAGATGTACGTGATTTTTGATACGCTGATTTTTGGTGGATTTATAAAAACTTAACAGAAACGAATAACAAGCTATTTGCGTTTGCGAAACTGAAGCAGCAACTATCGGATAATCGGATCAAGTAAAAGCTGGATTTCAAACCCTCGAACTGACTTCAAACACTATTTCAAAGAGCAGGAGATGGCCGGATGGACCATAACAGCTTAACCTCTTCATGTACTGTGGTCGCATACAGTGCCATTGATGCTTTTGTTAAATTCAACGCCAAAGAAAATATGAATACAAAATGGAGCCAGCAAGAGGCACAGATCCTCATGAGCCCCTGCAGTTGCGGGGGCTCATGAGGATCTACGCCTTTTGCATTTGGGTGTTGTCTCATGTGCTCCGACAGGGAAGGGGTAAGTGTTGCGCCTGACTGCTCAGACACCTACCTCCCTTGAGCTGTAAAGTTTAAAAACACATTCTTACAGCCTCAACTATTTCTCCATCAGTACCCCTGACAGCAACAGCTGCCTCCCGCGCGTATATAAATCTGTGCCGGTCAGTGATTTCGGACCTTACGGATGTGGAGCCGCAATGCTCAAAGTCACAGACCAGCACACCGCAGAAATGGCCGGGCTAGATCCAGGCACAACCCGGTTGATTAAACAATCGGGCCCATCAAAACACCAGGCTACAAATAGCCTGTCTGTCTAAACGTTTCGCGTGTAAAAGATTGAAAACACTTCAGGCCACAATGGGCAATGGCGAAGTTGTAATACAACCCTCTCCACCCATAGGCTAAGGCAGGGAAATCAGGGATTAAAATGGTACATGATCATAATGGGTAACATTTTAGTTCTAGAGTAGAAAGCCGAAAAGCGCGCGTTCTTTGCAGATGCACCCTTTGCATGGATGTATCCACCTACGGAAAATTTGTAAAAATTAGAACTATAATGTAAGTCAGCGTAGTTTCGATTTGGTACATTCAAAACATACTTTAAGGTGTGAGGGAGGAAAACGCGTGTGTGGGTTTTGGTTGTTGTTGTTGTTTGTGTGTATGTTTTCTTTTGTTTGTTTGTTGTTGTCTGTTTGGTGTTGTTGTTTCTGGGGGCGGTTGGGTGGGGGAGGGGGAGGGGAGAGGGGGGGGGGGAATCCAGCTCAATAACAAGAAAACCTCCAAACGAAGTAAGATTTTAAGCAGTGTGAAATGCGAGTTTTCTCGAGGTATATCAATGCACTGTATTCATTTCTTCTAGTCACTGTCACAGGCATGATATGATCGTTGCATAACTGGTCACCTCTTAACATGGGTAGTAGTAATACTACCCGTGTAAAAGGTGGCATATATTAAGCGACGATTATCTCATGCCTGTGGCCACTGTAATAAGACATGCAATAAATACATCATGGGCAGTGGGCAGATGTTCACATCTGCACGGGACATAGACGACCCCGCCCTCCACGAGTCGTCGCTGCCCTGCAGGCCTGGCCGCTTGGCTGCGGAAAGGCTAAGGGAGGAAACCCCTGACATCAAAGCCCCCGTGTCTCCGGGGAAGGCTTTTGAGCCAGAGACTAGGACAAGGACAGTCTGATATAAAACCTACGACCCGAGGACCTCGATGCCATCGTCCCAGCTTGCTAGGCCATGGCAGATGAACCAAGGGTTTAAAAGGTGGGGCCAGTACTGCGCACACTGCACTCCACCAAAAAGCTCCACCGCGCAGGCCGTAGGAAACGTCCACGGACCATGACACTCCTGCAGACGTCGTGGTCAACCCCTATAAAATCTTCGTTCGCGAAGTCAAGCCAAGAGAGAAATACATCATACTTTGGATATAACAAATCTCCAGGGGACCCACACGTTATTATATTCGAAGGCTGTTACAAACGAAGAAATTTGTATAGCAAAACAAACCCCCCCCCCCCACCCCCCCCAAAAAAAAAAATTTCGGGACCTCAGAAAAAGTGTTTTTATGTCCGAATCTTGTTATATCTGACCTTGTTTTAAGCGAAGTAGGCTACTCGACACCGACTGATTGATACATATCGTAAAACGCATCTGTCTACCCCGAGCCCGTGTCTGCATCCCTCCACCATCCTCCCGACCCTGGATACCAATATGCTCAGCGATAGCCACACTGTACTTTAACACATTTGAGACGCACTGCATCCGGATACGCGTGGCTTTAGTTCATGCCGCGTATCCGGATGCAGCAGGTCTCGAATGATGAGCCCAGTCGAACGCAATTAATTTCGGTTCACACCACTCAAACCGTTCGATTCGGCCACAAGTCCTCCGTATCTCAAGTCCAGCCGTCAGGACCTATGCATACGGACAGTACCTGCAAGTTTGAGGCCGAACATCTGCGGTCGAAATTGGTCACGAGCAGGCACAGTCACATAAGCTGGCAGGGGCTCGCATGGATCTGTGACTCACACTGGTTGTCTCCCTCGAGTCGCTACCGCTGTCGCGGTAGCGAATCGAGGGAGACAACCAGTGTGTCTTTGACTATAGCGCATGATAAAGCATGGGTGGAAGACGGAACTAACAAACAAGCAGAAATATTTCTGCTCTTCATAGCGAGAAAGGAGAAAGTGTAAGGTGCGTAGAGTAGGACCGTGCGTTGTAACAGTACACCACGTTAGCTTGTCGATGGTG
>BTPG01000006.1:82701600-82736600 GCA_036245525.1 Semisulcospira habei | reverse complement strand
CTTATGCACGTGCTTTTGTACCTTAGTCTATATATGTAAAAGTATTATGATAATTTAGAATTTGAAAGTGCATGTGTATACATTCTGTATCTATTTTGACGCACTACATTCTCACACGTAAATTATGTTTTGTTACCTAGTTACCTGTTACCTGGGCATTCCCCTGAAGAAGCCCTCGCTGAGAGGGCGAAAATTTGTGCAAAGAATAAAAGTGTAACTCCTCCTAAACTACGTGATGTATATGGATCCTTTCTTCACATTATATATATATATATATATATATATATATATATATATATATATATATATATATATATATATATATATATATATATATATATATATATATATATATATATTCCTTTAGCAAGAACCGTGGGTGCAAAGTGATGATAACGGAGTGATCGATCAGCTATAACAACTGTTCTAGGGCAGTGCCAGATTAGCTTGGCGCCTGGGAAGGCGCCAAGCTAATCTGGCACTACCCTTGAACTAGTATTCAAATCAATCTCCTGTTGTCGTGTCTCAAGTCCACAGAGCACAGAATACCGACTGTCTATAAAACGAAGGCGGCGGTTAAAAAACAAAAACAAAACCACAACTGAATGATGGACGAGGAGGGCTGACCCCTGGTAATCACTCAGAGGTGTTCAAACCGCCACGGTTTGAACGAAATCACGCCGAACATAAGTGGAATGAGCCATCTCACGCTAAAACGCATGTCCGCCACTTTGCTCCGGTCTGCAGGCATGATGGATAGACCGTTTGCCTGCACGACCGGACACAGGAAGAGGATGGAAGGGAAAACGGAAAAAAAGTTTAAAAAAGTGAGGGATATGGGAAAAAATAGGGGGCGGGAGGGATGGGGGAGGGGGGGGATGGGGGGGGGGGAGAGAGAGAGAGAGAGAGAGAGAGAGAGAGAGAGAGAGAGAGAGAGAGAGAGAGAGAGAGAGAGAGAGAGAGAGAGAGAGAGAGATGTCCCGCCCTCTGCCGGTTGAACTTGTCTTCATAGTGTACATAACGTAAGTTTAGCAAAACCATCTTTTTAACATAGCTTGCATTTCTTTTCGGCCTCGCACTAATTTAGAACTTTTGTACGCGCAACAGCGATCATAAGGACAGTTGATTGATTGTACATTGCTTAACGTCCCGACAGCAACAAGGCTTTCTCAGGACGTGCCTGCACTGCTTGTGAAAAAAAATAAACAAAACATTGAATGTATGTCGCCAGCCGGTCAAATACATTAAATAAACCTAACACATGGGGCCTAAATAAAGCTAAGACCATTTAGCAACACACATCCAATATCAAGAGCTACAGGCAGTGCAGACAGTAGGGAGAGTTTTAAAAAGGCAAATACAGGTGAATGGACAAAGGGTAGACAGAAACAAATGCCCCAGAATAGAGAGAAAAACCCACCCTGTGGGGCTGACCAGGGTGACCCTGGGAACTAAAAAATACCTAACCCCACCCAAGTCCCCCAGGGCAGACCCGGGTGGGGTCATAAGGACAGAAGGTAAGAAAGGCAAATGCCTTGATTCTCCCTTTATCTCTCTCTGTCTGTCTCTCCCCTGTAATGAACGCTATCTGTGCAGGAAATAATCAGGAAAGAGCGGAAAGCAACGGCCACCAGGTGATAAAACACATCACCTGCCAACAGGCATCAACCTTACACTAACCTCAACCCCTTCACTCTCGTGAAAAAGCGAACACGATCCAACCGCATGAAGACAGTTTAACCCATTCAGCCCTGACGCACTACAGCAGGAGATGGGTCGACCATGATAATTCAAGGGTAGTGCCATATTAGCTTGGCGCCGTTGGCACTGCCCTTGAATTATCATGGTCGATCCATCTCCTGCAACTGGTGCATAGTCATTAGATGACGCCTCCAAAATTTGGGAAATACGGCCAACACTCCAAACATCTCCATGAGGCATAGATCCTCATGAGCCCTCGGGCTCATGAGGATCTATGCCTCTTGGAGATGTCTGGAGCGTTGGTTTTTGCTTATGGTGCAAACTGGTTATTCGCCGTGATTTCGCTGTCGTTCGTTGTCGGTAGTCGTTCTCTGCAAAGGAAACCTCGCTAATCATCTCTACAAGAGGGTAGTAGGAAATAGCATGTATGCTATTTCCCGCTACCCGTGTTATAGAGGTGATCGACTACGCAACGATCATCCCATACCTTTCTGAAACGAACCTACCTCTTCGGTAACTTGACTGAAGCTGCCGCAACAAGAACTATCCTGTCACGGTGATGCATTTTCAAGAGGACTCGCTCCCACGGTCATGGACAATCACAGCGGCACAAGTATTGAAAACAACACATTCAGGTCCAGTTCAGAGCGTTCAGGACGGTGTCAGTCAGAGCTCACACGCATTGCTCCTTAGCCGTGCCAGCATTTGATTTGGCTTACTATGGGTCTCATTTAAAGGCGGTAGGTTTTGCTGTCAGATTTGCAGTAGTCTCTCACTCTCTACCATGCCGTTGTTCGGTTGTGCTTCGGTATGGTCACGTCTCATCCTTAGAACTACAACACCGTGCGAGTGCACCGATCTGTGTTTGGACCACAGGGACAGGAGAGCCATGAGTTGTGTGGCATTGAAACTACAAAAGGTGCGCTGATCTGCGTTTGGATCACAGGAGGGGAAAAATCAAGTTGTGTGCCTCTGACCAACTACGTGCGGTCTATTGACCGCTCGGAGCCGGTCATGGCCGTGGATTTCCTCCCCCTGTGTTTGTGCCGTACGTCTGTGATTGTGGACCGTGAGGTCTAAAATGACAGGCCAGCACACCCTATTGTGAAGATACACGCACCTTGAAAGCCTCAACAACAAAATGAAGACAAGGGACACTAACCCCGACCAATCACTACACCATCTTCAACCGACACGGACCCTCAGTGACCAACTGCAGTCACACCCTCATGAACCTGACGAGCAGTCAGTTGTTGTTGTTGTTGTTGTTTTCAAGCACGGAACTAGTCGGTTAGTGTCGGAGTACCTCGCAGGGTGGAAGTTAGAAGTATTTTGAGTTTCAGCCCAGCAAAGAGACACGTGTACCTGCACCGTCCAACACTGCGTGGTCCCTGTCCGTTGAGCAAATGACCATAGGGTCGAAGCAGCCTCAGCCTGGACACTAGTGCCCGTAAACTACGTGGTCTCCGCCCAAACGGCGAGCAAAAATCTCACGGGCCGATGTCCGCCCGGGCATCTTTTGCTTAACAGGAGGTCACTGAAAACGTACCCCAAACAAGAATCGTAGATTACGTTAAAAAAATGTATCACATTGAATTGGACAAATTATCAAACTATATGAAAGAAAATGGCCTAGAACTATCTGGGGGGAAAAACCATGTCTAATGCTTTTCAATAATGGGGAAAGTGCAAAGACATTACCTAAATTATCCCTAAACGGGACGCCTTTAAACTATCAACAGAGTGTAAAGTTTTTAGGCGTACGTTTTACATCAAAATATCTTGGAGAATTCATATTGAAGATATATTCAATAAAGCAAGAAAAAGACGTAACTTGTTAAAAATTATAAACTCACGACCATGGAGTCAGGACATTAAAACCTTTTTACACCTTGGTACATCTTTAGTTCGATCAACACTTATATATGATCAGGAAGTCTATTTTACTGCCCCAGCTACACTTCTAAAGCACTGATGGTAAAGCAGTTAAATTAGCCCTTGGAGTGCCAGTTCCTACTAATACTGTAAAAACCTACAAAGAAACAGACATTCTGTCCTTATCTGAGCAACGTAAATTAGCAACTGCAAAATACACTGTCCGAAGCCTGTCTGTCAAAAATTTAGTACGATATAACATTTTTAGACGCAGATGTGGATTTCCCGAAGAGAGCGCAAAAAATCCCGTATCTTATACCTATACGCGACTATGTCAAAGATCCTATAGAAAACTGTAATACAGATATCAAGTCTATTCCAGTTTTACCAGTAACACCTACTATACCTCCGGGGGAACATCTTAATGCTACTTTCGATTTAGATTACACAGATTTGAAAAAAAAGATGAGGATGTAAACGTTTTAGCAAATTTAGTGAAAGAAAAATTACAGAAAAAAATATTTTCAACATTTGAAAATTTTCACAGATGGGTCAATCTTAGATTCTTCAGACTGTGGTGCAGGCTTTGTTATTCCGGATCTCAAAGTGAAGAAATCTTTTTATCTCGGTAAAGGATTTTCTATATTTACGTCTGAACTGTGTGCGATTCTCATGGCACTAAATTATATTCAACTTATACCTTATGATATATTTAACATTTTGATTTGTGTCGATTCTAAATCTGTCCTATATAGTCTAAAAAGCTGTGATTGCAAAACAAGAAAAGACTTAGCATATGAAATAAAACATATTATAATCTGTATTTTGTCCAGAGGAATAGGGATATATTTTCTTTGGATACCCTCACACTGCAGAATTGATTGAAAACAGGAATGAAATTTGTGACAGACAAGCAAAAAATGGATCTATAAATATAGAAAACTCAGCAGTTTGTAATAATATGCAATTATCCATACATGAAAATAATGTACTCTGTGCTAAACAGTTTGTTTTTTTTCCACAAAGATGATATGAAATATACTTATCATGTTCCACCTTGTTCAAGAAAAACAGCTTCGTTGATATACAAGACTAAATTCTTGGAACACAAAATTCTCAAGACATCAAATGCGAGTGCTTAAGCCCCATCTCTGTTAAACATATAATCTGTGAATGTCCTATTACAACGAATCTGTTGACACAAAATAATATAACAGTTGAAAAATTCGCAGAAAATATGACATCTTACATAGAAATATTGCAATTCAGATAGTTAATATCATAATTCATAGTCCGGTAAACTGTTATAATAAGTAATTTGTGTGTGGGTTTGGATGTTAATTATTGGCATTTGCTATTCTTTGATATTAACAAGTTGAGTGTTTGATTGTTGATATTTGTTTTATTTATTATTTTTGTCTCATATCAGCAATGTGTGAAAAGACGTTAAATAAAATCCTGAGGAGGTCACTGAAAAGGGGAAAGTAATTTTCGAAACGATTATTTAACACCTTCAGGACCTTACCCTATACCGTGCTGTACAGCATAACCCACTGCAAGAGGACTGCCGTAAAGCAACAGAGGGTAAAAATCCCGTCATTATCGGCGGTCCCCGATTTGTGTTTTTAAAATCCCTGTAAAATAACACCTAAAGATCTCCAAACCGTCAAAGAACATGGATACAAAGTAGTTTCAGCAAGAGGTATAGACCCTCATGGGCGCCCGCAACTGCGGGGGTGACATGAGGATCTGTGCCTCTTGCAGTTGGTTAAAGGTTCACTTTGGCTGGGGAAGGTTGGTGTGGTTGTTATTGCAGGGTGACGGTCTACAAGATGCGGTGGAGCGGATCTGTCGTGATAGTTCAAGGGTAGTATATCGTCTTGTCCGCCGTCTCGTAACACACTCTCCATAGTCTTGGGATCGGCCAAGATAGTTCACGGGTAGTGCCAGACTAGCTCAGCGCCTTCCATAAGGATAAATGTGTTATACATTTCCATCCTCAATTTCACCCTTTCCCTGCAACTGCACGCATCATTTGGTTTCTGAAATCTTCCTTCGTTTGTTCAACGACCAGAAGCCACAACCGTCCAAGGAAAGTCGATTGGCCTCGTAAGAGGCAAAGATCCTCATGAGCCCCCGCGATTGCAGTTGGATCGAGTTCACTTTTGGACTGCGAGGGCACATGAGGATCATGAGTCTTGCATTTGGGTGTTGCTCATCTCGCTCCGGCTGTGAGTGGGTTAAAAGCTGAAAGTACGTGTATTTAAGGGCTCAAATAAAGGGGTGTCCCTGATTGCTAGAGGGACAGAAAATAGTAATAGGTAGAAGGAAGGAACGTGTGGTGCGTCTTGTTCTTTCTTGTAAGGTGTCCCGCTGGATGGACTCTTGACGCGACATGCCATCTTCTCAGTTTACGTGTAACACAATCGGCGATTGGGTCACTACCGTCCCATTACACTTGCTGCTAAACTCGAGGTGTCACTTTAGTCCACAGTACGTAATATAATCCACTATTGGACCATAAACGGCCGATTTAGACCAATCATCCCATTACATTTACTGCTAAACTCGGCGTCAATTTAGTCCACAGTAAGTAACACAATCGACTATTGGACCATGAACGACCCGAATTAAATCAATCATCGGCTTACACTTAAACATAAAATCGCATCACGTCTGTCTACTTCAGCGCAAAATCTACATCTTAATATGTCCAGGGACTTTAAGATAATCCTTGAATGGACGTTCTCCGACACTGTAAGCGTTGCTGTGGTAATGATGAGCAAAACATCCATCAGTCCGGTTAACCTTTTCGCTGCCGAGAATAGCTGGACACCACAGAGGGGCAAGACATAGATCTCAGTTGCGGGAGTTCATTAGGATCTATGCCTCTTGCTGAGACCAATGTGTACACATGTTTCTTGGACAGTTGTGGCTTATAGTCGTTGACTGACAAAGATTTCAGCAACCAACTACGCGTCCAGTGGATGGGAATGGGCTAAAAATTCCTTCTCCATAATACAATACCGTAGATGCATGTGCACATAACAAAATGAAGTTATTATGAGTACCACTTTTTACCTGCACAATACGTTGCGCCAGGTATGCTGCAGGAAAGGTTACTAGTCTCCGATAGTCTCCGATAAATACCACAAGTCGCTCATCCAGCCCAATCCATCTGCAACAGGCATAGACTCTCATGAGCCCCTGCATGCAGGGGCTCATGGGAATATATGTCTCTTGCTGTCTGAGATGGGTTGCATTTTCATCCTCAGATTTAGTGGCTGAAATAATCCAGGTCATGTCACTATAATTATCTTCAAGAGCAATGCATTTTCTCATGAACCTCTTCAGGTTGCATCGGTTCATGAGAATCTGTGCCTCTTACTGGCAGAGATATACATCATCTGCATCCTGAGACTGAGGAAATTCACCCGGTTTAAGTCAAGGAGTGGCCACAGACCGATGGCGAAGTCAAATGATCAGGCGGGATCGCATTCCAAATCAACATGCACGCGCTTGTTTGTAAAGGTTACACACATACGCTTTGCCTCCAATGCTTTCATCTTGATTAGACGGCTGCGTCCGCTTGGAATCACATCTGCTGGTCCAAGTCACACTGGTTACCTCACACTGGTCACACTTGTTGCGCCAACCCGAAATCAAAGGACGTAACCAGTGATGGTCAAGTATTGGAAATCCGTCGTTTCGCCAAGTTTCGACAAATATATTTGTCGACTTGCTGCAAGACTCTGACGTTAGCTCGTTTCACACCAGAACAGACCACAAATCGTGTAAAGCGCAGCAGAAATCACAGCAAAGAAAGAAACACGCTTAGAAAGGCCAAGTTCAACAATTTATTTACAAAAATGTGTGGTACTTGTCCTTTCTAAGTGTGTCTCTTTGCTTTAGAACAGACTATGAAACAAAGCAGACGTGAAAATATGAAAGTATGACTTCAGTACCTCGATCACGACGTCCTATACCAAAGCTCACTCTAGGAGATCTTGCCGCACAAAATTCAACTCTTTTAACCCGTTTAACCCCAACAGCAGGAGATGACTGCCTGTTATAATTCAAGGGTCTCAAAGACACAGCGGACCCAGTAGACTCCTCCCCTGAAACACTTTGGGAACAACTGAAAACTGCTATTGCAAAATCCTCTGCAGAAGTCTTGGGTTTCGCCAGAAAGAAGAACAAAGACTGGTTTGACGAAAACGATGTAGAGATCCAGGAACACCTAGCAAAAAAAAGAGCCGCCCATCAGGCCCACCTAGCCCAGCCTTCCTGCCCTGTGAAGAAGTCTGCCTTCCGCCTCGTCTGCAGCAGTCTCCAGCGCAAGCTCAGAGATCTCCAGAATGAGTGGTGGACCCGACTTGCACAGAGGACCCAGCTTTGCGCTGACAATGGTGACTACAGGGGCTTCTACGAAGCACTGAAAGCAGTGTATGGCCCCAGGCACCTGGTACAAAGAGATCTGGAAACATGGAGGCACAGCACTGCACAACAAGCTCCATGACCTCTTTCTCTCCAGAATGAGTGGTGGACCCGACTTGCACAGAGGACCCAGCTTTGCGCTGACAATGGTGACTACAGGGGCTTCTACGAAGCACTGAAAGCAGTGTATGGCCCCAGGCACCTGGTACAAAGAGATCTGGAAACATGGAGGCACAGCACTGCACAACAAGCTCCATGACCTCTTTCTCTGCTGCTGGGAGGAAGGAACACTACCAAAAGATCTCCGTGATGCAGTCGTTATCACCCTGTACAAGAACAAAGGCGAGAAGTCTGACTGTTCCAACTATCGGGGAATTACCCTGCTGTCCATTGCTGGGAAAATCCTTGCAAGGCTGCTCCTGAATCGGTTGGTACCTGCCATCGCTGAAGACCAACTCCCAGAGGGCCAGTGTGGCTTCAGAGCAAACAGGAGCACCACCGATATGGTCTTTGTGCTGAGACAGCTACAGGAGAAGTGCCGCGAGCAGAACAAAGGGCTGTACGTAACATTTGTCGACCTAACAAAAGCGTTCGACACTGTGAGCAGGCAAGGCATGTGGCAGATCCTGGAGCGACTTGGCTGTCCCCCAAAGTTCCTCAACATGATTGTCCAGCTACACGAGGACCAGCAAGGCCAGGTCAGACTCAACAATGACCTCTCAGAACCATTCCCTATTCTCAACGGCGTAAAGCAGGGCTGCGTGCTGGCACCGACCCTCTTCACCATCTTTTTTAGCATGATGTTGAAGCAGGCCACAGTGGACCTCGATGATGACGATGCAGTGTACATCAGATATCGTCTCGATGGCAGCCTGTTCAACCTCAGACGACTGCAGGCCCACACGAAAACCCTAGACCAACTGATTCGTGAGCTGCTTTTTGCTGATGATGCTGCCCTCGTTGCACACACAGAGAGAGCCCTGCAGCGCATCACGTCTTGCTTCGCAGATGCTGCCCAGCTCTTTGGACTCGAGGTCAGTCTGAAAAAGACAGAGGTCCTCCATCAGCCGGCACCCAAGACAGTGTATCGCCCTCCTCACATCACCATTGGCGAGTCTGAACTAAAGTCAGTGCACCAGTTTACTTACCTTGGCTGCATTATCACGTCGGACGCCAAGCTGGACAAGGAGCTTGACAGCAGGCTGGCAAAAGCGAACAGCGCTTTCGGGCGACTTTTCAAGCGGGTGTGGCACAATCAACAGCTGAAAACAGGCACCAAGATCAGCGTGTACAGAGCTGTGGTCCTCACCACCCTGCTGTATGGTTCCGAGTCCTGGGCCCTCTACCGCAGCCAACTACGACTCCTCGAACGCTTCCACCAGCGCTGCCTGCGTACCATCCTGGGCATTCACTGGAGTGACTATGTCACCAACGTCGAGGTCCTTGAACAGGCTGAAACTGTGAGCATCGAGGCTTTGCTGCTGCGGACACAGCTCCGCTGGGCGGGGCATGTCTCCAGGATGGAGGATCATCGCCTACCAAAGATCACCCTGTTCGGCGAGCTTGCTACTGGACACCGTGACAGAGGGGCACCAAAGAAGAGATACAAAGACTGTCTCAAGAAGTCACTTAGTGCCTGCCAAATCGACCACCACCAGTGGTCTTCGCTTGCTGCGGACCGTGACACCTGGCGCTCCACCATTTACAAGGCAGCTGTCTCCTTTGAGGACTCTCACAGAGCTAGCCTTAAGGACAAGCGGCTCAGGAGAAAAAACAGAGATGCCGCAGCTCAGAACCCTGGCCATACCTTCCCCTGCAGCCACTGCGGTCGAACCTGCCTGTCTCGGATTGGCCTCCGCAGCCACGAACAAGCCTGCAGACGTCGTGGGCAACTCCTATAAAATCTTCGTTCGCGAAGTCAAGCCAAGAGAGAGATAATTCAAGGGTAGTTCCAGATTAGCTGCCAAGCTAATCTGGCACTACCCTTGAATTGTCACGGTCAATCCATCTTCGTCAACTGGTAAATAGTTGTTAGGCGACACCTCCAAATTTTAGGAAATGCGGCCTTGGGGTTACATGGGTTAATCCATGAGAAGTAATGATCAAGTCCTCAAATCGCTTTCGGAATGGTGACGATCGTCTATGCCTCTTTCAGTAGTACTTGCAAGAATCAACTAGCACGCTGCCTAACCAACGACTTTGGCCATCTTCAGTAGGTCTGTATAAGCCTAGAGGAGGCCCCTATGCTTACCGCGAAAAAGCTAAGGCAGATGAACCGGACACGGAAGTTGAAGGTTAGTGCCAGATTAGCTTGGCGCCTTTAAGGCGCCAAGCTAATCTGGCACTAACCTTCAACTAACATCGTTATTATGCTGATCTATCTCCGGTTGCAAGTGAACGTGTTCAGAGAGGCCGCATGTCGGTGTATCAGCCACAAACTGTGCAAACCGGCCACAAACTGACGGTGATGTAACCGGATGCAGTCTGCCGCCAACAATAATTAATGACAGTGGCTTGAGCATCGAAACTCTGCCAAGCGCTCGACCTTCATTATACCTTCAACGGAGGAACACGGCGCAAACTTAATAGCAGAAGGCATGTTGAATGAAGCGGTGTCTTAGCAAGTAAAGGATGCGTACAGGGGACTTGTGCGAACATAATCTTGCCAACTGACTTCAGCAACTTTCAAATATCTAATATTTGTAGTTTCACCCCATGACTGCTGCAGTCAAGAGGTAAAAACTGTCGTTGTTTCTGACTTGTACAGATAAACCACCAACTGCCCTATGGTGAGGTAAACAATATGTATACACCATATTTACATGCATCGGTCTTGAAATCACCTTCGTGGTGGCAAAAGACGTTAACGCTTCTTTTCCTCTCAGTCACGAACATTACAAGCGACAGTCTTGCCATGATTTCACCTCCTCCTTTAGCCTAAAGGCTAATTCTGTCACGTTTCTGTTACCTGCCAGTCACAAGTGCCTGTGATGGACGTATGCCTAGGCAGGCACCCACCCTGAAAGCAAAAGGTCGTCGGGCCTACTGCGGCCGGCGTCGGCCAGACGACCTTCTGCTCTCTGGGCCCGAGACTGTGATCTCGGCATTGCCAGTAGTCTCATCTTGCTGTGGTTAGAATAATTTTCCCCTTCGTTTGTTTCCTTGGCCTCTCCATCCTGTATGTACAATGAACCGCCCAGCGACTCCCTCTAAATGAGGAGAGCCGATCGATGTAAATGTGTGTTGGTCTGCGTGCCTGGACGTTGGTCTGCGAGTCTAGATCGTACAGCTCTCGGCCGCAAAGTCCAAAGTCACAAACCAGCACACAAACGAGCCTAAGAGGTCGGATCTTCGTGAACCTTCAGAGGCCTGGAGGCAACCTGGCACGTACAAATGGGCGAGGAGCATCGATCTAATTGGAGCGAGCATTAAAGTACCATTTTACGCGAAAATTTGAAGACACATTTCAGCACCATTTGTGTTTATTATGCCTTGTCGACACACCTAATGAACTTTAACATCATTTGGGACACGCAGCAAAAGCACACGCGTAATCGCACTTATTTATTCTGCGCAGCCGTCAGAGTTTTGATCTATTTTTAGCTGCTCCTCGTACTGATAGCGTTGTATTTATAGAACAGAGTGGAGTCATCGTCAGGCTACTTGATATTATGATTATATTAGGATTATCCTATGTCTAAATGAACCATAACTAGACCTGTGTACAGCGTTTCGTAACCATCTGTTACAGAAGTGTATCTTTGAGCAGTTACGGCGGTAGTGGGCCTTTAACGAGATAATTAGACCTTTGCCTATGAAATATAGACCAGAAAGGCGACTGCCAAGCTTGTAAAATGCAAAGAAAATTCCCACAAAGAAAACACCATTCCCTGCATAAAAAGATAAGTAGCGTTTTGTATTTTAGTCTATTTATGTCCATTGTGGAAAAAAAGGGTCTTCAAATTGAACTCTTTGTAGGTCGGTAGCGGTTTCAGCTGCAGCAATCCTCGCGATTAAAACTGCCAACGACAACCACAGGTTAACAAAACTGTGTTTTACTCGGTTTTTCTATTCGTGTTTATTTGCTATGATTTTGTTTTAACCTTTGAGCGGGGGCTCATGAGAATCTATGCCTCTTGCAGATGGTGCCCTTTGGAGGAAGGGTCGCATCTGCTGTAGGTAGCTGAAATTGGTCGTGTTAGGTGAAACCTTACCAATGCGATACTTGCCCTGACCACTCTTTCTACCTGGTTTAACGACCTAGCACTTCATAGTTATCACAGGACTGTTCAGTGTCATGGGTACTCGACCAGCCATTCGGATCAGAACAAACGGGAAAAGTGTGTGTGTGTGTGTGTGTGTGTGTGTGTGTGTGTGTGTGTGTGTGTGTGTGTGTGTGTGTGTGTGTGTGTGTGTGTGTGTGTGTGTGTGTGTGTGTGTGTGTGTGTGTGTGTGTGTGTGTGTGTGTAAACAACGTAAAGTTCAGTTTGTCCAAAGCCCTTTCTCCCAACCTGCAAAAAAAAATTTTTTTTTTCTCTCTCTCTCGCCAGACCAGTGTCAGTAGGACCTCAAAAGCAACTATGGGAAGGGCGAGGTGGAGTGCGTAGGGGCTTTTCCGAACGCATGGATACTATCCAGAGTAAACTGAGCAGAACTCTCTCTGGCTCTCTCTCACTCTCTCTTCTCCCCCCCCCCCCCCCCACGCCCACCCTCTCCTCTCTCTATCTACCAATCAGCCTGCAAGTCAAATCAGGCTGCCAGGCCTGATACCGCGGTTTCTTCTTTTCAGCCACAACAAAGGGTAAAACGGTACTGCACTGATGTACTCTGCCACTACTGTACTGTGATTTAATTCACTTCGTGTCATTCTTATCTCTACTGGACCACGTCAAGAGTCTACCGAGTTCAAACCGTCCCATACCTGTCGCCTTCCATCTGCAAGAGGCATGGATTCTCTTGAGCCCCTGCAGCATGCAGGGGCTCATGAGAACGTGTGTCTCTTGCGGGACGAAATGGGTTAATCACTCACTTTTCTCCTCCAAGACGCATAGAGAGAAGTGTTTTTGGGGTGGTTTTTTTTATAGTCTGTACTTAATGCCACGGGGGAAGGGGGCGTGTGAGGGGTGGTTAATGATGGTGGTGGTAGGGTTTGGGGGATGGTGCTAGGAGAGAAATTAAGCCCAGGTGTCATTTGCATAAGTGAGCTCAGTCATGCGCCAGCCACTAAGCAAGGTGCTCCGCTATAGCGGAGCACCTTGCTTAGTGGCTGGTGCAGGACTCGGCTCACTCATGCAACTGGCCCCAATTTCGCGAGGTAGGTGAATGATATTATATAATGAAACACTATGAATGATATGCCAGGACAGACGCGAGAGAACCATTGAACACTGAACGTCCTGTCGTCCCTAGCGAAGAGAACTATCCACTACTGATTTACCGATTTGACTCATTCGAGACGTGCAGCATTCGGATACGCGTCTTTGCCGCGTATCCGAATGCGGCACGTCTCGAATGAGTTAATGATGAGGTGCGCTGGTTGCACCGAGGCCCAGAATCATAGGCAAACCGACTAATATCGTCAGCAGCTGGCTTCACTGCTGCTTGCATCACTAGTGTATTCGCCCTGACGTGTTTTGCACTCGTTAACGCAAGCTTGACGAAACGTCGGTACGGCCGGAACAGCAAAATGAAATTTGCACGACACGTACTGGCGAAACGGTCGCTAATTAACGAAGGGCCGTCAGCTGTTAGCTTGCATCATACACGCTCAGACTTAGTCACTCGGCGCACCTCATGCGCAATAGGAGTTTCTCCTACATGAGAATCAGGTCAAAGACACTGACAGTAGGCTGCGCCACTTGACCGTATGGACGTCCAAGCGGTACTACTGAATGGGACCGTTTTGCTGCATTGCCACGATCACTGCGGCATGCGTCCTCGCACCAGTCGCACTGTTAATAACCTCAATACCTCAAATTGAGGGAAATACCTCAATCTGTTGATGTCAGTGAAGCAAGGCTTTGAGAACGAGACATAGATTCTCATGAGCCCACATGACTGCAGGGATGAGAGTATACGCCTCATGCAGATGAAGCGGTCTGGATGAATAGACTGAATTGAATGTATCAAGTCAGCTCAATTTTTGTTAACCCTTTGGCTGTCGGTTGCGGTTCTTGTCGCAATGATTCCTGCAGGAATCATCGCGACACTGAAAAACCGCTACCGACAGCCAAATGGTTAACCTATTCTGAATTAGGATAACATAATGCGTGTGTGTCAGTACTTACTGTGGTACTGTCCAAGTGAAGCACGGTCCTACCCCAGCAGTCACAAGTGTAAACTTATCCTTGACAAGATACACCTCCGAGCGCAGTCAGTCACAAAGGTAACACAATCACAAGACATACGATGACTTCAGGTAGCAGGAGTATAGTAATATGAAATCAGTCACACACACAAATACTATAATTCCACTCACACAGTCACAAAAATAATATCACAAAGCTGCATCATCGTTAGTAACTCTCCTCAGTCCAGACTTCTCCATGCACGCCCAACACAATGCACGGAGAGGAATGCGTTTCGTACGCAAGTGCGCCCATTCCTACAACCACCGAGGGACTAACTTTACACTGGAACAGGCGCGCGCACACTGACGTTTCAGAAACAAACAACGTAATGGGATCGGAAAAGCCCGACCTATAAGGTCACAAATGCAAGACACTTTCCCCTGCACTAGAGGCATAGAGTCTAATACGCCAGGTCTGTGTGCAAGAGGTATTGATTCTCATGAGCCCCTGCCTCAGGCAGGGGCTCATGAGAATCGATACCTCTTGTGCCTTCAATGGAACAACTGAATGCACTGTATATATATATGTCTTCCCGACCTATCAAGTCAAATCGATCTGAACATGGCATAGATACTCATAGGCCTCTGCCTTAACAGTGGCTCCTCAGAATCTATGCTTCTTGCATCTGCCGGGGTGTATGAAGCTGTATACCTTATATTAAGGAGAAAGTGATTAGACCTCGTTTGCATACATTTTCTCTGCAAAGAGACGAATTAATTCAAATCTAATCCTGCCTGATTTCGCGTGCATCTCTGACAAGAAATCAAGTAATTAATTTTGAATACATCAGGATCACGACGTCCTGGAGAATGCACGCCTCTTTTGCTAGTAAAGGGTCGATTGCATAAATTTACATCTCTGCTTCTCTGGCAGAGGAACTTGCAAGGGTTTAAGCCGGCGACCTGGACGTTCCATACCCGGTGCCAGACCATCAGACGAGCGAGCGAGCGCGCTAGTTGAGCTTCTTAGCCTTACCTGTGTTCACTTAACAGGTGTGAACTCTGTTTGAGGAGAGGAGACGTGAGAATTATGATGTAAACTGAGGCGATCCTTACGGGCAAAAGGCATAGATTCTCATGAGTACTTGCCGATGGAAGAATTAGGGGTGGGGTGGGGGGTGAGGGTTGCTTACACCTGGACAGTTATGTACAGGTGTGTGTGGAGGGGCATGAGAATTTGTTGTGACAGTGGTTATAGGCCTGAGTAGGTAGACAGATCTAAGCCCTGGATGGCAAACGCTAAACGTCAAACGTTTTGGGTTAAACGTCTGTTGCCACCAGACAAGTGATTTAAAAGCCGCGGCACTGAACAAGGTCTGAACAAACCTGACTCGAACCCGCACGGGTCACACTCGCGACCTTTCAGGCGACAGTCCGTCGACACTCTCTTCTCTCTCTTGGCTTGACTTTGCGAACGAAGATTCTATACGGGTTGTCCACGACGTCTGCAGGCATGCTCGTGACTGCGGAGGCCAATCAGGGCCGGACAGGCAGGTTCGACCGCAGTGGCTGCAGAGGGAGGCCTGGCCAGGGTTCTGAGTTGCGGCATCTCTGCTTTTTCTCCTGAGCCGCTTGTCTTTAAGGCCAGCTCTGCGAGAGTCCTCAAAGGAGACAGCTGCCTTGTAAATGGTGGAGCGCCAGTTGTCACGGTCCGCAGCAAGTGAAGACCACTGGCGGTGGTCGATTTGGCAGGCACTAAGTGACTTCTTGAGACAGTCTTTGTATCTCTTCTTTGGTAATGACCTCTGTCTCGGTGTCCAGTGGCGAGCTCGCCGAACAGGGTGATCTTGGGTAGGCGATGATCCTCCATCCTGGAGACATGCCCAGCCCAGCGGAGCTGTGTCCGCAGCAGCAAAGCCTCGATGCTCACAGTTTCTGCCTGTTCAAGGACCTCGACGTTTGTGACATAGTCACTCCAGTGAATGCCAAGGATTGTACGCAGGCAGCGCTGGTGGAAGCGTTCGAGGAGTCGTAGTTGGCTGCGATAGAGGGCCCAGGACTCGGAACCATACAACAGGGTGGTGAGGACGACAGCTCTGTACACGCTGATCTTGGTGCCTGTTTTCAGCTGTTGATTATGCCACACCCGCTTGTACAGACGCCCGAAAGCGCTGTTTGCTTTTGCCAGCCTGCTGTCCTGCTCCTTGTCCAGCTTGGCGTCTGACGTGATGATGCAGCCAAGGTAGGTAAACTGGTGCAATGACTTCAGTTCAGACTCGCCGATGGTGATGTGGGGAGGGCGATGCTCTACCTTGGGTGCCGGCTGATGGAGAACCTCTGTCTTTTTCAGACTGACCTCGAGTCCAAAGAGCTGGGCAGCGTCTGCGAAGCAGGATGTGATGCGCTGCAGGGCTCTCTCTGTGTGTGCAATGAGGGCAGCCCTGCTTCACACCGTTGAGAATGGGGAATGGCCGGTTCTGAGAGGTCATTGTTGAGTCTGACCTGGCCTTGCTGGTCCTCGTGTAGCTGGACGATCATGCTGAGGAACTTTGGGGAGACAGCCAAGTCGCTCCAGGATCAGCCACATGTCTTGCCTGCTCACAGTGTCGAACGCTTTTGTTAGGTCGACAAACGTTACGTACAGCCCTTTGTTCTGCTGAAGCTGTCTCAGCACAAAGACCATGTCGGTGGTGCTCCTGTTGGCTCTGAAGCCACATTGGCCCTCTGGGAGGTGGTCTTCTGCAATGGCAGGTACCAGCCGATTCAGGAGCAGCTTTGCGAGTATTTTCCCGGCAATGGACAGCAGGGTAATTCCACGGTAGTTGACAGTCCGTCGACACTACCACCTCAGCTATCCACGCACGCACGCATGCACGCACGCACGCACGCACACACCTACCTGTCGAGTACCAGAAGCCGCCTTTTACTATAGGCTACCTGTGAGGTAACCAGGTTATTTTGGTAGACTATAGGCTACCTGTAAGGTAACCAGGTTATTTTGGCAGACTATATGCTACCTGTGAGGTAACCAGGTTATTTTGGCAGACTATAGGCAACCTGTGAGGTAACCAGGTTATTTGGGCAGATTATAGGCTACCTGTGAGGTAACCAGGTTATTTTGGCAGACTAAGTGTCTGTGACTTGTACATGTAACTCAGAACCCTGCCAGTCGAGAAATACCAGAATCAACTGTTATAAACAGTCTTTCAACAGTTTTAAGATGCGCAAAAATTCACATACTGTGACGGAATAAGAATTCTGTTAACCCTCCAGTGCTGGTAATGCATATGACGTCATTGATTTTTGACCGCCAGTAAAAAATAAAATAATAATTTTTAAAAAAATCCGCGTGATAATCACTGAAGAATGAGGCCAGCAAGAGGCATGGATTCTCATGAGCCCCCGCAACAGCGGGGGCTCATGAGAATCTATGCCACTTGCACGGCTTTCGGGATTATTTTTATTTATTTATTTTTTTCGGTAGTGTTGGGGTGTGGAAAACTGCGCCGGACTGTGAAGTGGCTTTAATAACCACGATGAAAGATACACGCTGTATGCAGCATCTGCCAGTATATTCTGCTACACGTGCTAGTATTCTGCTACCAAATGCTGACGGCTGTATTCATGACCATCGGATCGATCGGTTCTAATTAACCTGAATGGCCCACTCGCTGACTGAATGGCTCATTCGGCCATATACACAACACAATGGCAGGAACACAAGAATAACACAGTTCGATGCTATTGGCAGGACACTGCGAACATTATCCAAACGCAAGAGGCATAGACCCCCATGAGCCCCCGCAGATGCGGGGGTTGGGGGGGGGGGTCATGGGGGTCTATGCCTCTTGCTAGTACGGCGTAATCGTATCTGCGTTCCCCTATACGCCGAACACAAGAGAGACCGACCGTGAATGAAATGAAAACTTTGTTTCACTACAACTTGATGGATGATCTTCGATCCGAAATGTTGTGTCTGCTTTTCTCTCTCACCACCCGCCCCCCCCCCCCACCCCCCCACCTCTTCCCGCAACACACATGCGAAGTGACTTTGCTGATTCGGACACAATGGCGGGAACAGAAAAGAGACCCGCAAACGTTTACGACAATGACTTCAGTCGGGCATTCTCAGGTGACAATAGTGCCCGATGTCTTCCAGCAAGACAGATCGATTCTCGTCCACCCCAAATGGCTGATTAATTTTGCCGATTGTGCGAAATGCTGCACGATGGCAGAAATACGAGACAGGCCGATAATAACTTGGGGAAACGTACAATCGCTGACCGTCATAACCATTCTGAGTTTCAACGCCGTATCAACGCAAAAGCGAGTGGAAGGTTCAGGGAGAAAACTAGCCCTTTGCTAGTTTTTCTCCTAGAACCGTTAACTCGCTTTTTGCGTTGATGTAGCGTGGAAATAAGGCAGTCGTCACTGGCCGCCTGTGGACCAGGTTTTTACGTCTGTGCTATTACTGACAGATTAGGTGGGGGTAGGGGGTTGGGTCCCAATCTACACAATAACGATAAAATAATCTACACGATAATAAGAGGCCAACTGGTTTGTATGCATACATGTGATGCCGTGGAATCTGAGCACATGCGTTATACACACAGGGCTGATTATCGGGGGTGTTGATGAATAATTAGGTACTTGAATAATCTGGGTAACGAGGTAGCAACATTCGCCCACATTACGAGATAATGATCGACCAAGATAGTTCACGGGTGGTGCCAGACTAGCCTGGCGCCTCCGAAAACCCATTCAGCTCCGACACACTACCATAAATAAGATACGGATCAGCCATTACGGTTCAAGGGTGGTGCCAGAATAGCTTGGCGCCTTCTGGCGCGGCCAAGCTATTCTGGCACCACCCTTGAACTAGCTTGGATGCACGGGACTGATCAACGAAAGAGCTGATACTGCGATAGATAAAGAGGTACCTACCATCAGCAAATGGGTAGCGAGGTAATGACATTAACTAGAGACTGACATGTCCGCGAAATCGCTAGCCTTATTCTAATTTGACACAGACATTCGCTCCCACGGCCGATTTGATAATAGTAGGAAAAGCCACTCGCGTAGACAACTACATTCAAGTTACATTATCTCACCTAGGTGAGGCTGACGAGCGGTTTGTCTGTCCCAGGCGAGCAAAAGGTCCTGTGGCCGACGTCAGGAAACGTATGTCGAAAAGTGCGCTACGTTCAAAGCGCTATAAATCGGGCTGACGGAAACCAGAGGACGTAATACTTACTGGAGGTGGTCTCCCAGCCCAGGAGGTTTGCAATATCACCACTTTTACACCTGCAATTTCTCGTGAGCGCCACACCACGGTCGTGAAACGCGTTTTCATGAACAGGAAATCATTCTTTCTCAACCCTCGCCTGTGACCGCGCGCTCGTTAGTGTGAACGACACCCACTAACCCGATCAGCGCCGAGAAAACGTGATCACCACGACTGCGGGGTCTCATGAGGATCAATGCCTTTTGTTGACACCCCATGTTCCTGGGACAGCCAGGGCATTTTGGTGTTGAATGAACGAACATAATAATAATAATAATAATAATAATACCGTTATTCTTATAGGCGCTTTTTCTCAATTTTGGGGCAAATCGACTCAAAGCGCCGCGAACTGAAACCCAACACGCACACTCAAGTAACAGACACAGATTTACGCCATTTAAGACAAACACAGTACAAGACAGACGAAGGGCCAGTTCAGCTACTGAAGTTGCAGAGATTTTTGATCGCTTGTATTTGAAATTTGTAAGTGGCCTGAAACCGGTACCAAAATGTGGGGGGTGGGGGAGGGGTGGAAGAACCGGAGTACCCGGAGAAAGAACCCCCGACGGTCCGCCCGAATTAACGGTGACACTTACCAGAGGAGAAAAGTCCGACGCCGGAACCCGTTTTCGAACCTCGCACCTTTGGCATTGGTGGCAAGCGCCTTAACCACTGCGCCACGGACCACCCCGAACATCGCAGAAACACAGTCCGCGTCAACATGCAGTGAACGGCACCAGTTAACCCTTTTCATCCTGATACACTCTTGCTTGAAACAAGTTTGACTACGATAGTTGAAGCGTGGTGCCAGAATAGCTTGGCGTCCCAGGCGCCACCTTTGAACTGAAATGGTTGATCTATCTTGTAATCTATAATGTGGCCTTGACAATAGTAAGAAAATTAAAAATAAAGTCCGCCTCAGGATGTAATGGGCTAAAGAGGAAGAAACAGCGGACAAGAGACTGAAAAAGAACAGAGAAAGGGAAAGAGAGAGAGAGAGGGGGGGGGGGTGAGTTCGGGGTGGGGGTGGGGGGTGGCGGGTGGGGGGGGGGGGGCTCCAATCAACAAACCATCTATATCAAAGACATCAAGGAACTTAAAAGATTACCTTTCCCTCTCTCTCTCCTCTCCGTCATCAGTAATTATTTTCACAAGCCTAGCTATCACTTTCACAAGCCGGACAACGTTTGCCTGTAGGCGATGTAAAGATCTAGATTCTCCTGAGCTGCCAGGGCTCAAGAGCATCTATGACTCCCGACCAGCCTACCGAGCATTGTTCATGACGACGTATGCCTTCGCCAACAACACATTTACGCACACAATAAATAAATAAATAAATAAATAAATAAATATTTATTTATCAATCAATCAACCCTTAACCCGTTCAGTGCCGAGAAAATTGGAACAAAATCCAACTGCATGAGGTGTAGATCCTCATGAGCCCTCGCAGTTGCGGGGGCTCATGAGGATCTATACCTCATGCTGACACCACTTTGAATCTATGTTCCTGGGACAGCTAGGGTCTCTTGGTCAGCGACTGAATGAACGAAAATTGCAGAAACACAGTCAGCATCAACTAGCACTGAACGGGTTTAACATGGACAGAGAATCTCCATTAATTAAGAGTCTAAGTCTCCCCTGCGGCCATTTTATCTATGCGTTGCTCTATCACAGGAGATCAAAATTAAGCGGCTCAAGCTAGGAGGGAATAGGAAAAGCGACTCGCCCCGGTCGACCCCCGTGTTTTACAAGCGCGGTAGGCTCGCTCAATAGCCACTAGAACATGGCTCTTAGACGGCCCCACAGCAGTCTGGACGCAACGTAAAACAGTACTGTAAAACACGTCTTAATCCTTTCATCCTGATGCATAAAATAAATGTGACTATGATAGTTCAAGGGTGGTGCCAGAATAGCTTGGTATGCTGGCACCACTCTTGAACTGAAATGGTTGATTATCCTGTAATTTGACCTACCTTCAAAGGACAATAAGCAATATTACAAAAAATAATAAACCTCATGCTGTAATGGGTATGCTCGTTCAATAACATCAAGAAGACGCCAGCAAGGAACCAGCAGACCTCTTTTCACGGATGTGCAATGTTTAACCTTTTCAGTGCCAATGGACTCTGTAATGAAAATCTGTGTAAATGCAGCGTCAAAGACCCCCACCGTCAGAGGAACATGGGTACAAAGTTGTTTCAGCAAGAAGCACAGATCCTCACGAGCCCCCACACCTATGCCTTACCTTAAGCTTAACACTGACAAAACCGAAGTCATGCCTGTTGGCTTCAGTCTCGCCTTATTCTGATTGACAGCGAGTTCGCAAACACTGGTGACCGCGGCTGCAGGGTTCGCTTCCAGAACTGTGTCAAATATCTGGGTGTGAAGATTGATTCAACGCTCTCCATGCATGATCATATCGAGTAGCGTCTGCCGGGCTGGTTTCCTTGAGCTACGCAGAATTTCTTCCCTCAGACCGTATCTCACAGAAAATGCGGCTTCAAGACATGTAAATGCATATATTACGTCCAGGCTCGATTATTGCAATTCTGTCCTGGCAGGTTTACCGGCAGACCAGATTTCACGCTTGCAGACGATTCAAAACAATGCGGCGCGTCTCATCTTGAAGAAACGAAAGAGAGACCACGTTACACCTCTACTGAAGCAGCTGCACTGGCTGCCCCTAAAATTCCCTTGGCTGTACAAAATTGCAATTTTCGCCTATCGGCATTTTAACGGATATCTCCCGCCGTACCTTTCTGCCAAGCTGTCTGTTTATCGGCCATCACGCACCCTCCCTTCCTCCAGAGAGAAACTTTTAAAAATCCCAAAGCTTAACATGAAAACTGCCGGGGAGCGTTCTTTCACCTTTTGAGCCCCAAGTGTGTGGAATTCGCTGCCAACTGAAATACGGAATCTGCCCACATTGTCACAGTTCAAAGCTCACTTAAAGACTTTTCTTTTCTGTCGGGCATTTAACATTTTGCTCACCTTTAGCTAACTGTTGACTGACTGCCTTTTATCCTGATTCTAGAGGGAAGTGGATGTAAAGTGTTGGGAAGGGATGGGGTGGTTTAAAGTAGTGTATAATTGTGCGTATGTCTGAGAGAGAGGGTGTGCTGTTGTGCATGCGCAGTGAATCCAGTGTTTTCCTGGAGAATAGCGCTAAACAAGAACTATTTATTATTATTATCAAACCTCTTGCAGTTAGGTCGTGTTCACATTAAAATTTTTCTCGCCAATCAAGGTCAACTTTTCAGTGTACAGTGTCCAACACAACAAGGTGGTGCAAGCAAGAGGCATAGATGTTCATAAGCCCCCGCAACTGCGGAGGCTCATGATGATCTATGTCTCTTGCAGTTCGATCGTCTTTTTTTCTCGACAGTGAAAAGATGCACGCAGTCGAAGCAAATTTCAATGCAAACATGCAAAAAAAACAGTGCAGTCTTACGCATTCCTCATCCTATTCTTAACCGTGCAACAGACACTTAAAACTGTGAGGAAGAGACGTCAAAATGGGCAAAAAAAAACGCTGAACAAATAACAGTGGCAAGGTGAGTGCTTTACGACGAACAACAAAAGAGAAGTCTGTGTACGATGTCTGTCTCTCCAGTGGCCGCGTCAGAAATACAGACCGACTGAGAGACGGTGAAATACTTCGAGCGGGCCCAACAAGCTGAAGAGCCGCTGAACAAGTCAGTCAGAATGCAGACCTACTGCTGCCCTTGTAAACATTTTCCTCTTTAAAATAAACAAGCAAATGAACCCCAGCCATCTTACAAGGCCACAGACGCTAATCAAGGGCCCATGACTATCTGTGCCCCTTGGGTGCTAGCACGAATGAGCCTCTTGCCACAAGAGATCAGTTCCTGTACTGATGTGTTCCGCATCTTACCCCTTTCTCTGTCGGTAGCGGTTTTTGTCGAGATGATTCTTGTAGGGTTAACGCACATGACTGTTAAATTGGTTATTAGAAGGAGGAAGGAGCTTGCAAGAATTCTTGCAAGCACTCCTCTCCTTGCAACCCCCCCCCCCCCCCCTTCTACAAAAGTCTTTCAATAAGCTCTTCTTATCTGCTAAAGACAAATAGATTTTCCTCATCCATTATCTCATTCAAGGCGCCCCGCATCAATAGCTGCCGGTGTCGTATAGCGTTGCCGCTGCAACGCTATCCTGTGCCTCTTCCTGGCGAGATCGACCTTAGTCAAGTTAGATCTCTCCTCCTACAGACGGAGGGAGCGACGTGGGTTTACAAATGAAGGTGAAAATTGCTGTACTCCAGATCTCGATAACCCTGTGTGCTGGTCTGTGACTGTGGACCTTACGGCCTGGGGCCGTAAACTCCAAAATCACAGACCAGCACATAAATATGTTGGCTGCATTTTGGCATTACGCAAAGAGCAAAGGATCTGTGTTCTTTCATGAGTATCTCATTTCGAAGTCACTTGAGCGGACAGACACGCCCATCTACTGAATATCCCAGTCGAACAGCCGTCACTTTTGCTGAAGACGTTCTTGAAGTTTTCCCCCTGTACAATTACGCTATTTGCTCTTGTAAAATAATATGGCACGTTCAGTATAATTATGTAGTTACGTTAATACCGCGCCCTCGTGTGCATGTGCAGACTGAAATACAACTAAGTGGCTACGAGACGAAATCAAACATGCGTAGTGATAAAACAAGTAAAGATGAGTAAAAACCACAAGAACAGCTAAAATTTAGAAAACACACACACACACACACACACACACACACACACACACACACACACACACACACACACACACACACACACTGGAAATGACAAAACAGCTTACTTTAACTCAAGTAAACTGTTTTGTACTTTGTCCTCGCAAAGCGCTTTTCTTTCCGTGACGGCTGTTGTCGCTTGTTTCCCGCATTTTACAATAAGTGGCAATATAACTGGATGAGCGCTCAGTTTAGCCTTACCTTGTACGTATTCGTCGAGCTCGGTAAGGTATCCAACAAAATCACTAGTAGGTAATAAATTATGTTCAAGATGCAATGTCCCTTTACTGACTGGCCCCTGTACGTTAATTATCTGTGAAGGACAACGCAGTCCTGGCGTGCTTCTTTTCCTACGACGTTCCGACGTTGAACATAATCGCTCAACTTCGTTTCACAACACAGGCGCCCTTAAACAAGTTAACCCGTTTAACCCCAAGGCCGCATTTTCCAAATGTCAACAACTATGTACCAGTTTCAGGAGGCCGGTGGCTCGACCATGATAATTCAAGGGTAGTGCCAGATTAGCTTGGCGCCTGAAGGCGCCAAGCTAATCTGGCACTACCCTTGAATTATCATGGTCGCTGCATCACCTGCAGTAGGGCGTTGAATCTAAATGGGTTAACAAAACTTGTCAAAAGGTCACGCCGCAGAGCCAGAGCTAAAACAAGTGGACAGAATCTGTCAGAAGCCACGCTAAGCGAACAACTCGACAGGCCAAAGTACGCACACTCTCCGGGTCCACTTTCTCAAATGAACGTTTGCAAATTCCGTGTCCTCTTTTCGTGCCCCACTAAATCGACTCGCACAACATGACCACGCAGGTCAGCTCCTCAAGTTACTACACACAGAGACGTATCGTGTGAAAATGTTCGGTCCAACGCTCTATACCCTAGGAACGCCACAGACAGGAAGTATATTTTTATGCGGAAAAGAGAGTTTCATTGTAATATTCTGAAAATTTCGCTTTTCACAACAAAAAAAAATGAAGTTCCTGTCTTTTACCTTCTCTCGCCTCTGAGCAATGTTATTGTGCAGGTAGTCTGCGGATTCTGACCTTAATCCTTTCGGCTGTCGGTAGCGCTTTAAGTCGAGGTGATTCCTGCAGGATTGATTGATTGATTGTACATTGCTTAACGTCCCGACAGCAACAAGGCTTTCTCAGGACGTGCCTGCACTGCTTGTGAAAAAAAACTAAACAGAAAATTGAATGTATGTCGCCAGCCGGTCAAATACATTAAATAAACCTACAACATGGGGCATAAATAAAGCTAAGACCATTTAGCAACACACATCCAATATCAAGAGCTACAGGCAGTGCAGACAGTAGGGAGAGTTTTAAAAAGGCAAATACAGGTGAATGGACAAAGGGTAGACAGAAACACATGCCCCAGAATAGAGAGAAAAACCCACCCTGTGGGGCTGACCAGGGCGACCCTGGGAACTAAAAAATACCAAACCCCACCCAAGTCCCCCAGGGCAGACCCAGGTGGGGGTTCCTGCAGGAACCTCATCGACTTAAAGCGCTACCGACAGTCCTAGGCGCCACACACAGAGTGAAACGGTCTGAAGATTTCCGAGTTCGATTCTAATGAAGCTATTCCTGAGAAGCTGCGAGTGTTAATTGTGTGCGAGTCTGTGATTTTATTTTTTCAGATCCAGGCCGTAATGTCACAGACCTATCAATTTATACGGCCGTGAGGTCCAAAATCACAGACCAACACACACGAGTGACCCGCACTGCACAACAGCCAAGTCGAGTGTCCAACTAAGTCCTTCACTCTCCGAAACCACAGAAAAACGTGGCTTGCGTCACTGATCAACCTCGCATTCATTTCCTGAAATATGCACCTCTGCGGAACATGCAGTCGTTCTGTTCAATGTAGCTACCTCTATGGAACAAAACCAATCGTTCTGTTCGATATCTAAAATCAAAGGGAAAAGAGCGTTTTCAGTTATTCATAGAAACGTATAAAAACGTAACTGTATGACGCGACTAATTACCGTTTGTTCGTTTCCTGAAATGTCACACCATCAGCATGACTCGATCAAATTGCAATCAAATCTCATCCAGTCAGCACAGGCGCCCTCCGTGATGAAGTAATTCAATATGACACGCTTCCCAGCATACGCTCCAGTTCAGCGTTTTGATGAAGTCAAACAATGCGCGCATGACAGAGTCATGAACAACTGAACGCGCTACATCACAGTCCACCTACATGTTAACCCTTTTAGCCCCAAGGTCCCATTTCTCAAATTTTGGAGGTGTTGTCTAACGACTATATGCCAGTTGCATGAGATGGCTTGACCATAATAATTCAAGGGAAGTGCCAGATTAGCGTGATGCTTTCAGGCGACAAGCTAATCTGGCATTACCCTTGCACGGTCAAGCCATCTCCTGCTGTAGGGATCCGGGACTAAATGGATATAAATATATCTGAAACCGGAAAGGACACAAAATGTTTATCATGCGCAGCGCCAACAATAGCGCAGGCTGCGGTTGTAAATTGCGTTTCACGATGTACGATCAATGCGCTGTATTTATCTGGTTCTAATCACTGTTATCAATGAACAGTATTTATTTCTTCGAGTCACTGTTGCAGTGACTAGAAGAAATAGAGGCCGTGCATTGATACATTATGTGAAAACGATTTTCTCCACCCCAGCCTGTAAACGTTAGAAAATTATCGAGATTCTACGAGCAACGGGGCCGGGGGCCAGTTGCACGAGCGAGCTTAGTCCTGCGCCAGCCACATTGCCTAGCGGTTGGCGCAAGACTATGCTCACTTAATATAGTGAAGAACCTTGCTGGGTGGCTGAAGCTAGGCTAAGCTCACTCATGCAACTGGCCCCGGGTCCTCAGGCCCACGTCTGCCTATGGTGCGCCACGAACGTATGATGCGGAACTGATCACATACATGGCCGACAAACGAGCAACACTGATATGAGACGTCTTCTTCGGATCTCGCCTCTACAGAGAGACGAAGTAACGGATTGCGTTTAAGTCCTGACAGCACATGCTTTCTCGAGTCATACCGAGTTGACGTTGGACAGGTACCTGTTTTGAGTGACGTATGGTGTATACTATTGAGGTGGGTTGCATATGCTTGCTTAGCGCGCAAATTTCTTGCTTAGCGCTAAGTTCACAAGCTTAGCTGAAAATGTGCGTTGCATGAGCGTGCTTATCTGCTGGAGCGAGCTTAGTGGCGTGCTTAATTCTAAGGACGGTCCCCCCCGTGCGTAGCGGCGTGCTTAGCTGAGGAAGAGTTCTTAGCTGCCGTGTTAACGCGAGAACGGAAATGTGAATTCACTCTCTTAAACCTTGTGGCAGAAACAGCCTTCCATCTAGGATAGAGAAGGAGGAACACGAAATGTACGTGGGAACGCACGGACCCCCCACCCCGCCTCGTCTCATGGACATCTGGGAATTATCGGTGAGGAGTCTGCATAACTGATTCAACTGACCCTGCACACCGATGGGTATAACCCAACACCAGCCGTTGTCAGAGAAACATAGATCCTCATACTATGGGAGCCTACTACACGGTAGTCCTTAACTCATTCTACCCCAGACACACCACAGAACGATATGGATCGACCATGATAGTTCAAGGGTGATGCCAGAATAGCTTGGCGCCTATGGGCGCCAAGCTATTCTGGCATCACCCTTGAACTATCATGGTCGATCTGTTTCCTGCACTGCAAAGCAGTCTTCAGAGGACAACGGCAACATTTGGGGATTTCGGTGTTGGGGTAGAATGAGTTAACTAATGTACATCCACATTAGACTTGAGACATAGATCCTCATACTATGGGAGCCTACACGGTACTCCTTAACTAATGTACGTCTACATTAGATTGACAAGCAGGGTTGCCTGCACGAAAAATTTGCCATTCTTTCTCTCTTGACTTCTTGTTTTCCATCGCCGCCATTTCACCGGCGTTTTGTCTACTTCGTTTCCGTTAGGTCAGAAGAAGCGAAAACCGTGCGTTTTTATTGGCCGATTTCTACAATCTATGATGACGTAGGGGAGAACCCCACCATAAGCTATAAATAACCTATCCCCGCTCGCTAAGAACTCGTTCGGAGCTACGCACATCGCTAAGTCGCTCCATGCAACAGAAAACACTCGCGCACTAAGCAAGAGCTTTACTAAGCAAGAAAGACCTTAAGTCAGCGAGCTTAATACACTATATTTAAGCACGCTACATGCAACCCACTCCAGGTACCTAACTGTTCAAAGCAGGTTCAATTAGTGGGACAGCAGCCCCTCCCATGTCCCTTCCACTATCAGCTTCGGTCGAGTGTCCTTTCCACGACCTCCTTCCACAACTAAAAGGTAAGGACCGAGTGAAAAAGCTGACAGGTAGTGCACGATTTGCTACGCGCCTTGAAGGGTAACCGTTAACCCCTTTACTGTCGAAAACACTGAACAACCCCCAACTAGAAGAGGCACAGATTTTCACGAGCCCCCACAGCTTCGGGAGCTCATGAGGATCTATGCCTCTTGCTGAAACCAATCTGCTTCCACGTGTTCCTTTGACGGCTGGTGATCGTTGACGTAAAATGAAATTCCCAATAATTTAAAAATCACAATTTCCATCAACTGGCCTCGAAGGGTGTCCATCCTATTTCACTTCCGCGACCAACAGGGGTAGACTGTCACAGCTCAAGCGTAGACTAGTGTCTGGTTGATTAGACTATCGCCTGGCATCTTGTCTTCCAGTGACATACGCTGAAAGCCTACACGGAAGCGCCTATTTTTCTTCTTCTTCTTGACGGCTGATATACCGACAGTTCAAGGGAAGTGCCTGATTTGTCAAGCGAATCAGGCACTTACCTTGAGCTGTAATGGTCTTAGCATGTTAAACTATGCCTCAAACTATTTCACCCGAGATATAAAAATAACAATTTTTTTTTTTTAATGCCGACGCAGCTTGAATACGCAAAGCACGCTTCTATCTGCAGACGTCCCCAGAGCAACAGAAGTTCAATTGCAGTGGTACGCTCCTCTGATCTGGCAAAAGCTAGTACGCTGACGAGCAAAAGAAATGCGACATCATTCGAGTCATCGGAAACACTGACATTTTTCCGATGACTCGAATGATGTCGCATTTCTTTTGCTCGTCAGTGTACGTCCAAAGCGACATTTTCATTGTTCACACAGTGCAAATCTCGCGTTTCTCAAAAGTGGACACACTGAATCTTTTCCCCAATATCACAGCAGTATAGTTCTCTTCAAATAAAGCACACGTAAGCCCGCAAGCATGTCGATCACTGGTCCGATTTCACGAGAAATCTGGCTGAAACGATCGCCTGTCTAATTCTGTACTGCTGTTACCCCATAAGATTAACGCCCCTTCATTTTCACAGGCATATATGTATGACACAAGCAACGGTCGAGAAACGCTTTTCCACAACAATCCCAGATGAGATGCTCAAGCAAACGAGGTCGATCATCGTCGGGCTGGATGGTCAAGCGAAGTCAGTATACTGTATTGATTTTTTTGTAGGTTGAGTTAAATATTACAATATCGATACACTGTACACAACAGAAAAGTGCTGAGCACACGCCTGTGTATAATGATGATGTCACTGACTGCTGTTACCGATCCACATGAATGATTCCTTTTTTCTTTTTTTAACCATTTAGAGCATCCAAATAGACTATTTCCACACATATTGTTCATAATGCATGATGACTGAAAACTGACGAACACCGTGTTCCAACATGTTACATAATAATAATACAGAAACACTGAAAGCAGCATGCGCAGTTTAACCCTTTGGCTGTCCGTAGCGCTTACCGACAACCAAAGGGTTAAACGCATCTCAACGCACTGAAATAATTCGCTTTGCGTGCAAGAGAGCCTGCAGGAATCGCCACGACGAAACAAAGTCCTACCAACAACCAAAGGGTTAAAATGCATCTCAACGCACCTCTAACTGCACTTTGCTTGCGGACGGACAGCGGTTATGCACCTCACATACCCAGTTATTCATCACGCACCACACATCATCCGTCGAGCAAACAGTCCACGGCTACAAATGATTTCCGCTGGCAATCCTCTTGTCAACATTAGCAGGCCGCGCGCCACCACTTTATGAAAGTATGATTCACAGGGTCCGGCAAAACGCAAACCCTGCCTGCCTGTGCTGCGGCCACAGTTTCAGCGCTGACAAGCGTTAGCGAATCGAGGGAGACAAACAGTGTTTGGGAAGACTGGGTCCAGCACAGTAGATAGCTGTACCGGAAGCACGTTTTGAGACGTATTTTCGTACGCGTATCTATTCGATGTTTTCTTTTCTCTTCCGCTTCGTGGCTTGGGCATACAACTACTAAAGAAGCAGATAACTCGTCCGTGTGCCGTGTGAATGACAAAAAATAGTTCAGGGGTAGTGCCAGAATAGCTTGGCGCCTCTCAGTAGGCGCCAAGCGCCGTTATTCTGGCACTACCCTTGAACTAAATTCATTGGTCTGTATCATTATCTGTAAGTGCTGTAATGTAGCTTGCATATGGCAGTGTACAAACTTGAAGCTTTTTTTAGCCTCAGTATATGGGGTAAAAGCGTGCGACCAGCCACGAAATGCTAGTATGCGGCATGTTCAAGCATTCCGCAGTGGCGTAGAATGATTCGCAAAAGAGGGGGGGGGGGGGGGGGTCTACTGTCAAAACAAACAAACAAACAAGCTGAAGGGATGCGGGGAACAGCGACAGAGAAGAGCGGGGGCAGGAAAACACGAGTACATAATTGGTCCGAGCAAAAGGCATAGCGGATCCTCACTATGATAAGCACCCGAAGTGGTCGCGGGTGCTCATGAGGATCTATACCTCTACAGCAGCTGAGTAGTGTTACTTTGCTTGCAATTCCCAGTTTGTACATATTTTGGGAGGCGGTTAGTTTCTCATTTAGTCTGGGCCTAGATGCAAATAGTCGCCAACTAAACGAGGTATTTCCCCAAAAGGTGGCACCAACGCATCCCTACTATGCGCATAACCAGGGATTTTACATAGTAACCCTGGCGTAATAAAGCACACATCGCACACAAGCATGGCAGTTCAGCATGATTTCTTTTGAACAGGTCCATAGGCACGAGATGATCGTTGCGTCATCGATCATCTTTTAACAAGAGGTGATCGACTAAGCAACAATCATCCCACGCCTGTGGACAGGTCTCTCAAATAATAATAATAATAATAATAATAATAATAATAATAATAATAATAATAATGAATATTTATATAGCGCTTATTCTTACTCAAAAGCTCTAAGCGCTTTACAATCTGTACACAAAAATAAAAATGCAATGACATAATAACAAACAAAGCACAATGCCCGAACACACCACTTTTACAATAAACTAAACAACAATACATGCATAATAATTTATATTCTAATTAACATTCAGTCTAAACAAGGAGGATTGCAGAACTACAACTAAGGCATCAAACACTGGCAGTTATTCAAAGTAAAGCTTGAAGAGGTGAGTTTTCAACAAATGAACAAAAAAATTTTTTTAATGGTACAGAGAAATGGTCATGAGCGATCACTGTACAAAGTTCGACTCCTGTCACGGCCATGGTAATTTCGAAGACATGTTTTACCTATGTACGCGTTACCCCCTCCCCATATCACCTCCCCCCCCCCTTTCCGCCCCGACACTTATACGCGGCTGCACACACACACACACACACACACACACACACACACACACACACACACACACACACACACACACACACACACATACACACACACACACTCCACACATTTCCCGACCAGGAACTGCACAAGAGCATAATTTCATTTTTTATGCCAATGGCGGCGTGATTCTGAAGATACCATTGGTTAGTTCCGCACAGAAATACGTACGTGCAAACCTCTTCGTACAGGTTCTGTGGTCAACTCTGCCTGAACTCCTTCAAATTCTTGTCACAAATAATAATAAATAATGCATAGCATTTATATGGCGCATTTCTCATATTTGTAATATAACTCAATGCGCAGAACGTAGCCGCGAACTGAACCCAACAAGCACGCTCACGTGAATCACACGCATTCACTCACACACTGTACGTAAACACAGAACATTCACGTGGTGCTAAGGGCAAGCTCAAGCGAGCTACACGGTATTTGGAAATCGTTTTTGTATTTGAAATTTTATTAAGTTGGCTGAAACTGATACCAAAGTGGAGGGGGAGGAAGAGCCGGAGTACCCTGAGAAAGAACCCCCGACGGTCCGCCCGAATTAACGGTGACACTTACTAGAGGAGAAAAATCCGACGCCGGAACCCGGAATCGAACCTCGCACCTTTAGCATTGGTGGCAGGCGCCTTAACCACTGCGCCACGGACCGCCCCTAAATCGGCGAAGAAACCCCTAAACTGCCCGTTCCCTCCCTTCTAATCCAACACGTGCACGGCGTTAACCCCTTCACTGTCGAGGAAAATTGATTGATTGATTGATTGTACATTGCTTAACGTCCCGACAGCAACAAGGCTTTCTCAGGACGTGCCTGCACTGCTTGTGAAAAAAAACTAAACAGAAAATTGAATGTATGTCGCCAGCCGGTCAAATACATTAAATAAACCTACAACATGGGGCATAAATAAAGCTAAGACCATTTAGCAACACACATCCAATATCAAGAGCTACAGGCAGTGCAGACAGTAGGGAGAGTTTTAAAAAGGCAAATACAGGTGAATGGACAAAGGGTAGACAGAAACACATGCCCCAGAATAGAGAGAAAAACCCACCCTGTGGGGCTGACCAGGGTGACCCTGGGAACTAAAAAATACCTAACCCCACCCAAGTCCCCCAGGGCAAACCCGGGTGGGGGGTCGAGGAAAATCACACACTACCGAAAACTGCAAGAGACATAGATCCTCATAAGCTCCCGCAGTTGCGGGGGCTCATGAGGATCTATGCTTCTTGCTGACGCCACTTTGCCTTGTCCCTTGGACGGCCGGGCATCTCTGGCGTTGAATCTACGACTTGAGAACCACAGTCTGCGTCCGTTGGCACAGAAGGCGTCCCCAGTAGCAAAACGTCTTCGGGCACAATGCGGCCGCAGTGGGCCCGCGCACAGCCGTACACGGGCCCACTGCGGCCGTCGGGGGCTAGAGGTACTTTGCTTACTGGGCTCAGACTCCTTCCAATCCAATACCCATGCACTGACATGAATGCGACTCCTGGTTTCGGCTTTTCAACGAAACTAGCGTAGTGAACGGAATCGTCTCGTCCTGGACTGAATACCCCGCCGTCTGGCCTACAGTAGACAAAAACCTATCTGTGTGTTGGTCTGTGACCTTGGATCTTGCGGCTCCAAGACGTACGGTCCGAAATCACAGACAAGCGCGCATTTTCAGCACCACTTCACAGTACACTTTCATGGGACTCAGTAGAAAGTTTGTTCTTGTGCGGACCCAAAGTGAGAACTAAATGTATCAAATTTCAACAAACACAAAGCCACTGGGACTGGTTCAAGACCCTTACCGTTCAAACTCGCAGAACAGCACGCCGCAATTTCGCACCCTGAACAGTACACTCTCGTGCATTATAAAGTGTTATTGTACAGACCCAAAATGAGGATGTATCGAATTTCAAGGACCGAATAAAGTATGCCAGTTGTTCAAGTCTAGACCAAGTTGACTTCATTCAAAGCAGAGTGCGACACACTCAGTCTACACTCCAAGCCCACACTGGCTCCTACGGTTGAAACGCAGGGAGGTATAATTTAATGAGACAGATTACATGACATGACGCCGATCTAGAGTCTAGAGAAACCTGCAGGGCAGCATGAGGATCTACGCCTCTTGCACGTGTTCGGACGCTCGCGTTATAATGAAGCATTGTCTCAAGTACTGACGGACATGGCGTAATCAGTTGACAAGTGCTCGGCTAGATCTTCACTCCGCTCCTTAAATCTGCAAGAGGCATAGATTCTCATGAGCCCCTGCACTGCAGGGGCTCATGAAAATCTATGCCTCTTGCTGGCATAAGAGGCCCATCTAAATCTAAATCCTCGTAGCGTGGTTGTCACTAAAAGACTGCGGTGTAGAATTACAAATACCGACACACATAATTATGGCGTAACTCAATCGGAAGTGTTGTTGTTGGAGCGAGTAGTAGATATAACAAGAAGCCTGTGATTCCGTTTATGAGGCTTTGAATGGAATGGGACTGGGCTGAACTGGATTCAGCTGAACTGAATAAACATTACTATTCACTAAACTACACGCATTAAACGGAACATTCCCTTTGGCTCACTGAGATACACATAATTAAGACGTAATAACTAAGTTATTTTGTGGCAACAGATCACAACATTGAATATTCGTATATATCTGAACAGAAGTTGCCTTTTTTGTTTTGTTTCAGACACCAATATTATAAAATAATGT
This sequence comes from Semisulcospira habei, assembly GCA_036245525.1. Lineage (NCBI taxonomy): Eukaryota > Metazoa > Mollusca > Gastropoda > Semisulcospiridae > Semisulcospira > Semisulcospira habei. The sequence continues at coordinate 82,701,860 of BTPG01000006.1, read as the reverse complement.
AAAAAAATAAAGTTAAAATAAATGTACTATTCACAGGTCCATCAGTCTACAGGTTCTAACAAGACGGACAGCAAAGACTCGGGGTCGATAATTTCCATATGAGCAAGGAATCACGATTTTAATCTTCGTTAAAACATCGATTACACGTTTAAGGTATGCAGGTTCACGTGTAGTCACAAAGAAGAGTTAACTCACTCGAGAGGTGCTGCATCCGGATACGCGGCATAACGCCGCATATCCGGATGCGGCGCGTCTAGAAT
>BTPG01000006.1:82671600-82696600 GCA_036245525.1 Semisulcospira habei | reverse complement strand
AGACATAGACTGAGAGAGACTATATTGTCATCCCATGCATTCTTACCGTCACCTATGTCAGCTGTAACAGTATGTACCATATAAGTTATATATTGTTACTCTGACCAATTCCTTAGAGGAATGTGTGTGTTTGTGAGAGAGAGAGAGTGTGTGTGTGTGTGTGTGTGTGTGTGGGGGGGGGGGGGGTATGCCGTGTGTGTGTGTGTACATGCGTGTGTGTGTGTGTGTGTGTGTGTGTGTGTGTGTGTGTGTGTGTGTGTGTGTGTGTGTGTGTGTGTGTGTGTGTCTAACCTAGTTATGTATTAGACATTGTTTTGTTTGTAATAATGTTGATTAGTAGTTTGTAGCAACTGCAAGTTTGAAAATTGGTCTTGTAACTAAATACTTTTACCGTTGTAAAATAAAAGTTCATTGTCATTCTCTCTCTCTCTCTCTCTCTCTCTCTCTCTCTCTCTCTCTCTCTCTCTCTCTCTCTCTCTCTCTCTCTCTCTCTCTCTCTTTTTCCCCTTACCATTGCTCCAACTCCCCCAACACACCGTAGGCGTTCGTCCTATACATGTATTAATGTAATGTAATTGTTGTGTTTGTAGATGTAGCAACGGCAGATTTGAAAAATGACATTGCCTCTGGCATTGTTAATATCTTTACCGTTGTAAAATAAAGATTCATTGATTCATTGATTCTCTCTCTCTCTCTCTCTCTCTCTCTCTCTCTCTCTCTCTCTCTCTCTCTCTCTCTCTCTCTCTCTCTCTCTCTCTCTCTCTCATAACGTTTTTCCCGACGAGCTAAAAAAAGCGAAGGTAATCCCTCTTCCTAAAAGCAAAGATTTATGCAACCTAAACGAGTACAGACCCATTTCCATATTATCCTGTATTTCAAACCCGCTCGAGAAACATATCCATACTCATCTTCTAAACTTTCTGGAGCAAAACCATCTGATAAATGCAGCACAATCAGGATTTCGACCTCTACATTCGTGCCAAACTGCCCTCAATCATTTAATTGATAAATGGCTCTCTGCCATAAATGACAGTAAAGTATCAGGCACAATCTTTCTAGACCTGAAAAAAGCTTTTGATCTTGTCAACCACTCTATCCTACTAAAAAACTACCATTCTATCACATTGACTCAAATACTGTCTCCTTTATATCTTCCCATCTCAGGGACAGAACGCAGAAAGTACTGCTATATGGCAAATATTCCTCTGATGGTTTAGGAACTTGCGGTGTTCCACAGGGGTCTATTCTAGGGCCCTTATTATTTAATCTATTTATTAATGATCTGCCACTGTGCATATCTAATTTAGACGCAAACTGCGATCTGTTCGCAAATGACACGACCATACACACATCTGATAAAGATATCGCAACCATTAATAAGGTACTCCAACAAAGTCTTGATGAAGTAGCAGGCTGGTGCAGTGATAATCACATGATTATTAGTATTCCAAAGACAAAGAGCATGTTAGTTACTACACGTCAGAAACACCAGCATTGTCTACTACCTTTAACACTCTCTTTAGATAGCCAGCTTGTAGAACAAGTAACTAGGCATCGCTTATTAGGCGTTACAGTGGACAATCAATTAAGCTGGGAACCGCATACTGACTCTATATGCAAACCAATCTCCAAAAATATGTTCCTGTTATCAAAACTACGCCATATAGTTAATACTGATATCCGTAAACTCTTTTTCCATGCGCATATCAAAACGCATTGTGACTACAGTTCTACCGTCTGGGATGGATGCAGTGAAGTTCGCATGAAAAAAAGTTAATTCATGTTATCGTCGGGGCATTAAATTTAATACTTCCCGGTCCTACTTCGACTGATGAAAAATTAAAATCTCTCAAGTTACTAACATTGAAGAAACAGTTTGAATTTAATCGCTGTGTTCTACTGCACAAGATCATGCACGGAAAAGCCCCACCCTATCTAAAAACTATATTTTCCGACAATAATAGGAAAAACACGAGAAATAGCTCGATCTACCTTCCAAAAATTAGATTAGACATCTGTAAAACCAGCCTGTCTTTTTCAGGCTCTAAAGCGTGGAATATGTTACCTCCACACCTAAAATCAATTTGTAAGATTAGCGTCTTGAAAGATCGCCTCCATAAATATTTACTTCAGAAGTAATAGTATGTCCGGCTCCCTTATGCTACTATTCGTATAGTTAGTGACAAGATTTTTATTACCTAATACTCTTCTACTGTTGCTGCAGATTATGTAATAGTTCGACTGTCTGCATTAACATGTCAGGTTCATACCTGTGTGTATTTTTTTTTTCTTTTTTATTTCTTTTTTTTTTTCCTCCGAGTGGCTGGGGGAGGGGGGAGGGGGGAATGGGTCTTTTTATTTACATATGTTTTATCTTTTGATGTATCGTCTGATGTATTTTTATATGTGTAGAGTAGCAGGGCAGTTTGGAAGATAGGCATTGCTATGCCTAAAACTTTTTATCCTGAATAAAAACGTTTTATCATGATCATCATCATCATCATCTCTCTCTCTCTCTCTCTCTCTCTCTCTCTCTCTCTCTCTCTCTCTCTCTCTCTCTCTCTCTCTCTCTCTCTCTCTCTCTCTCTCTCTCTCTCCCCCCACCCGGGTCTGCCCTGGGGGACTTGGGTGGGGTTAGGTATTTTTTAGTTCCCAGGGTCACCCTGGTCAGCCCCACAGGGTGGGTTTTTCTCTCTATTCTGGGGCATGTGTTTCTGTCTACCCTTTGTCCATTCACCTGTATTTGCCTTTTTAAAACTCTCCCTACTGTCTGCACTGCCTGTAGCTCTTGATATTGGATGTGTGTTGCTAAATGGTCTTAGCTTTATTTAGGCCCCATGTGTTAGGTTTATTTAATGTATTTGACCGGCTGGCGACATACATTCAATGTTCTGTTTAGTTTTTTTCACAAGCAGTGCAGGCACGTCCTGAGAAAGCCTTGTTGCTGTCGGGACGTTAAGCAATGTACAATCAATCAATCTCTCTCTCTCTCTCTCTCTCTCTCTCTCTCTCTCTCTGGTGCCAAAGACAAAGAGCCTCAAAGAGACCGACGCTCTCAGCGCCCAGTCAGTTCCAGCCTTGCACCCCGATTCCGACAGGAGCATACTGTGGGAAAAGACTGCAGTCAAGCCGACTGCACGCCGCTAGTCACCCAACATAGCGGTGGATCAAAGGCCGGAACTGCTCCGGAACAGAAGTCACAGCGGCCACCTTACGGTTACTCCACACCAACCATGGGCCCCCCCATCTTCGTAGCAGACGGCCGACCGGTGTACCCGTACTCTAATCCCTCCGTATTTCCATATCCCCCACTACCCCCGCCCCCAGGAGTGCCCCAGCTTAGTGAAAGTGACTGCGCGGCCTTGTTTTCTCTGCTGCAGAAATTTAGACCACGCGCCGGACATTAGGACACGAGTCTCTAGATTGACAGCTTGTGTTAGACAGTCATAGGACACACCCTTCTTATTTGACAGCGTGTATTTCAGACAGTTTTTGTTGTTTTTTAGTAGTTTTCTCGCAGCCTTGCCAAAGTTCTATTGTGCGTGTTTCGTGGATCTCTTTGTGACATTAATCCTCGAGTCGAGTTGAATTGAGCTTTTTATCTAGAATTACATTTTCGACTTTAATGACTGCGGTTTTGTTCTGTCCGTAGTTAGCTGTGCTTGATTTTAAAGTCGCAGTGACTTTTTGTTGTTGTTGTTGTTGTTTTGCTTTAAATTATAGAAGTCCATTTTATTTTGATGTGCGATTATTACTATAATAGTAGTTAGGAACTGCAGCATCGGGCGAGCGTGCCTAGGCGCGCTTGGAAGTGTTTTTGTTTATTTTCTGATTCTTTATACATAGCTGTCGAGCCTTTTATTTTGTATCTGACATTACCAAGCAATTCGAACTCGCAGCGGACTCTGACCACGAGAGTCAAAAACATTTTAATTTTGCTTTATTGTTGTTGCTGTTGTTTTTCCTACGTTTTCTTGTCGCTTTCTTATTCATTATACATTGACATTATTTTTTATTATTTTTTTTGCAATATTATTGCTACGTTTGTTCTGTTACCAACATGCCAAAATATAGTGTAAAAACTGCCCCACAACGACCTGATGAGTTGAGAATTGGTCACCTCAACATTTACCATTTAGTTAATAAGGTGCCAGATTTGTCTGTGTTCTTAAACACGCCAACACATTTTCATGTTTTTGGTGTATCCGAGTCGAGGCTCAAAAGCACTGTCAGGGATAACTCCATCTCAGTTCCAAACTTCTCAGTACTCCGCAGAGATGCCTCAAGTCCCCAGCACACTGGACTAGCAGTATATATACATGATTCGATAATTAGTAACGTTAAACGACGACAGGACTTAGAGTCAGCCGAAGTTGAAAGTTTATGGGTCGAGGTGAAAACATCTAAATCCCCCACAGTCCTGGTTGGCTTTATCTATAGAAATCCAGCAGCCAACTGGGACTGGTATGATGACTTCGTAGAAATGATGGATAAAGTTAATCAAAGTAAAGATAACATTGTTCTTCTGGGCGACTTTAACATTGACCTACTTAAGCCCAAAGGGCACCATGCTGCATGGGCATCAACAACAGCCTTATTCGGTTTAAAACAATTAGTTAAAAACCCCACTAGAACCACATCTACATCCTCAACCTTAATTGATCACATTTACGTGACAAATGACGATACAATATCAAATGTGCAGGTTCCCTCCTTAGCTGTTAGCGATCATAACCCAGTATGTTGTAACGTCTCCATGAAACTAGACAAGCAAAAAACTAAAAGACATAAAACTATAAAATATCGCTCCTTTAAACACTTTAATAAAGACGAATTTCTGTGGGACCTGCACAATGCTTCGTTTACTGAGGTTTATGATCACCAATCTCCTGACAGTGCCTTGTCGTGCTGGATGGATCTGTTTCTCAGTGTACTCAATAAACATGCGCCAATACGTGAAAAACGAGTTAAACATTCCACCATACCACCGTGGTTAACAGCGGATATCAAGCAGGCCATGTCATTTAGAGACAAACTGAAAAAAGAGCAAAAGTACGAAGAATACAAAACACAACGCAATCGTGTCAAATATTTAGTTAGAGCGTCTAAGAAGTCTTTTTTCCAACAAATGATTCGAGACAAAAAGGACACGGCATCTGTTTGGAAAGCTCTGAACGTCATAACAAAGGGTAAATCAGCACCCGAAATCCCATCTCATATGTCAGCTGATATATTAAATAACCATTTCTTAACGACAGCCGAAATATTGGCATTGTCAGCTGCAAATAACAGTAAACCATATGAAGTTTGATTGATTGATTGTACATTGCTTAACGTCCCGACAGCAACAAGGCTTTCTCAGGACGTGCCTGCACTGCTTGTGAAAAAAAAAACAACTAAACAGAACATTGAATGTATGTCGCCAGCCGGTCAAACACATTAAATAAACCTAACACATGGGGCCTAAATAAAGCCAAGACCATTTAGCAACACACATCCAATATCAAGAGCTACAGGCAGTGCAGACAGTAGGGAGAGTTTTAAAAAGGCAAATACAGGTGAATGGACAAAGGGTAGACAGAAACATATGCCCCAGAATAGAGAAAAACCCACCCTGTGGGGCTGACCAGGGTGACCCTGGGAACTAAAAAATACCTAACCCCACCCAAGTCCCCCAGGGCAGACCCGGGTGGGGACCATATGAAGTGCCGAGTTTTCTCAGAGAACACTTTAAAAAAACAACTATATCAAATACTTTCACCATCCCTGATATTACAGTTGCGGAAGTCGGCAGATATATTTCTAGCATGCCCAACAAAAAGTCTGCTGGCATTGATGGTATTGATAATGAAACCCTAAAAATCTCATTACCGTATACAGTAGAATCACTAACATATATTTTCAACCTCTGCATAAAGCAAAGTACATTTCCAACCATTCTTAAAGAAGCAAAGGTAATCCCAATCCCTAAATCAAAAGATCTTGAAGATATTAATAACTATCGTCCAATCTCCCTTCTGTCAGCTTTGTCAAAACCCCTTGAAAAGCACATTCAAAAACATCTCCTTGATTTTCTGGAAAAAGGTAAATTACTTAATATTCACCAGTCTGGTTTTAGACCAAAACATTCTTGTCAGTCAGCACTGACACATATTGTAGACAGCTGGCTGGAATCAATCAATAAAAGCCTGATGTCAGGAGCAGTTTTCTTAGACCTTAAAAAGGCGTTTGACCTTGTGGACCATGACATTCTCCTAAATAAGCTAACAGTTTATCACTTGGACGCAACCGCTATAGAATTCTTCCGATCATATCTCGAAGACAGAAAACAAATGGTGTACGCCCATGGAAGATACTCTAAGCAAGGAAATGTAAAATACGGCGTCCCCCAGGGATCTATTTTGGGCCCTCTTCTATTCATACTATTTATTAATGATCTACCGTTGCATATCACTAATTCTGACGTTAATTGTAATCTATTTGCTGACGATACGAGTCTTCATGTTTCTGGCCAAAAAACGACGGACATTAGCCATAGTTTACAATGCAGTCTCAATGAGGTATCTGACTGGTGTAGACAGAACCATATGGTTCTTCACCCAGCAAAAACAAAGAGTATCTTAATCGCCACGCGGCAAAAACATCAACGCCGACTACACCCATTACAATTACAATTAAACGCTGAACCTGTTGAACAAGTCACTGAGCGTAAATTCTTAGGAATACATGTTGATGATCAACTGTGCTGGGAGACCCATATAAATGCTGTTTGTAAGACCATTGCTAAAAACACTTTCTTATTGTCCCAGCTTAGACATGTAACGGATACAAATACCCGTAAATTGTTTTTTCATGCTCATATAAAGTCCCATGTTGATTATGTCTCCACAGTGTGGGACGGCTGCAGTGATGTCCACATGAAGAGATTAAACTCCATATACAAAAGAGCTGTAAAAATGATAGATAGACGCCCCATCCCTACCACAGACAAATTTAGATATTTAAACATTCTCGGTCTACGTCAGCAACTTACATTAAACAAATGCGTCTATATGCATAAGATACTGAATAATATGACACCCCAGTATCTAACCACTAAATTTATATCTCACCAAGAACGTGAACGGACCTCAAGAAACAATACCTTACCCCTACCACTGCCAAGAATTGACCTTTTTAAAACTAGTATGTCATTCTCTGGTCCGTTTGCTTGGAATTCCATCCCTGCACATTTGAAAACTATTACTTCAACAGGAAGTTTTAAAACAAAACTTTTTGATTACCTGATGAGTCAGACTTAGTACGTTTCTCAGGTACTGTAATATTTCCTGTACCTCACGTATTTCATACAGATGGTTTTTATACTGATGTGTGTGCGCGTGTGTGTGTGTGCTCGTGTTTGTTTGTGCGTGTGGATGTATGTGTGAGCGGCGCGCGTGCGTGCGTCTGTGCATGTGTGTGTGATGAGTATTATTATGTTTTCTGTATAAAATGATGCTATTGGGTTTTGTATGTACATATATATTTTATAGTTTCCCTTCTTTTTTATCCTGTAGATGTTAGCAACGGCAAGTTTGTAAAATGACGATTTGTTTTCTGTCAAAACTTTTTACCGTTGAAAAATAAAGTTTCATCATCATCATCATCATCTCTCTCTCTCTCTCTCTCTCTCTCTCTCTCTCTCTCTCTAAGATTCATAGATCTGCAATAGATAAAAATGCTCCTCCCAACCCAACTGGCAAAATCAGTGCGATGTGTTATTACCGTCTTGGGTGGCTCACCAAACGGAGATTGTTGTAGTGTAGTCAAAGGATGGGTCAATCTATAACGAAGAACATGCACGACAAATCTGGGTGGTCGATCATTAGCTGTGCGCGGGCTAACTGACGCTGACGTCAGCCCGAAACCCTTTGTTCAATGGGCCCCGAGCTCCTCCATTGGCAGCGGGAACAAAGACTGTATACGGTGTGCCTTCAGGCCCTTGCATTAGCAAGAATAACTCCAGCATACTACGCCATACGCCGACAGTCTTGGCAAAAATACTCTACGCAGTGATGGCCGTTCTCGACGAAAGATTGATTGTTTGATTGATTGTACATTGCTTAACGTCCCGACAGCAACAAGGCTTTCTCAGGACGTGCCTGCACTGCTTGTGAAAAAAAAAAAAAACTAAACAGAACATTGAATGTATGTCGCCAGCCGGTCAAATACATTAAATAAACCTAACACATGGGGCCTAAATAAAGCTAAGACCATTTAGCAACACACATCCAATATCAAGAGCTACAGGCAGTGCAGACAGTAGGGAGAGTGTTAAAAAGGCAAATACAGGTGAATGGACAAAGGGTAGACAGAAACACATGCCCCAGAATAGAGAGAAAAACCCACCCTGTGGGGCTGACCAGGGTGACCCTGGGAACTAAAAAGTACCTAACCCCACCCAAGTCCCCCAGGGCAGACCCGGGTGGGGGCTCGACGAAAGAACGATGGCCCAGTACGCAAAAGACCATCGGGCCGAAGTCGGCCACTGCCGCCGACTTCGACCCGATAGCCTTTAGCGTACTAGGGCCGGTCCTGGATGCGCCGCAGCAGTAAAATACATGTGCAGATCCTGATAGGCCACAGCTAACGTGCACTCTTATAGGCCGCAGCTCCTGGAGGGATTCTCGGAGGTCAAGCAGACAAGATGGCATATATTATAATCTCAAACAGCAATGGCAGCCCGATTCACAAAAAGTCATCGGGCCGACATCGGCCCGACAGCCTTAGATTCCACGGAAATTGGGCCTGCGAGGCATATTGATCCTCACGAGCATTTACAAGGTGTGGTGATATAGTGCTAGAACTGTTGAAAGAGGTGGGTTTTGAGGGCGGACTGGAAGGAGGAGAGAGAGTGTTTCTGACGGAGAGAGAGTGGGAGAGTGTTCCAGGTGGATGGACGTATACTGAGAAGGAGCGGGGGCCGAAAGTACTGAGTTTGGTGCGGGGGATGAGGAGGCGGAGAGGGTCGGAGGCGGAGCGGAGGGAGCGGGAAGGATTGATTGATTGATTGTACATTGCTTAACGTCCCGACAGCAACAAGGCTTTCTCAGGACGTGCCTGCACTGCTTGTGAAAAAAAAAAAACAAAAAAAAAAAAAAACAAAACATTGGATGTATGTCGACAGTCGGTCAAATACGTTAAATAAACCTAACACATGGGACCTAAATAAAGCTAAGACCATTTAGCAACACACATCCAATATCAAGAGCTACAGGCAGCGCAGACAGTAGGGAGAGTTTAAAAAAAGCAAATACAGGTGAATGGACCAAGGGTAGACAGAAACACATGCCCCAGAATAGAGAGGAAAACCCACCCTGTGGGGCTGACCAGGGTGACCCTGGGAACTAAAAAGTGGTTAACCCCACCCAAGTCCCCCAGGGCAGACCCGGGTGGGGAGGAGCGGGAAGGAGTGTAGGGGTGAAGTAAGTTGGAGAGATAGGTAGGAGCGTAGTTGTTCAGGGATTTGTAGCAGAGAGACATAATCTTGTATTGGATGCGTTGGGGGATGGGGAGCCAGTGGAGGAGCTTGAGCAGGGAAGTGATGTGACCCTTGAAGATGAAGGCCATGTAGAGAACCACACTAGCTGTCTCACTCAATTCGCAGTGGCTGTCTCCCTCAATTCGCTACCAATGATCAGTGGTAGCGAATCGTGGGGGACAACCACACTCAGAAAGACCGTGGATACTCCACCTCACATCCGTTCGACTGAATATAGACAGACTGGTATGCAGGGCAATCAAAAAAATGCCACAGTGCATCGCCAGAAGATCGTAAAAAGAGCATTAACAAGATGTCAGTTCAGGTCAGAGACATGCCGACCATGCACTACGTTCCTAGGTCAGCCCTTCGCCCACACCTCAGTCATCTGCAAGAGCACAGATTCTCATGCGCTCTTGCGACTGCAGATGCTCATGTAAACATATGACTCTTGCCCATACTTACTGGATTTGACTGTTCTTCAGACCGACTATTATATATTTCTAGATGGTTATATATTCCTAGAAGGCACAATTTCTGAATGGTACCATTCCTAGATGTAAACATTCCTAGATGGAGTAAAGTGCAAGGCGACGATAATGGCAACTGATTAACCATCTGCAATAGATATAGATTCTCATGCCGACTGCAGGAGCTCATGAGAATCTATTTCTCTGGCTTATCAAAATTGGTTCCGGCTGTTCTTTGAATTGATTGTACATGGGTACAATTCTGATAAGGAGGTCAGTTCAAGTCCGGATACTGAATGTCAGGTGATACGCTTGAAGAAGAAAACAGCCAACCCGCTCGACCCGTTTACGGCCGTGACTGATCCGCAAGCAAGTGTGTGTGTCTGTGTGTGTGTGTGTGTGTGTGTGTGTGTGTGTGTGTGTGTGTGTGTGTGTGTGTGTGTGTGTGTGTGTGTGTGTGTGTGTGTGTGAGTGAGTGAGTGTGTGTGTGTGTATGTGATGGTGTGTATGTATGTGTATGTGTGTGTGTGTGCTCGCGCTGGCAATGATGGGTGTACTAAAATTGAAAATGCGTGTGCAATGGTGCGTGTGTGCGTGCGTCAGTACTGGTTTGCAAGCACGAGAGTTTAAAAGTACACAACAGAAGATGTATCAGGTGCAAATTAAACTGATTACATGACTAATATTTGCGTTGCGAGCGTAAGTTCTGTTTCCCTATATTAAAAAAATCAGAAACTTCTCACGGTTTTAATCACGAGAGAAACATACACCTTTAATCTAGAAAGAAATATACACCTGAGGTCGCCTTTTAATGTAGGCTACTGGTTTTTGCAAGACTTTATACAACAACAACAACAACAACAACAAAAAAGTGCAATGCTAAGATTGCACACAACAACAAAACAAAACCAAAAAAGAAACTATATTGGTTCGACCTCGGAGAGTGAACAGAAGCTTTTAACTAGGATGTCTCATGTACAACTTTTAACGGGTTTAGACAGCGGTTGATTCAGAAAATGCAAACAAATGAACATTTAACCCATATCATACTGAGGCTAAAAGCTTCAAATTTGTACACTGCCATTTGCAAGCTACATTGTAGCACTTACAGATAAGGATATAGACCAATGGCTTTAGTTCAAGGGTGGTGCCACAATAGCTTCGCGCCTAGAGGCGCCAAGCTATTCTGGCACTACCCTTGAACTATTATAGTCAAACTTATTTCACACACTGGTGTATTCCGAATGATATGGGTTAACACATTCGAGACGTGCCGAATACGGATACGCAGCAAATGAAGTTTCATTTTCCATTCGGCAGGTCTCGGAGTTAAACTCACAACTAATACAAAGTCTCTCGCACCTTTGGGAGGTGTCTCGAAACTGAACTGTTCCAGCAACGGAAAAGGATCGGCCATGATATTTCAAGGGTAACGCCAGATTAGCTTGGGACCTTGACGTTTCGAGGGTAGTGCCAGATTAGCTTGGCGCCTGGGAAGGCGCCAAGCTAACCTGGCACTACCCTTGAACTAGCATAACGGCGCCGATCCACCTCGTCAGAAACCCTACCCCGGCCGTCATAACTCCAAGACCGGACTAATTCTACTAACCTCGTACCGATCGAGGCACACAGAGAACCTGCAAGAAATAAGCACCTCCGCTTTAATTAAAGGCGACAGCGTCATGCTGGCAAGCACGGCGGGTCTGGCAGCGCAGATAGCGCACCTAATTGAACACCAGGCGTTTGGCAACACGGAAACACTTCTCACGGCCATACCGGCTATATGCTCACAACTTTCCCTTCCAGTGTCAGTTGCACGAGACGAATATGCCCGGTGATGGCAAAGGACGGCAAGTCCGTTTCTGTGTAAAAAGCGAGATTTTCATTGTAATACAATGAAAATCTTGCTTTTCACAAAATGGACATGACGTCTTTGTCTTCCGTGTCGGGTCAGAACGGATCGTGGTGCCGGCAGATGTCCAAACTGTCAAACACACAACACACTCGAGCCTGGATAGACTGTTACAATGTAATCTGAATCGCAAGATATATATGCTTTATTATTCTTATTATTTTGAGCGACGTCCCTAAAGAGAGATCACCTGCCATTAAAGAACATCATTTAGCCACCGAAATGATCGTCTTTCATTGCAGGTACGACAGGTTTTGCCCTTCAATGCCTCTCTTGAGAGAGTACGTCTTTTTAAGATTAATTTGTTTGTGGAGGAAAAAGTTGATCGCTCAAAACAGCCATATTGAGTACATTTCGGCTCACCGGTAAAATAATCAAGTGTTGAGATGATGTTGCTTCAAGTTGACCATCACACATGTGAAGTGCAACAGCACCACCCCAGTAGCAAAACGTCTTCGTGCCCACGACGGCCGCAGTGGGCTCGCGCACTTAATATGTGCGCGGACCCACTGCGGCCGTCGTGGGCCCTAGGACCTTTGCTTACAAGGCAGTCCCTGTCATAAAAAACAAACAAACAAACCAAAAAAAAACAGCACCAATCCCTGTCATTTGTTTTATTACGCTGTTGATCCGATGTGTCACTGAACTCTGGCTATAGGGGTGCCATACAGAGGAATGGTGTGCAAAACACAGTGCTTGCACCAGGTGCAGAATTCTACGACTGGGGTGTAAGACCTATGGAGGGGAGAAGAGAAAAGTAATTGGGAACGACAGGCACATTGTAGACACTCACTTGGAGTACCTTGCGGAGTTGACTGACGTCTCGACTTTGGCGCCCGGTAACAACCCAACCTACCGCCCCCCCCCCCCCCCCCCCCCCACCCCACCCTTTCGCTCACATTTTTGTTAATAGATAATTGAATCTGAATATTGGAATACATCTTCGTTCTTGTAAGCACCACAACCGCAAAAAAGGCTCATCGTCCATGATCGAACATGCAAAATTAGTTTGACGTCATGTTACTTAATCGGTAGTGCCAGATTAGCTTGGCGCCTTGGAAGGCGCCAATATACTCTGGCACTGCCGTTGAACTACCACGGTTGATCCATCTCAACACAGTCATAAGCCGTGTATCCACATACAGCACACTGTCCCGACTGCGTTAACTCATTCGAGACCTGCCGCCTCCGGATACGCGGCTTATGCCGCGTATCCGGACGCGGCACGTCTGGAATGAGTTAAAACTGAGTTACTATGTCACTAGAAACGGCAGTGCAATACGTACCGCAGTTCGGTCGGCAGTGTCTTGACTGATTCTTGATGTGCTGATAAATCCAATTCAGAAAGTATGACGGTCACTCGGATAATCAAAACAGTCCACTTCTAAGGCAACGTCAAGAGTTCTCAGTCACGACAGACCAAACATCACTCAGTCAAAACTATTCTTGATCCGTCCATGGAGACGGCCGCCAACGGAAATGCCACGTACAGCACTACTGACACAAATGAAAAGACAGCTAGTCGATGTGTGACAAACACTGATTTCACTATTTAAAACGCAGTCAAACCCTTTGGCTGTCGGTAGGGCTTTTGGTCGCGGTGATTCCTGTGCACCGCCGCGACCAAAAGCGCTAACTACAGCCAGAGGGTTAAAAGTAACTGCTGTGTCAGCAGACGTCTGTGGCTCCAACACCGGTTTGACTCAGTGCTGACATGAATTAGTCTGCTTGCGCATGCAGTCACCGGTACTCTTTTCAGTAACGGAGGCTACATGCACAAGGGAGTTAAATGACTACTCCTAGTCCTACAAAATGACATCAGCCGGATAGTCAACAGCAAACCATCCGGATGAAACGGATCAGCGTACAAGGACCACATTCCGGTCGACACACACCTTCCTGTACTGTAACGCACTGGATGTGACTGAAGTGGCCTTCCCAGTTCAAACACGCACGCACGCGCGTTCACACAGACGGATACATACTCCGGCAGCCACACGATACTGAGTGCGTTCCCACCCTTCAGCCCCTCCGGCCTCCCAGTTCCTCCACCGCGGCGTCACCGTCCCACCCAGAAACAAACTCTGATAGTTTACCCCCTCCCCCCCCCCCCCAACATCCTGCGACTTCAGAGGAACATCTATCAATATCATTCATGCGACTTCTGAACCAACGAACCCATGCATTGAATCAATCAACCGATGCATTCAATCGATCTAGCAATCGCCGAAAAGCAAGGAAACGAATGACCGCAAACACTTGGATCCTTGTATCTATTAACTCATTCGAGACGTGCCGCCTCTGGATACGCGGCTTATGCTACGTATCCGGGGGCGGCAGGTCTCGAATGAGCTAAAACTGGTTTTAGCCCGGCCTAAAAACTCAGCCCGGCCTCACTACTGGGAATGTCTATTACGTGCTTAGGTTTTTATTAATAGCGCCTATTCCTGCCTATTAGACTGTACATTTTCAATCAATGAAGTTACTATGTGTCAAAATCCAGACCAAAAAGGTGACTGCCAAGCGTGTAAAATGCAGAGAAGAACCCAACGGAGAAAGAAACACGCTTAGAAAAGACAGTTACAACACAATTTATTAATATTTCGGGCAAATACCCTTCTTCAAAATAGACAAACAGAGAGATCAGTCGCCACTTATCTTATCGCAGAAGGGGTTGCCACATTCGATAACTGAGATACTGAGGTAGCGACTGATCATTCTGCGATAAGTAGCGACTGATCTTTCTATTTGTTTATTTATCTATTTTGAAAAAGGGTATTTACCCGAAATATTAATAAATTGTGTTGTTACTGTCTTTTCTAAGCGTGTTTCTTTCTCAGATGGGCTCTTCTATGCGTCAAAAGAAAATCCTAAAAAGCACAGAAATGAGTCTGTGTAAGAGGATTGAGGGGGGGGGGGGAGGGGGGAGGATGAGACAGAGAATGTGTTCTGGTCTGTGATTTTGGACCTTACGGCTCTTGAGCCGTAAGGTCCAAAGTCATAGACCAGAACATAAATTACCACATCTGCCGAGGCGTGTTCCAAGTGCTTCCTAGCTGTGTACATGTATCCCTGTACCGTTCTGGCACCCTGCTCAAAATTAAATTAACCGTAACACTTCCTCAAGCGACTAAAAGCGGTTTGCCTTTTGGCAAGAGGCATAGATCCTCATGAGCCCCAGCAGGTTGCGGATCTGTGCCTCTTGCGGGATACATTTACGCCTGCGTTTATCAGATGTCGGGAATCAAGAGCAGTTAACTGGCGTACATGATGCGTACAGTTCCTGATTTACTTACCGGGCTGGGTCGTTTCGGGTCATAAACACCCCCCTCCCCTCCACCGCTACCCCTTCCCCGAAAACCTTTCCTCTTTCACGTATAACGTCAACTGTGTACGATGACCGGTCAAACAGAAACGCCTACTAGTCAGTTTTAAAAAGCTCTACTGATCCCACCCACACAAAAATATCAAATATCATAATCGTTGTTGCCTGCATACACTGAAGTTATATACCGGCGTTTGGAATGAGTGGACTCGAGCAGAAACGACTTGTCAGTTAATGAAGCACCATTCGACTGCTGTCGACATATCCCACGATTGGTATACAAAAATATACTTCTTTCCGGAGACGTGCCGCATCCGGATACGCGGCTTATGCCACGTATCCGGATGTAGCACGTCACGAATAAGTTAAGAAATGTGAGCAAACTGGGTCTGGAATTGAAAAGGGTCCAGTCTTTCGCCCCTACATCGTGAAACCCTCACTACCCCCCCCCCCCCTCTCCGCCCCCCTTCCCACCCCACCCCACCCCACCCATTCCAGTCTTATCATTCATGCACTCCACTGAAAGATATCTCTATCGCAAAATCGGCAGGGGGTCGGGTGAGCTCGATAATGAAAAATGCTGAGTTTGACATAGACAAGTCACGAGATCAAGCACAAATAGTGGATCACGAAGCGCGGAGTAATCTATCTACGCTTCACACTCACCAGTACCACGCTTGAACAGACCGGCCGACAGAAGACTGTCTCAATCGAGATTCATAGTATCTCATTCAGCCCCGACACACCACTGCAAGATAAGGATCGAGCATGATAGTTCAAGGGTGGTGCCAGAATAGCTTGGCGCCCATGGGCGCCAAGCTATTCTGGCACCACCCTTGAACTATCATGCTCGAGCTGTCCCTAGAATAGTCAGTAATACAGTTCTTCAGAGGGTGACTTCAAAATTTGGGGGATTTCGGTCCTGGGGCAGAATGCGTTAGCGCTTTCACCTTAAAGATATTACACTACAGCAGTAGCTGGATTGACCGTGACAGCAGAATGGAGCGAAGCTAATTCTGGCAATACTCCTGAACTCTATAATAAGTGTTCCAGACCAAAAAGGTGACTGCTCGCGGGCGTGTAAAATGCAAAAAAAAAGTACCCAACGGAGAAAGAAACACGCTTAGAAAAGACGGTTACAACACAATTTATTAATATTTCGGGTAAATACCCTTTGTCAAAATAGACACAAAAAAAAACAGAGAGATCAGTCGCTGCTTATCTTCATTCACAGAAGGAATGTGACAACTCATTCCACATTCCTTCTGCGAATGAAGATAAGTAGCGACTGATCTCTCTGTTTGTTTGTCTATTTTGACAAAGGGTATTTACCCGAAATATTAATAAATTGTGTTGTAACCGTCTTTTTTAAGCGTGTCATCTTTCTCCGTTGGGTACTTTTTTTCTCTTCTCTATAAGTGGCCAATTCATCTCCAGCAACTGGTCCACAGGCGATCTCTCGGCTATAGACAAAAGTAGCGAAAAGTGATCGGAACGGCCGCTGTGCCTTCACACGAATGTTATACTAGACTGCCTTGTTAGTCACGTCATGGGATGCAATGTGCGGCTGCGGCGGAGTTCTCACGAAATTTAACCTCTCTACGAAACCCAATCAATGCATGCCCCTCCCGTTATGTGACCTTTATCTCTTGTTACTGGAACCTTTTTCCCTGGGAAATGCATGTTATTCTTCGGCCGCAGACTTTAACGCGGAAACAATCCCTCAACGTGAGGTCACACGGCGATTCTTACCTGCAAGATGAGGCATAGATTCTCATGAGCCCCTGCAGCATGCAGGGGCTCATGATAATCTATGACTCTTGCAGAGTGGACCAGGGCTAATGATGAGCCACCGTCTGTGTCGGTGTTTGCGTATTTCTTATCTACAGCCAAAACGACCGTGTCGATTCGCAGCTTGCCCGCCTGAACAATCTTTGAATCAACTGTGGCATATATACTTAGTACAAGACCAGTGTGAAACTGGGACGGACTGACCATGATGCCTCAAAGGTAGTGCCCGGTTGTTGTGGCGTCCAGGCGCCCTGCTAGGCCTGCAGACGTACCCTTCAGTTTGTTATTTATGTTCGATACGTGCAACTGCCGTTGGAATTTTAACCCGGCCATTACATCCTGAGGCTGAATTTTTTTTTTTTTTAAAAGGTGCTTGTTGTCCTAGAAAGTCTACATTACAGATTAGGAGATAGATTAACCATTTTGTTCAGGGGTGGTGCCAGAATAGCTTGGCGCCTGAGGCGCCAAGCTATTCTGGCACCACCCTTGAACTATCAGAGTTCAATTTATTTCTTGCAATAGTGTATCAGGATGAAAAGGGTAAAAGCGGAGCTGGAGGAGAGTCCAGACCAAATCCAGACCAAAACGCTGACTGCCCGACGTTCAAAACGCTAAGACAATCCCAACATATACAGAAACACGTTTAGAAAGGACAACAAACAACCAAAATTTATAAAATAAATTGTTTGTAATTACCCTTTCTATGAGTGTTCCTTTCTACTGAATTTGACACGGCGGTAAATGGTATCGCTGACCAGCTGGTTGGCGAATGTAGCGACACAACCAGTGTGACGAAATTGATCAACTTCACGATAGGCCAAGTCAAGTTGGCAGTGGGAGTCTCAGTCATGCAGGTTTTGTTTTTCCTACAAAGTGCTGACATTTAGTTCTTTGGCTGTGGCGGAAAACCCATTATTTCCACGCACAACTGATGTACAATACAAATTCAGTTCCACTCATGCTGCCCTATTGAAGGCGAAACACAACATGTCCATGCGATATTTTCAATGTGATACACTGAAAATCTCACTTTTCACAGATTCCGTGCACCTCCGGCCACAGGCCCCGTCTCTTAGAACAGCCTCCCCGCCCCTGTCCGTAACTGTCAAACGCTCTCCTTATTCAAATCACTTCTCAAAACCCACCTCTACAACGCTGCCTTTTACTAGTTCATTTCCCCAGCCATGCACAATTCATCACCACTACTGTCACGTGTGTGTTTGTGTGTGTGTGTGTGTGTGTGTGTGTGTGTGTGTGTGTGTGTGTGTGTGTGTGTGTGTGTGTGTGTGTGTGTGTGTGTTATCTGTTTCGTTGTATCAGCGCTTAGAGCTACTTTTAGAATAAGCGCTTAACAAATCTCCTGTATTATTATTATTATTAAATGGACTTGTTGCAGTTTCATGCGGTTGGTACAAAGTAGTAGTAATGGAGAGAACTGTGCATTACAGGATAAACAATTTTCTCTTACCCCCCCCCCCCCCCCCACCCAGGGGCAGATCCGGGGGAGGGGTGGGTGGGGGTCAAAATACTTTATAATGCTCTATCAAAGTTCTGTTTTGGAGCATGGCAGCCCCAAAGACTAATTATAGATCATCACTCACTCCCTCACACTGTGAAGGTGTAATCGTAAAGACTCACAAAACATGTTTGACCAACCACCTTTGTGAGAGATCACCTGTCCTTAAAGACCATCATTCAGGTGGCTGTAGCTGTGACTGTGGCTGTAGTCACCTGAATGATGGTCTTTAATGACAGGTGACACTTTTGGCACTCCAAGACTTAGTTCTCACACCTGAGATAGCAACCTGTCTTTAATGACCAATATTGTTCTTCCAACAAACCTGCTCAAAAGAAGTTCTGCTGTATTTGGCGGCATTTAAATCTGTGCACCTCCAGCAGGCGCTGACAATAGATCCTTTACACTGCAACTGCACCACACGAAAATCAAACATGCGCAAACACGTATACATACCCAGTGACGATTAGAGCTGATCACACACTTTCAGCAAGACCTGAAATTGCATCACTCCGCTGAAGGGTATCCACTCGTAGTGTGGGCAGTGTGATCAGTCAATAACCAGCAAGCAGGACATGAAAATGCTTCTTCTCTCTAAGGTTATCCCCGAAATTTGTTTAGCGAGAAAACTACTGCACTCGTACCGCGGCGCAAATTACACAAATTAAATCGCCCTCAGCGCAGATAATGCATCAAGTCTGTTTGCAAATCCTTTGCAAGTTGTTTTCGCCTGCAAGAGGCACATATCTTCATAAACCCCGCGGCGTGCAGAATACAAGTGCTTGCAGGCGATACGGCCGCAGAGGTTCTAGACTAAATGAAGCCGTGGCGCAATAGCTCCTTGTTCACAATTAACCCCTTCACTGCAAAGAAAATATGAACACCACCCAACTGCATGAGGTACAGATCCTCATGAACCCCCGCAGTTGCGGGGGCTCATGAGGATCTATGCCTCTTGCTGACTGTGACACCTCTTCGTATCTATCTTCCTACTGTTGAACCAATAAGATTTCAGAAAAACAAATCTGCGACCACCGACTGCGAAGAGGTTAAGTTATGGCAGCTAATGAGAATAAACGCCTCTCGCTAGCATGCAACAAGAACGAATTTACATCTCTGGCGCTCAGGCTGAGTAGATCGTCAGGATCTAAACCTACAAAGCCTGTGCGCCCAAAATGAAGCACGTGCGTTTGCGCAAACACACACAATGCATGCAGGGCGAGACATGCACATACAATGAGTCGTCTATTTAAAGAAAATGTCCTAGATGTGGTGATGTAAAAAAAGCAAATAATTATGTCAACTCATTGCCAGGAAGAGACGCAAACCTTGCTGCACGGGCTTATGAGAATCTATGTCCCTTGCGGATGGAATGTCCTCAATGTGGTGACATAAAATAAGGAAATCTATTCCAGCAAGAGACACAGGATCTCATAAGCCCCTGCCGCTGCAGGGTCCCATGAGAATCCGTGTCACGTCTCTTGCAGAAGGAAAGTTCTCAGTATGATGATGTCAACGCTCGCAAGACACAAACACATTTAGTTAGTTAGTTAGGGTTTAACGTCCACAGCACCGAGGTGATCATGGACGGCCCAGACGGGCGGGTTATGGGGGACAGGGAAATCTATTGCTTATGGAGTACGACCTGAACACTGATCAACTCAGGCGCACTCCAACTGTGCCACTTTGATTTACCAGGACCTTTCAACGGACATGCTATTGAACAAATCCGTTTTTCCCCCTGGATTGTGAGTCCAGCTACCGGGGCCGGGACGGGATTCGAACCCACGACCCGGCGATTCCTTTCGCTCTCCTGCTCCGACGTTTAACCGCCTGAGCTATTTCGGACTCGTACAAACACATTTTCATAGTAAGCCCCTTATATAGCGGCATGTGCTTATGAGACCTTACGTCAGTCTTTTGTAGCCGACGGCAATGGACTGCCTGAAAATGTTATATAACAGGAGTAAGCTTTATGTATTGGTTCCCCTAAGCCCCCCTCATAGCTGCACGGGCTTATGCGACTCTGTGTCTCTTGCACTTCTGTTGAAACGGACTGCCTGAACTTTAACCCCTTCAGTGCCCAGACAAATCGAACACCACGCCACTACAAGAGCTATAGATCCTCATGAGCCCCCGCGTGCGTGCGTGCGTGGGTGTGTGTGTGACAGCGACTACAGCCCACGTTTGTGGACGGACAGGCTTGAAATTTTAGGACATTGTCCTTAAAAGAATTATCTCCGGACCTTTTCTTACGATGTTTTGATTAAGATGCTCATTTGGCGAGAAAATGGCAGTTTCACAAAAACCGGTTGATCCACACTGGAGTCCGTAATTTTTCTTATTTTTACTAGATATTTTTCGTAAAGCTAGATAAAGGGACAAATTAAATGAGTTCCTTAACCAGTATTGTCCCTCTAGAACTTTTTGAGTGATAATTAAATATTTTTTTAAAAAAAAATTACGTTTTGGGGATTAATTTCACGAATTATATGGGTTAATCTGAAAACAGTTGAATCTTTTTTACGAAAAAAACAATCTTCTCATTAATAATCGCATATTTTTTTCGTATACGGTTTTTTTGTCTCGACTCAGTGTCGGGTACGATTAGGTCAATTGTGACCTGTATGCCCTAGGTGTGAAAATCAGACAAGTTTTCTGCAACACTTTTTCGGAGTCATTTGTAAAACAGCTACTAACATAACTTTAATTTTTCTTTTACGAAAAAAAAAATCTTCTCATTAATACCCGCGTGATTTTTTCATGAACAGTGTTTGCATAAGCCTGCTATTTGTCCCGGCCCTGGGGTAGGATTAGGTTGTGACATTTTAGGCATGAAAATCAGCAAGACAACTGCAAAGTTGATCCTTTGATACCTCAAATGTTAGTACTGCGATGATGACGTATAACATCGAGTCGTCACTATGAACACGGCGTAGTGGGGCTAATGATTCCACGAGAAGCTTGAAGTGACGTCATTTCGCTGCTCCTGCTATTATTCTTCTTCAAAGAAGTACCCAACAGAGAAAGAAACACGCTTAGAAAAGCCAGTTACAGCACAATTTATTAATATTTTGGGTAAATACCCTTTGTCAAATTAGAAAAACAAACAAATAGAGAGATCAGTCGCTACTTAACTTCTTTTCAATGGTAGAAGGAATGTGGCAACTCCAAGTATATGGGTCTGGGGGCGGGTGCACAACAGCCTTCTAAATAAAAGCATTTTACAGTTAAAATCGTTTTAGTTAACAGAGGTTTTAAAACACTTTAAAACTGGTGCACGACACGTTTCTAGAAAAAGTTAACGTTTTAGCTAAAAATTGTCTACAGCACTACGTCACCAATATATAAATAGACTGAGAGGGGGTTCCTTGAATAGTTAATTCGCAGTAAAGATGTATAATCACCAATTTGGAGAGAAAATCCCAATGAACAAAGAAACACGATTAGCAAAGACAGTTACACCACAATTTATTAATATTTAGGCCTGAGGGTATGAGATGAAACAATAGTTGACGAACTAAAAGTTCGTTAAAAAAAACAAAAAAACTAACACCTATAAGATTGACGTCAATTAACTTTATTGAGTCAAAACACTTCAGTTCCATTCCGGCCAAGATGGCTGCTCCAAGTCCGGGGAGACTATTTCCACACACCCCAAAAATAAAATAATAACAATTTTTTCCTTGGCAGAGGAAGCAGTCCTGCTAGAGGCATATGGAAATATATGGAAATAATTAAATACATGCAGCACAATAACAACAAACAAACAAGAAACCTAAAACAAACGGAAAGGCTGTGGCTCGAACCACGCTGGTCATGGTTACAAAAGTGACATTTTTTATCACGAGCCTTACCGACTGCGCTATTGCGGCATTGATGGTAATCGAGCTTATTATAATTATATACAAAGTCAGGATGTGTTACGTCGGCTGACCTCCGCCGATCGCCGACAATATTTCACTTTCCAAGGCTTTTCGGCCCTTCTCAATAAATCTCAAAAGCTGAAACCGATGTTGTTCATCATTCTATTCTGGCACGATCTCTCTTTTCTTCAATGTTGTCGAATTCAATGAAGCGTCAGATTCAAAATGGCGCCCACTCAGCGTCCATTCAGTTTTAAAAGCGTTTTAGCGTGTTTAGAATAGCTATGAGCACTTCTAAAGTTACAAGCGAAAATCGTCGCTGAAACAGTGTTAAAACTTCCGTGCACCTCATCTAAGCGCGATAAGCACGATTTTTAAAAACGATGTTTAATTTTAACTATTAAAACTGTTTTAAGAGTTAAGTTAGAAGGCCGCTGTTGTGCACCCGGCCCCTGGATTGCATTATTCTTCTTCAGAATAGCTATGCTACGCCAGACCACAGAGCTTACGAATGGCGGGAATCGTCGTGTGTCCGTCTTTATTTCTGTGTGCCAGTGTATGTGGATCTGAGGGTGGGTTAGAGTAGCAGGAGATGGATTTATGTCGCTACACGAGCCCACAGAGCGTATTAATGGTGGGAAGCGCCGTGTGTCCGTCTTTATTTGAGTGCCGACGTGTGTTGATCAGAGCCGGTTGGCTTAGAGAGGAGGGAAATAGATGAGCATAATCAAGGCTAAAAATATGGACAACTCTGAATGTTCCTAAAAGATAAACGCACCTGAGCTCCATTCAATACGGTAGACTTTGGGATGAAATCCGCAACTTGTTTTGTGTTGAATTAACAAAGCCGGATTGCAGCAACAGTCAGCATCAGCTGGTAATTAACGGGTTAAATATTATGTAAACTGCCCGCAAAAAGACTGATTCAGATTCTCATAACCCCCTCATATCTGCCCAGAGTCTATGAGAATCTGTGTCTCTGGCAGATGTAATGAGTTGGCTGGGAGACATGGCATGTGCACGGTAATGCACTTCTCCTGCAATATATACTACCTCGACCAAGCGGGAAACCTCTAATGGCGGTCGTGTCTTAATAATTTAGGGGTAAGCATGTGTCGGACGGGTATAATGGGTGGTGGTGGTGGTGGTGATTTGTTGGGGGGAGGGAGGCGGGGGGAGGGGGAGGGGTGTCTGTGAGAAGCGGGATAAAACTGAAATGAGGGTCCTAAAACAGGACTTCATGGAGTCTTTAAGTTCCGCGGTATTGAGTATAGTAACTCATTCAATGCGCCCAGCATCAATAGCTGCAAAAATGTCATGCAGCGTTGCCAGCGGCAATGCCATGACACTCCCGCAGCAACTGATGCGGGCCACCCTGAATGAGTTAAAAGGTGGTAGAGACTGTATGGGTGCGCTTTTCTGGCACGTTACAAATCAGCACCAACCGCACTGCTAGACAGACGTTAATATGTTTACACCAGCACATGTGTGATTTAAATCGTATTCGAAAAAAATAGCCCAAGAAGCACGGTACCATACTATTATTCCTTTTTTTCCCCCCCCTTACTGCTCAACAGACACAGACGTATATCCGTGTTTATGCCGACAATAAACGTTTATCATATCTGACTGTCTGATCTCTTCACGGGCATTCTCTTCCAAAACAAACAGTTGGAACCCCGCAACACCATGACACGTAACTGATTCCACCCCCCCCCCCACCCCACCCTCCCACCCACCCCACACCTTCTTCTTCCCCTGCAAATTATAACGAGGTAGCACTGTCCTCAGGCATGCGCCATCAGTGCCAGTTCGTGAGTGACAGCGCGTGCAGAGATAGCGTTCTGTGGCCTCACATACACGTCACAGCCAAGAGACTAGCACTGTCCCGAGTCCACCGGCTCACCCCTTCCACCTACATGAAGGCACAGATGTGTCTCAAAGATGCTGGTTTATAACCTGCATTTATGGGGTCGATTCACTAAAATAATAATAATGGGACTATTAACCCATTTATCCCCAACGCCCTACAGCAGGCGATGGATCGACGATGATGAAGTAATTCATCTCCAGCAACTGGTACAAAGTCGTTAGATGACACCTCAAAACGTTTGGGAAAATCGGCCTTGGGGATAAATGGGTTAACTCATACAAAATGCACATCAATAGCTGCGTAAGTGTCGTATATGCGGCCACGACAAAACTTTCACAGCTATTGATGCACAGCACCTTTAGTGAGTTAAGTTTAGCGCCTAACCCCCGAAATGAAGCTCTAAGTTAGTGCCTTACAGTAAAAATACTGTAAACACACAACAATAAACCTAAGTAATCTACGTGACAAAGCGGTGAAAAATGCTGGTGGGCACTTGCTGACTGCTCATGTCTAAAGAAATAAACCCAAAGCGATAAGAACATACTAGGGAAATCAAGACTAGACTGAAACAATTTAGTTGATTACCGATTTTTTTCCATTTGGGAACTGCCACTGGTGGCCCTTACATGACGTCATTCACACAAATCTAGCAGGATACAGTCAAACGCACACAACAAAAATTATCGGTTAACCCATTTAGCCCCGAGTCCCTGCAGCAGGAGATGGA
>BTPG01000006.1:82541600-82666600 GCA_036245525.1 Semisulcospira habei | reverse complement strand
GTATGTCTTTTGCAGCTAGATCGTGCTCACTATTTTTCAGCAGTGAAGGAGATAATGGTGCATGTCTTTTAAATTAACCATTTTAGCCCCAAGGTCCCTTTACTCAAATTTTGGATGTGTTGCCTAACGATTATGTTGCTGGAGATGGCTTGGCCACGATAATTCAAGGGTAGTGCCAGATTAGCTTGGCGCCTTCAGGCGCCAAGCAAATCTGGCACTACCCTTAAATTATCATGGTCAAGCCATCTCCTGCTGTAGATATACAGGGCTAAAAGGGTTACAATGACAAAAAGATTCACTAACCTGCAAAAACATTGCCCTCCCAGTCGACAGGCACATCTCCGCTGCTAACCGATCTCCGCATCTGCACAGTCTCTCCCAATACCTCCACTGTGTTGCCCTCTCCGCTGGTGTCACTCTTGCCGCCTGGACTTGATTCCCCTTTTCTCATGACACTGCCGTTGTCGCCTCCCTTCTCTTCTGTGACTGGCTCAAGACCTGACACAAAGTTAAATCTTAATTGCTTATACTCTTTAAATTTCGACTACTTCGCTAATGAGTACATGCGTGTGACCCAATATCCTACATAGGTTTCATCTGCAACAAGTATAATCATATTCCCTGAAAATGCAGGGACTCAAGGAAATTCATGCCTATTGCTTGTACAAACAATTCTCATCAACTTGAATCGTGTTAACCCTGTTAGCCCCATCGGTGCTTGTCCAAAATTTCGGAAATGTTACTGAACAAATCTGTAGCAGTTGTAGGGGGTGGATTGATCATGATAATTCAAGGGTAGTGCCAGATGAGATTGGTGCCTGAAGGTGCCAAGCTCATCTGGCACTACCCTTGAATTATCATGATCAATCCATCTCCTGCTGCAGGGTCCTGGGGCTAAATGGGTTAAGACAGTCTAAGGATGCCCCAGACCTTACAAAGCCGCATTTCTGCCAGTCGCCTGAAACCAATCTCCTGCCTGATAAAGCAGGTCATGTCATTACTCAATTTAACCCCACATTTCCAGATTTTGGGAGGCATCACCTGATGTCTACATATCAGTTGCAGGAGATGGACTGACCATGATAATTCAAGGGTAGTGCCAGGCTAGCTTGGTGCAATCAGGCACCAAGCTACTCAGGCAAAACCCTTCAAATATCATGCAAAACCCTTCAAATATCATGGTCGATCCATCTCTTGCTGTCAAGTGCCGGGACTACATAGGTCAAGTCATGCTTAACAACCCCATGCAGCAACAGGTACACATGGTCTAAATGCAAATGTGAAGTGTCCTTTTTAGGGATAAGTGTAGGACAGTCTTGTACTTTACTTCATGCATCATTATGTGGGCTGGCAATGGTCACATTACATATTCAGATGAGGTAGGTGAGGCAGTGAGAGGGCCGGTGTTTTTAAATAAAATCTTCTGCCTTCTTTGGCATTTTGTACAGAGGCAGTATGCTGGAATTTGCTTAAAGTCTCTTGAAAGATGAGAAGAGACATGTTTGGTGCTTTGATTCATACCAACCTTGGCATAACCAGCGGACTCTTTTTGGCCTAGTTTGAGTTGCCAAGCGGATGGTGATTTGAGGTACCAGTTTTGGCTGCGCTTGGATGTAGGGTTGGTACAGAATCATGTTGATAGCCATGAAATGAGACGGGTGACATCCTTATTTTTTTTTTATTTTGTGTATTGCAAATGTGAAGCCAGTGGGCAGTAGTGTTGTTTAGGGGATTGAAAAATTAGAGGATGACTGGAACAGACTAAGGCTAAGGCATTTTAACAAATGGGACTGCAGGGGAGGCCCACTGTGTGCTTTGACCTGGGTGCGAAAAAGGAGGGATCAGGGGATCTAATTGCTTGTCAGTCTAGCGCCAAGTGATTTCCCTTGGTATGTGTTTAGTACCATAGGCTGTATGCACAACATCCATGATCATACCATCAGGAATAGGGACTTGGAAGATGCATGCACAAGGAGGTTCATACACTGTACCCTGTGACAGTCTCTGTTCCGTGGTGCTGGCAGAGGACGTCCTCGCAGGACTGGCGGTCATGTCATCTGACGACTCTGATGTTTCAGTGGTCTGGGAGGTTTGCGACGTGCTAGGTTCGGATGCCATCAAGAGATTGGTCTCTGTAATCGTTTCCATGTCTTTGGATTTCCGTTTCTCCTGAGTACACAATATAATGAAGATGATGCAGGCAAATCCATGTGAATAAGAAATGACACAACTGTTTCATGATGCATCAACTCGTCCACACCCAATGTCTCCCGAGACACAATATTAAACTCCCGCCATAGTGGACGCAATTATGTCTTTGAGAGAAAGGCAGATTCAACACTGAATAATCCCATCAATTTAATATATGAATATGGTCAGCAAGAGACAAAGAACTTCATGAGCCCCCGGAGATGCGGGGGCTCATGAGGTTCTTTGCCTCTTGCTGTCGGGTG
This sequence comes from Semisulcospira habei, assembly GCA_036245525.1. Lineage (NCBI taxonomy): Eukaryota > Metazoa > Mollusca > Gastropoda > Semisulcospiridae > Semisulcospira > Semisulcospira habei. The sequence continues at coordinate 82,664,147 of BTPG01000006.1, read as the reverse complement.
GAGTTTGCATTTTTTCCAGCTGTGAAGGGGTTAATAATGGTGTAACAAGCGAAGTCCATGCAAAGTGTGTACAGCACCTAAGTAATTGTACTTCATAAAGATTATTAATTTTTGAGGCCATTGGAGACGGACAGGCAATAACATTCCTATGCGCGGGCCAACAGCGGCCGATGTCGACTCAAAGACCTTTTGCGTACTGGGGAGGGTGGTGGAAGGAGGGAGTGGATTCTCACCTGCGGGTTAATCTTCTGCTGGATGCCCTGCATGGCTTTGCTCGGCGAGGGTGGGGGATAGTCCGGGGTTGGGGGCTGCGGGTAGCTGCTCGGCGACAAGGGCTGATCACCCTCAGCGCCCAAGCTCTCTCGTTTGTTACCTCCCTCTAGCTCCAGGCTCTGTGGCTTGGAAACTTTCGACTCCTCTTCTGGCAAACAGGAGGAACACATTAAATAACAATAATAAAAAAAATGAAATCATATAAATGAAAATTAAAATAATATAAATAACTATGATAAAGAGAGAATCTCCACAAAAAGTATTCAATGTGCCTTACAAATGCAACAACAAAAATCAAAAGTTAAACACACAGGTAAAATGAAACAGAGGGATGATTTAAAACACAGTGTACTTGGTATTTATGTGATGCTAACGATATGTATAGATGAAAAACAGACACATAAATGTGCTGATCTGTGAGTTTGGACCTTACAGTCCAAAGTCATAACATCTAAAACTTACAGGCCGGCATATAAATAGGCTGGTAATAAGGAACTTCACTCACATCTGGCCACACGAAGATCGCTTTAATTTAACACACGATGCACCCAGAATTCATTTAACGTTAATGAAGGCACTGCACAGACCATGATTTAGTGCTGGGCCATCGTAAGATTTAAAATCACAGACCGGCATATTAATATACTGGTGTTATGGAAATTTGAACTCCTCTGAAGATGTCTAATTTAACCTACAATGCACCCAGCAATGATAATGCAGAAGCAGCATAGACAATAAATTGATGTATGCTGGGACTGTGATTTCACTGTTCAGACCTTAAGTTTATCTCATTCAGCCCTGACGCAGCAGGACATGGGTCGACCATGATAATTCAAGGGCAGTGCCAGATTAGCTTGGCGCCTATCGGTGCCAAGCTAATCTGTCACTGCCCTTGAATTGTCATGGTCGACCCATCTCCTGAAACAGTTGCATTAGATGATGCCTCCCAAATTTGGGAAATATGTGCACTGGGCTGATTGAGTTAAAGTGGTAAGATCCAAAATCACAGACCATCACACCGACACATCTGCAATATGTGACTTTAGGCTCCTACAAAACAAAGATGTTTAACCCTTTTACAGTTTTAGCCTCAAGGTCCCATTTCTCAAATTTTGGTGTTGCTTAACGACTATGTACCAGTTGCAGGGGATGGATTGACCATGATAATTCAAGGGTAGTGCCAGATTAGCTTGGCACTGAATCCATCTCCTGCTGCTGGGACTCGGGGCTAAATGGGTTAACATGCAGTGTACCTAGCAGTCATGTAATGCTGTGATGCAAACCAAGCATAAATGATAAATGTGTACCGATCTGTGTTTTTCAACATTACGGCTCAGTGCCCAAAAGTCAAAAATCATAAAGCAGTAGATTAAACCTTTGGCTGTCGGTAGAGCTTGCTTTCTGATGAGGCGATTCCTGCAGTTTGCAGGAATCCCCCAGACAAAAAGCACTACCAACAGTCAATGGGTTATAAGCTCTTTAAACTCCCAGAACTAAATGACTTTCATACAGAATGGAAGTCATCTAGTTATGGGAGTTTAAGAGTTAATATGATGTGAAAAGTGGCCTGACGTGGTGAGCTCTTAACTGCAGTATTGTTACCACTGAAGTTAATTTGAAAAATGTAAAAAAAGTTGCATCTCTTTCTAAAACATAAGTAAGTTGTGTTTCTGTCTGTATGTGTACAGTGAAACTAAAAAACAAAATGAACTGTGTTGCATTTGTCCTTTCTAAGCATGTCAGTTTCTTTCTTGGCTATTTCTATGCATTAACTCTTAAACTTCCAGAACTAAATGACTTCCATTCGACAGAATGGAAGTCATTTAGTTCTGGGAGTTTAAGAGTTAAACACCTGTGCTTAACTCTTTGCCTACGGTTGTCAACTTCAGCTGCCCTGATGTAATTTCCCCTAGAACACAGCGGTGAGATGAGCCTTGCTAAGATTCACTTGCAGTGCAAGTGCTTGGCTATTTTTAACCCATATCATACTAAGGCTAAAAGCTTCAAATTTGTACACAGCCATATGCAAGCTACATTATAGTGCTTACAGATAAGGATATAGACCAATGGCTTTAGTTCAAGGGTGGTGCCAGAATAGCTTGGTGCCTAGAAGCGCCAAGCTATTCTGGCACTACCCTTGAACTATTTTCTTTCTTTCTTTCTATCTATTTATCTATCTATCTATCTATCTATCATCTATCTATCTATCTATCCTGTAGTCTTGCCGACCGTTGGGGCACCACTAATGACTTGGCAACCAGCTCCCTCCATTCCTCTCTGTTCTCTGCCATTCTTAGTGTGTCGCTCAGCTTCAGTCCTGTCCACTCTGAGATATTGTCCTACCATCTTTTTCTATGTCTTCCTCTCCTTCGCCCTCCTTGCACAGTGCCTTGCAGGATTGTCTTGGCAAGCCTTGCAGATCACGTGACCACTTCAGTTTGCATTTTTTTCACAATGGCTAATAGGTCTTCATAGGGCCCGATGGCTTGCCTGATTCTGCTTCCCAGTTCATCGTTCATGATGTGATCTCTGAACGAAATGCCAAGCAGCCTAAGAAAACATCTCATTTCAGTGGCTTGTATCCTCTTTCGAAGTCTGCTGTGAGGGTCCATGACTCACAGGCATATAAGAATGATGAGATGACTAAGGAGTGCATCAGTCTGATCTTGGAGCAGAGTGTGATGTTTCTGTCCTTCCATATGGTCTTCAGTCTTGTCAGCGCTGTTGTTGTCTGTGCAATCCTGGGCAGCATTTCTGGTTTTGATCCCTCATCTGTCACAATGGCTCCTAAGTATTTGAATTTCTTAATTGTTTCCAGTTTTTGGCCTCCAACCGTGATTTCAGTGCCAATGCCACTGGCATTATTGGTCATCAGTTTGGTCTTCTCTGCGCTGATTTCCATTCCAAACGCAATGGCTGTACTGTCCAGATTTACCACCAGCTGAGCTAGCTCCTCCTCTGTTCCCGCAAGGCCATCAATGTCGTCCGCGAAGCGCAAGTTCTTGATTGTTCTGCCTTCAATACTGACAGTTCCTTCATGATCTTTCAGGGCGTCCGTCATGATTCTTTCCAGGAAGATGTTGAAAAGACTAGGTGAGAGCAAGCAGCCTTGTCTGACTCCGACTGTTGTCCTAAACCAATTTCCTATTTTGCCGTTGAAGCAGACTGCGCTAGTGGCCTTGTTGTAAAGGTTTTCAATTACTTTGATCAGGTTGGCATTGATGTTGTACAGCTTCATAGTGGACCAAAGGGCTGCATGCCACACCCTGTCAAACGCTTTCTTAAAATCCACAGACATGATAGAGATCTTGCTGATGCTGGAGGTACCTCTCACATAGAACTCTCAGGTTGAAGATTTGCTCAGTTGTGCTGCACACTGATCTGAAGCCTTCCCTATTCCTCAGCTATGATTTCCTCTGCCTGTAGCTTCAGCCTGTTCAGTAGGACCTTTAACATGACTTTGCTTGGGTGGCATATAAGACTGATTGTGCGATAATTCTGGCTTTGTTTAAGTTTCCTTTTTCGGGAGAGTTATTATAAGTGATTGGGTCCATGGTGTGGGCCATTCCCGTGACTGCCAGATCTTATTGCAGATAGTTAGGCGCTTATCATGTCTTCTCCCCCTTCTTGGACTAGTTCTGCAGGGATGTTGTCTGCTCCTGCTGCCTTCCCTTTTTTCAGTGACTTCACGGCAGCCTCTACTTCTTCTCGGAGGATGGGGTAGTTGTCATTGTTAGTCACTGGTGGGGTGACAAGTATGCCTGGGTCCCCTGTAGCTCAGTGGTTGTACAAATCTGAGCAGTACTCTGTCCATCTCTTCAGAATGTCTTGGTCTTCTGTAAAGACAGTTCCCTTCGCTATCTTGAATGATAGAGGAGCATCCTTGTTTTGCACTGGTCAATTCTTTCACCAGCTGGTATGCTTTTTTGCTATTATTTTTTTTCAGATTTTTTTCTACGTGTTTACACTGGTCTTCAATCCACCTCTCCTTTGCCTTTTTCGTGCTTTTTTTTAATATCCTAGTTAATTTCCCTGTATTGTTTAGCTCCTTCTACCTCTGACTTCTTTTTCTTTAATTCTCGACGCTTGTCACACAGATCAAGGATGTCAGCTGTAACCCAAGGTTTCTTTGCTTGTCGGTGTTTGCCAAGGATCTCACTAGCTGTTTGTGTTACAGCAGTATTAAATGTGTTATCAGTGTGTCCACATCCGTGTCTTCTGCACCTAGAAGTAACAGTGGTGAGAATTTTCCTCCTATCTTTGCCTGGAAGGCTTCCGCTACCTCTGGGTCTTTTAGCTTCTCGAGGTTGAACTTGATTCTGGTGGAACTCTGCTTGTTGACCTCGCGCTGGGACCATATGGCGTTGAGGCGCGTCCCCTGGGTGGTGGATAGGGGGTCCCTCGTGAGAAGGGTGCACCGAATGAAATAAGGTGCCGTGAACCAACATGGTCTAAGGGAAGGTGACCCCAACAGAAAACCCCTGGTCCTCCTAGTAAGGGGGTTGGGCGTGGGGGTAGCTTCCCCACCCTGCAAAAAAGGAAATAGCTACAAAACGCCGACGAAAAGACTAACAGTAATTCCTTTCCTGGAGGAGGAAGGTTCTTCTACCAGAAGACTTATGACGTCCTGTGGTGAAAGCCGGAAGTCTTCGGAAGCCACAGGACCGAGCCGCCTCTCTCTATCCAGGGATACAACCATGGGCACATGGAACGTCAAGACCATGTACCAGAGCGGCAAGGCCGCCCAGATAGCAGCGGAAATGCAAAAGTACAACCTTTCTCTGCTAGGCATCAGTGAAGCCAGATGGACGCAGTCTGGCCAGAAAAGGCTGTTAAGTGGGGAGATGATTCTGTATTCAGGTCATGAAGAGGAGAATGCCCCCCATACAGAAGGTGTAGCATTCATGCTGTCACCAGTGGCACAGAGAGCGCTGATGGGCTGGGAACCTCTTGGGCCAAGAATTATCACAGCAGCCTTTAGAACCAAGAAAAAGCTCAAGCTGAACGTCATCCAGTGTTATGCGCCCACTAATGACAGTGACGAGGAAGAGAAACAAGAGTTCTACGACCGACTCCAGAGTGCCTTGGACAAATGTGCGGAGCGAGACATCACCATCGTCATGGGCGATTTTAATGCCAAAATAGGGGAGGACAACACCGGATACGAAGAGGTGATGGGGAGACAGGGACTAGGCTCGGAGATGAGTGAGAACGGGGAGAGGTTTGTAGACTTTTGTGCTCTAAACCGACTTGTCATTGGAGGCAGCATCTTCCCACACAGAAGAATACACAAAGCAACTTGGGTCTCACCTGACCATACAACAGAGAACCAAATAGACCATATCTGCATTAGCAAGAAATTTAGAAGATCCCTTCAAGATGTCCGAGTGAGGAGGGGAGCAGATGTCGCCTCCGACCACCATCTGCTTACCTTAAGAATGAAGCTCAAGCTAAAGAAAAGCCGCACAGACACAACAAGAAGACAGCGCTATAATGTAGGCCTCCTGAGAGAAACTGGAGTTAGAGAAGAGTTCAAACTGGTGCTGTCCAACCGGTTTCAAGCACTACAGGAGCTAGTAAATGAAGAGGAGGCGGTCACCACACAGCAGCAGTGGAAGGCAGTTAGGCGCTGAACTCAACCTGCAAAGACACTGTAGGGTTCAGGAAACACCATCACAAGGACTGGCTGTCGGCACAGACCTTGAAGAAGATAGAAGTGAGGAAGCAGAAGAAAGCAGTTGTCAACAACAGTCGCACGAGAGCAGCCAAAGTAAGGGCACAGGGGGAATACTCGGAAGCCAACCGCGAGGTGAAGAGGAGTATCAGGGCCGACAAGAGGGCCTACACAGACAGCCTGGCAGCAGAGGCAGAAAAGGCAGCAGGCAGCGGCAACATGAAACAGCTCTACGACATTACCAGAAGATTGTCAGGCAAGTATGGCCATACAGAAAGACCAGTAAAAGACAAAGAAGGCAAGCCTATTGCAGACAGAGCAGACCAACTCGACTATGGGCCGAGTATTTTGAAGAGTTACTGAACAGACCTAGCCCACCCGACCCCCCAGACATCCAGCCGGCAGAGACCGACCTACCCATCAGCTGTGACAGACCCAGCCGGGAAGAGATCAGAAGAGCAGTGGCATTTTTTAAGAATGGCAAAGCAGCAGGCCCAGATGGCATCCCAGCGGAGTCTCTGAAAGCAGACCTAGAGACAACAGTGGAGATGCTGTACCCACTGTTTGGAAAGATCTGGAAAGAGGAGGTGATGCCGGCTGACTGGAAGGAGGGGTACCTAATCAAGCTTCCCAAGAAAGGCAACCTCAGCAAGTGTTCCAACTACAGAGGAATCACCTTGCTGTCAGTACCAGGAAAGGTCTTCAACAGGATCATCCTGGAGAGAATGAAGAGCTCCGTTGACCCCCAGCTGAGAGACCAGCAAGCAGGATTCCGGAAGAACCGATCATGTACAGACCAGATCGCCACTCTCCGCATCATCGTGGAACAGTCTCTGGAGTGGAGCTCCCCCCTGTACGTCAACTTTGTGGATTATGAGAAAGCGTTTGACAGTGTGGACCGAGAGACTCTGTGGAAACTCCTACGACACTACGGTGTACCCACAAAGCGCGTCCGCCTGATCAAGAGCAGCTACGATGGCATGACATGTCGCGTGATCCACGAAGGGCAGTTCACCAGGGAGCTCCAGGTCAGAACTGGCGTCAGGCAGGGGTGTCTGCTGTCTCCGTTCCTCTTCCTACTGGCCATAGACTGGGTCATGAAGATGACCACAGAGCACAGACGAAGTGGAATACAGTGGACACTGTGGACACAGCTTGACGACCTCGATTTTGCAGACGACCTGGCATTACTGTCCCACACTCATCAACAAATGCAGGACAAGACCACGAGGCTTGCTGACATCTCGTCCCAAGTGGGCCTCACCATTCACAAACAGAAAACAAAGACAATGAGGCTGAACGCAACCAGGGAAGAACCAGTCTTGCTTGCTGGCACCCCGTTGGAGGAGGTGGAGTCCTTCACCTATCTCGGGAGCATCATAGACAAAAAAGGCGGCACTGATGCAGATGTCAGAGCACGAATCGGTAAAGCCAGAGCAGCCTTTCTCCAGTTGAAAAAAGTGTGGAGTTCCAGAGAGCTGTCACAACACACCAAAGTCCGGATTTTCAACTCCAACGTAAAAGCAGTTCTCCTATATGGAGCAGAGACATGGAGGTTGACAAAAACCACAGTCAACAGAGTACAGATCTTCATAAACAGTTGCCTTAGAAGAATTTTGAAAATCCACTGGCCAGAGAAGATCAGCAACGTCAGACTCTGGGAGAGAACAGAGCAGATAACAGCAGAGAATGAAATTGGGCGAAGAAGATGGGGATGGATCGGTCACAGTCTGAGAAAGCCAGCTTCCAGTATCACTAGGCAGGCATTGTCATGGAACCCCCAGGGAAAGAGGAAAAGAGGTAAGCCGAGAAACTCCTGGCGTCGAGACCTCCAAGCAGACATCAAGAGACTGGGAACTACCTGGAGTAGAATCGAAGGAGAAGCACAGGACAGGAGTTGCTGGAGGTCCCTCGTTGACGGCCTATACCCGGGTAGGGGTGACAGGCGTAAGTAAGTAAGTCTGCTTGTTGACTTTCTTCAGGCGGAGTCGGAAGGTCATCATTACTAAGTCATGGTCGCTTCCAATGTCTGCTCCTGGAAAACTTCTTGTCTTGGCAATGTTCACACTGGTTTGGAAGCGTCTCTTCACCATGATGTAGTCAATTTGGTTATGGTGCTCTCCATTCAGGCTGTGCCATGTCCACCTTCTGGATGCTTTGTGTGGGCCAAACCTGTTCATCAGCTTCAGATCATTTGCGCTGGCAAATTCCAGGAGCCTTAAGCCTCTGTCATTGGTCTCTGCATTGCAGTAGCGTCCACATGCGCCTTTCCAGTTCTTAACAGCATCCTCTCCAATTATGGCATTCCAGTCTCCCTGCACCACAAGAATATCCTTCTTGTGGAACTATTTTAGTCAAACTTATTTCATATACTGCTGTATTCCCAATGATAAGGGTTAATATGTGGTGTTAAGGTGTTAATTGGCATGCACACCAAATTCTGAAATGAGCTCCTGATGCTGAGAAAATGAATTAGTGGCCGAGTACAAAATACAGAAAAGTTACTTAGCAAAGAGTCAATGCCTTGACACAGCAGGTGCATCATGTCTGCGCATAAATGGGAATTTGCAGGTTGTATTCAGGTTGGCACTAAATGTACTGTGTGATCCCACTGACTTACTTAAGCCTTATCATTCAGAATAAACCAGTGTGTGAAATAAGTTTGACTAAATAGTTCAAGGGTAGTGCCAGAATAGCTTGGTGCCTGTAGGAGCCAAGCCATTCTGACACCACCCTTGAACTAAAGTCATTGATCTATATCCTTATCTGTAAGTACAATAGTGTAGCTTGCACTGTTCAAGAAGCAGTCGTCCTACAAATCCCACAACTCCCAGTAAAGGTTGAATTGGACGAACCGCCCACCGCTGAAGAGACCCTCACAGCCATCCACCAGCTCAAGAGTGGCAAAGCAGCAGGCATTGATGGAATACCGCCAGAGATCTGGAAACATGGAGGCACAGCACTGCACAACAAGCTCCATGACCTCTTTCTCTGCTGCTGGGAGGAAGGAACACTACCAAAGGATCTCCGTGATGCTGTCGTTATCACCCTGTACAAGAACAAAGGTGAGAAGTGTGACTGTTCCAACTATCGGGGAATCACCCTGCTGTCCATTGCTGGGAAAATTCTTGCAAGGCTGCTCCTGAATCGGCTGGTACCTGCCATCACTGAAGACAACCTCCCAGAGGGCCAGTGTGGCTTCAGAGCAAACAGGAGCACCACCGATATGGTTTTTGTGCTGAGACAGCTTCAGGAGAAGTGCCGCGAGCAGAACAAAGGGCTGTACGTAACGTTTGTCGACCTAACAAAAGCATTTCGACACTGTGAGCAGGCAAGGCATGTGGCAGATCCTGGAGCGACTTGGCTGTCCCCAAAGTTCCTCAGCATGATTGTCCAGCTACACAAGGACCAGCAAGGCCAAGTCAGACTCAACAATGACCTCTCAGAACCATTCCCTATTCTCAACGGCGTAAAGCAGGGCTGCGTGCTGGCACCGACCCTCTTCACCATCTTTTTTAGCATGATGTTGAAGCAGGCCACAGTGGACCTCGATGATGACGATGCAGTGTACATCAGGTATCGTCTCGATGGCAGCCTGTTCAACCTCAGACGACTGCAGGCCCACACGAAAACCCTAGACCAACTGATTCGTGAGCTGCTTTTTGCTGATGACGCTGCCCTCGTTGCACACACAGAGAGAGCCCTGCAGCGCATCACGTCCTGCTTCGCAGACGCTGCCCAGCTCTTTGGACTTGAGGTCAGTCTGAAAAAGACAGAGGTCCTCCATCAGCCGGCACCCAAGACAGTGTATCGCCCTCCTCACATCACCATTGGCGAGTCTGAACTAAAGTCAGTGCACCAGTTTACTTACCTTGGCTGCATTATCACGTCGGACGCCAAGCTGGACAAGGAGCTTGACAGCAGGCTGGCAAAAGTGAACAGCGCTTTCGGGCGACTTTTCAAGCGGGTGTGGCACAATCAACAGCTGAAAACAGGCACCAAGATCAGCGTGTACAGAGCTGTGGTCCTTACCACCCTGCTGTATGGTTCCGAGTCCTGGGCCCTCTACCGCAGCCAACTACGACTCCTCGAACGCTTCCACCAGCGCTGCCTGCGCACCATCCTGGGCATTCACTGGAGTGACTATGTCACCAACGTCGAGGTCCTTGAACAGGCTGAAACTGTGAGCATCGAGGCTTTGCTGCTGCGGACACAGCTCCGCTGGGCGGGGCATGTCTCCAGGATGGAGGATCATCGTCTACCAAAGATCACCCTGTTCGGCGAGCTTGCTACTGGACACCGTGACAGAGGGGCACCAAAAAAGAGATACAAAGACTGTCTCAAAAAGTCACTTAGTGCCTGCCAAATCGACCACCACCAGTGGTCTTCACTTGCTGAGGACCGTGACACCTGGCGCTCCACCATTTACAAGGCAGCTGTCTCCTTTGAGGATTCTCGCAGAGCTAGCCTTAAGGACAAGCGGCTCAGGAGAAAAAACAGAGATGCCGCAACTCTGAACCCTGGCCATACCTCCCCCTGCAGCCACTGCGGTCGAACCTGCCTGTCTCGGATTGGCCTCCGCAGCCACGAACAAGCCTGCAGACGTCGTGGGCAACTCCTATAAAATCTTCGTTCGCGAAGTCAAGCCAAGAGTAGCTTGCATTTGGCCGTGTACAAATATGAAGCTTTTAGCCTCAGTATGATATGGGTTAAAATAAAATGTGGAATAGTGATCTTGCGTGTTTTCAAGGCATTTCTATTTGAGCGAAAATCATACTCAAATTTAAAAGTATTAAACATCCCATCCTAAAATTATACAGTACCATAAAAGTTCATTAAAAATTTAATATCTACAGTTCGTGAAATCCAACCTTGAGAACATTTGAAGTTTAAGATAGGATCTGGCAGACTGTAGATACTTTCAAGTGCAAAAAAGCAAATGAGCAAAATAAACAAACTAAATAAACTAAAACTAGGATATGTGCTGATGAAATATATGTTTATTGCTAGTTATTGAGGTTAGGAGCTACATTGCACATCCACAGGAAACAGTAAATACATGAACAGATTAACACAAAACAATTATCATAAATAAATAAATACATGAATACAAAGAAACATACACAGATTACCAGTACACCAATATATAAAACAAGAAATGACGAAAGAAAAAAACAAACAAAAAGTTGTTAAAGCAAAACTACATTATAATATGTTTGAAGCAAGAAAACAGCTCAACATGTTTAAGGCTACGCTACATGTGCGAGAATTATAAGGCAACAGACATAGCAACAGTACCTATACACAAATACACAAATAAACAAACAAACAACAAACAAAAGAAAAACAAGAATGCAGACTGAGATTCTCAAAGCACCATTAAATGCCCACAAAAATGCAACAAAAAGTTTAGCGCTAATATACGTGTTTTGTTTTTTAAATCAGAAGATCAAAGCTGCATGTCTTCTGAAACAAACAGCAGATTAAAAGCCCAAACAAGCATGCACTATTGCATGGTTGTCCAGACTTTTATCTTAATATCTGCGACAAAAGGCATGCCGTTTTTGACCAACTTGTGATTTACAGAAATCGTCTATTGACATTATGGACTACGAAGCAACAAACAGTGCACACTTGTACCGTTTCCTTTTTCAGCACCAATGCTGCCCTCAGTTTCTTCAGCAGACTTTTCTTCACTCTCTCCTTTGACAGATTTATCTCCCTTACAAGCGTCTTCAGTGTCCGACTGGTCCACTCCGTCCCCATTACCACTGTCTTTTATCACAGATTTTGCTTCCTCTTTGGTTAATACCTCACCGCCAATCACAATTTTTGATGGATATGCCGAACCGAGTCTGTCTAAGTCCACATTCACATAGTCCATGCGAGACTGGTCGAGGTCACACGGCAGTGGGTCAGGAAGAGCTGCGTCCTGTGACTCAGCAGACATCTGCGAGGTGGCACTAGCGCTGTCTGCGCTCTGGTTGGCTTCTGTGCGACGCATGCTGGGTGTTTTTCTTGGTGGCTTTTTCGGTTGTTCCTGCAAAATGCAAAACAAATATCGTAAACAAACAACTTCACACATGCAAACATAAACAACTGCCGGTAATATAATGCATCATAAGAGTCTTATGGTACAGGTAGCATTGGAACTGTAAGCGTAGCAAGAGTGAAAATAATCACCCTCACACACCAGGTATGAAGCCGATCTGAGACAGAAACAAACAAACTAAATACACCTAGTTCCTTCACATGGGACTACAACAATTCTGGTTCATCAAACAGCTTGCTACCTTTCTAAAACTAAATCTCATTGGTTAAGAAGTCACTGCTGTGTTTGCCCCCAATGATCAGTCAGTAGTTTATAGAGCAAGGAGAGCATTTTAAACTTTTTAGTCCCAACACACTACAGCAGGAGATGGATTGACCATGATAATTCTAGGGCCGTGCCATATTAGCAGGGGGACATCAAGGGTAGTGCCAAATTAGCTTGGCACCTGATGGCACCAAACTAATCTGGCACTACCCTTAAATTATCTTGGTTGATCCATATTCCTGCAACTGGTGCAGTCATTAGCTGACCTCCAAAATTTGTGAAATTTTGCTATGGAGTTAAATAGATCAATAGACAAAGTTCAATATTCTCCACCCTACTGCACCACCCAATCCTCTAGCTAGATCAAGCAGTTGTTTTCTCAAAACACATTGCCGATGGTATTACAACTGGGAATGGTTTCTTAGCTAGTCTAATTTTAGCCCAAAAATTGTTGTTTATGAGTATGGTCATGATGGCAGGAGAGGGGCGCCATAGCCTAGGCAGAAACCTGGGTAGCCTCCCTTCCAGTTCAACCACGCATGCGCTCAGCGCTTACTACTCCAGTCAGTTTCTTTGCTAGTCCAAGAGTAGGTTGTGTACGTCAGTGGCTCTCTACGTTCGGACTGTATCTTCTTCGGTGGAAGCTTTGTGTTTGGGTTTTTTTTCCCGCTTGTGAGCCTTTGGCTTGGACGCTTTCGTGTGGTTAACAGCCTTTGGTGTGCCATTTCTCGGACGTGACAGCGCCTTGTGAACTTTACTCACTAGTGGGCCGGTCCGGCCATTAGTGCCTGCCTCTGCTGGTGCCCTCTGGCTTCGCCCCCAGCTAGCCTCGTGGACTTCGGTAGACTTGCTCTCTACCTGTGACTCGCGGTGCTGTTCCTTCTTCGTCGGCCGGTTGTGACCGTCGTCGCTGGGTGCTACACTGTTCAGACCTTGGGCTGACGGGAACCGGTCTTCGATGCCATTTTGGTGGGACTGCGCCCGGTCTACACTGGTTGTCCAGTTCTTTTACGTGCCTCTTCTTCCTCATTATGGCAAGGTAAAATCTCGGTCACTGCTTCCATCCGGCGCTCAGGGGAAGGGTAGAGCGCCATGAGTCAGCATACGCCGTGAACTTTCTTCGTTCGTTTCCGCGGTTCGTATTGCGTGCCTGTGGGGGCACGTTCGCTCGCTTTTCAATTGTACACCATGTTTTGCAGTTGGCAAGTCCGTACCTGTCCTAGATGTGGACAATTCCAATGGCCGAGTGACAAACATGAATTTTGCCTTCCCTGTTCCGCCTGTACTTTCTCGATTCCATGCCTGGTCTGCGCCCCCTGGCTGGAAGAGCAGTGGACTCAGCTATGGAGCTTTTACCGCCGCGAACAGCCAACACCAGAACGGATAAGGGGTTGCAACACCGGTGAGTCCCATAGTGGCTATTACCGGGTGACAGGACAGTCAACGCTGCAGCTTAGGCCGCGAGCCCGTCCTCCTGCGCCGGCAGCTTCCACAGTACCGCCTTGTCGCCACTGCCCAGTAGCAGTTCCTCGAGCTCTGAAAGTTAAGCCTCGAGACAAACCCTCTTCTCGGCACAAGGTTGCCTCGCTGGTAATCCCCCACAGACCCGACTAGTGGTTCTTGCCAGTCGACAGAACAGTCAACGCTGCGACTTTGGTCGCAAGCCTGTTCTTCTACGCCGGCAGCTCTCAAAGACCCAACGAGTGGTCTCTGCCCGGTTCCGTCGTCTTCGGCGGCAGGAGATATCGTTCAGGAACAGGCTTCAGCACTGGTACCTGTCTCAGCCCCGGAGGTAGCTGCTTCCAAGATGGTGGATTTTCCACCTCCGCGCACGCCTAACGCAAGAGATCGGCGCTCCGCACAGGAATTTCGCACACCCCGACCAGAAGAGCAGACGCGCCGGACACTCTCCTGCTCTTCAGCTTACAGTACGCAAGAGGCAGCGTTACATCGAGAAGTTCCTTCCCGGTTTCGTTCTGATCGCCGCCACTCTTCTCGCCGCTGATCGCGCTCGAGGGACAGGTCACCGCACCGGCGGTCTACGTCCCGCTCTTCCCGTGTTAGCCGGCCCTCTCGGACGTCTTCCAGGTACGACACGCATTTGGTTGGTCGTCAGGCCAGGTCGCATCCCCCCCTCTTGGGATTATCCTCGCATAGAGCGCACCCGTCTTCTCCTCCCCGCTCTAGACGTTCGTCTTCCACGGTCAGACGCCACTCACGGCGACGCTCCTGTTCTAGGAGTTCCCGCTCCCGCCGCAGTCGCTCCCCGCGGGACAGCAGGTCACCTCGTCGTACTTCACGCCGGTCTTGGTTTTCGTCTCAGGAACCGTCGCCAGTTCGCTCTGTTAGGCACTGCTTCCTGGCGGGGAGGTCCCCTCCCAAGGCCTCGACGTCTTCCCGACCCGTGGCGGTTCCTGGCTGCTCCCTCCTTCCTCGTTCAAGATCCCCCCCCCCCCCCCCCCCCCACGCGCACAGCCCACGCGCTGTGCGCGTAGAGGACGACGCCCTCAGCCTAGCCCCTGAGGACTCGGTTTTGGTCCTGCTGTGTGAAGACAGCCCCTCATGTTCTAGTCCGTCTCACCCTGACCTTGACGATACTGATCAGGATCAACAGCCTTCGGCGGGTGGACACAGTTTGGAGACTCTCCGCGTCCTAGACAAGGCGGCTCGTATCATCTCCGCGTGCCTCCCGGCGGAAGACTGCCCTCCCTCCCCACCGCTGAAGAAGAAGGCCGCGGCATACGTTGACGCTGAGCCACACTCTAAGACCTTTGAGTCTCTTCCCCAACCTCCGGGCTTTGGCAGCATACGGGATGCGTTCTCCGCTCGCCTCGCCCAGGGCTTCTTGGGCCCCAACGGGTTCTTCACGGACACCAAGTGGCCCTCAGATTTGCACATGTTTTTTCGGCAGACCTGGTATGCGGGACACACACAGAACTTCGCCTGCGCCCTGCCCAAGCCGGACCCCCCCGCCTGGTCCTTAGCGGCTACTCCCGCACGTCGCATCCTCCACTCGGCCCCCGCCGACCGCTTCGGGGTCTCCTGTCGGCGGGAGGCTCGCACTTCACAGCGCCGCTTGGCGATTGCTGATTCCGGACGACCCTTGGATTCTCGTGACCATCTCAGAAGGACTCCTGATCTCTTTTCAATCTCCGCCCCCGCTGCAACGTTCTCCGGTGTGGACCTTGGTCCCGACAGACCAGCTCAAAGCGGACGCCCTGCGCACCGAGGAAGCTGCCTTACTTTGGAAGGCGGCCACAGAGGTTGTGATTCGACACGACTCCCCAGCCTTCTACAGCCGGCTCTTCGTTGTGCCCAAGCTGGGCGGCAGGTGGCGTCCTGTTATCGACCTGTCGGCGCTCAACAAGTTTATCATAGCACCACACTTCCGCATGGAGACAGCTCGGTCCCTTCGTGCCGCGGTGCAACCTATGGACTTCGCAGTCAGCCTGGACCTCGCGGATGCGTACCTTCACATCCCCATGCACCCAGCCTCCAGACGTTATCTACGCTTCGCCTTCGAAGGTGTGGTCTATCAGTTCCGCACGCTCCCCTTCGGCCTCAACCTCAGCCTTTGGGTCTTCACTCGCATCATGGTCGCCATGGTAGCCAGAGCCCATCGAACGTCCACGAGCCCCACGTCCAACTACCTGGACGACCTGCTGTTGAGGAACCAGGCCGAGTCCACCTTGAACGAAGACCGAGATGCCATGCTTCAGCTCCTCGAGACGCTGGGCTTCCTGATCAACTTCGGCAAGTCCGACCTCGTACCATCACGCCACTTCGTACACCTAGGTATGGAGTTCTGCATCGACCTCAACATCGTCCGGCTGCCGGAACCCCACATCCAGAAGTTGGCGAATCTAGCGCGGCAGGTGTCCCAGTTGACTTCGATCCCTGCCAGGCAGTGGCTTCAGCTCTTGGGTCTGATGAGTGCCGCAGCAGATCTTATCCCTTTAGGGCGTCTCTACTCCCGTCCACTGCAGTTGCATCTCCTCCTTCACTGGCGGCCGACGACCTCCAACCTCGAGGCTCCGGTTCCGATCCCAACTATGCCCCGTCCTCACCTTCTGCGCTGGGCAGATTCCACCTTGCTCGCGACGGGAGTGCCGCTGTTCTCGCCACCTCCCACCCTCTCCCTCTGCGTCGACGCGAGCCTCTCCGGTTGGGGAGCACACCTCCTTCCGTCGTTCGAGACTGCCTCCGGCCTGTGGCCCCTGGATTCGCTGTCCCGACACATCAACTGGTTGGAACTGAAGGCGGTCTGGCAAGCCCTCCTTGCATGGGAACCTAGCCTTCCATATCAGGAGATCCTGGTGCTGTCAGACAACTCCACGGTCGTCGCCTACATCCAAGCAAGGCGGGACCCGCTCTCTCTCCCTCTGCATCCTCCTCTACCAGGTGCTCCGGTTGTGCTAGGATCGGGACATCACTCTCCGAGCGCGTCACATCCCCGGCCACCTGAATGTGCTAGCCGACGCCCTCTCCCGACGCAGTCAGCTTCTCCATACCGAGTGGTTGCTGCGTCCAGACATTTTTCGGATGATCGGCGCAACCTGGGAGACACCCATGATCGACCTCTTTGCCACGAGATGGAATCGACAGCTCCCGCTTTCGTCTCGCCAATTCCAGACCCCTTGGCCTGGGCAGTGGACGCCCTCTCCATTTCTTGGGAGGGTCTGGTAGCCAACGGTGCTCGTCCCCAAGGTCCTACTCAAGCTCAGAGGGTGCAACGCGATCCTGTTCCTGGTGGCACCGTTCTGCTGGACCAAGCTGAACCTCGCCACGGCCCCCCCGCTGCTGCTCCCCACCCCGTGCACGTTGCTCAAGCAACCACGGCAGGCGCTGTACCATCCGTGCCCAGAGCGTCTCCTCCTCCATGCCTGGAGGTTGTCCGGCAAGCCCTCACCTCTAGAGGCTTCTCAGGTGCGGCAGTGGATGCGATCGCTACAGCCCGCAGATCCTCGACCAGACGAGTCTACGAAGGCAAGTGGAGAGTACTCTGCTCCTGGTGTGACGACAGACGCCTCTCTCCCATCAATTTGACAGTTCCTCAGCTGGCGGATTTCTTCCTCTGGCTGTTCAATGACCAGCGGTTAGCACCCATCACCATCCGCGGCTACCTGGCCATGATCGCTGACACGTACAGGGATCTGGGACGACCCGACCCGGGTTCCTGCAAAGACCTCGCTGACCTGATGGCCCACTTCGGTCTACAGCATCCCACTCTGCGCTCCCTGGTACCACGATGGGACCTACCTTGGGTGCTTACCTGGCTCAACTCGCCTCGCTTCGACCCAATCCAGCTGCAAGACTACCGGACGTGACATGGAAGACTTGCTTCCTTATGGCCCTCGCCTCAGCCTCCAGGGTCAGCGAGCTGCACGCCCTTTCGGCGCGCCCCGCCTGTTTGCAGTTCCGGACGAACGGTCCGGTTCAACTGTTACCCAACCCGGCCTTCCTAGCCAAGACCAGATCCCCTTTGGCTGCACCTCAATTGGTCACCATATAACCATTAACCCTTTCATTATTGAATTCTCTGGTTCGTGAATACCACTGAGTACTGCTTTTATAAAGTTCTGTATTACCCCTCTTTCTGAGTTTACAGACTAAAAAAATACCCAAATATAGTAGTGTACGGGAAAGGGTGATAGCGGAGTACCCATCCACCGCAGATACCCATAACCCTATATTGCTGTGACGGGCTTTGGACAGGCTACACATTGACGTCATGTGTCAGGGTCGTGTGGTTGATTTGGTGACACACAGGTGCAAATATGTGACAAAATGACAGTACATTAACAACACACACCTATGAAGCAAGCAAACGTGCATGAAAACGGGTCTAAAAGTGTTTGCATGCTCTTACCGTGACAATGATGTGTTGGAAATTCATAATCCAAACTTGTGACTGTGTCATTGTCTGTTTATTGCTGTCACATAGCAGTGTCCACAATGCACACACAGGTGTCCAAAATACAAAAAGTAACTGAAAAAGATCCACTATTATATACACCTTGATTGTCCATGTTTACGCATACACTATGTACAGTTACTCTCAGAGTAGAAGAGGCCAAAGTACCCGGACGCACTGACAGATGTGTCAATTACACGTGTTGGACCTGGCCTTCGGGTGAATGTCACCCGCTCAGGTGCAACAAATGGTCCTGCTGTCCATTCAAATTGTGGATTTCGGAACCACAGTGGCACATTGTCATCATCAAGTTCATCGCCACTTTCGTCGTCGGCATCGCGATTATTATCGTTGTTGTCGTTAGTGTCTTCTTGCACAACACGCACAAAATCAGCCCTTTCTTCCTCTGTCAACTAAACTAAATCCATCTCTCCAAAATCGCCTCTATCCCAAAACTCGGTATCACTAAATTCGTCGCTGTCACGGTCACTTTCTTCTCTCTCCGCCATTTTTGCAAGCACAACCAAAGTTCTGGAAGGAATTTTTTATATAAACTCTGCATCCTGTTTCCCAGGCCCCGAGCCTGATATAACATAAATGCTGCGCGCCTGGCGGTACCATTCTAGCACTGTCAAGGTCGCCGCTAATTAGGTAGCCACTCTCAGCAGGTAGCGCGGATTTCGAACGCAGCTAGCGCAAACCGCTTTAGCGGGCAGCCGTACGCGGGGGAGTAGAAGCTGCGGCCCCGCTATACCGGGAGGCCATAAGCAGAGGAGGCGTTTCCCATGTCCGCTATAGCGGGCGGCAGTAATGAAAGGGTTAAGAGACTCAGGCTCCACCCGTGAGTCCAGACAACAGGACCCAGTGCGAGCTTTACGTGTGTACCTGCGCCGGACCAAGCCGCTACGCAGGGGACGCACCCGCCTATTCCTTCCTATGTCCCCAAGTAGAAATGACATCTCAGCCCTGACAATATCCTCCTAGCTTCGGTGGGTGATACAATCTGCCTACCAAGACCTCGCCCCTGATACAGCCAAACGCATGAACATCAGGGCGCACAAGATCAGAGCCATGGCGGAAAGCCTAGCATTAGACCGCAACTGTGCGGTCAAAGACATTGTGGCGGCCGTGGGCTGGCGAGCGGAGACCACCTTCGCACGCTTCTACCTGAGGGACCTCTCTGGTCAGCGCCAGAACCTTTTGCTGGTGTGGGACATCGTGGCGGCGCAACACTCCCTCCCGGCGCCCTAAGTATCTTTGCTAAAATTAGAGGGAGGATGCTGGAGGAGGGCGACTCTAGTAGCTTCGATGGCAGGGTTTAGGGGCATTATAGCGGCACCTGCCTCCTCTTCGGGATTCTTCCTAGTTGTAATACCATCGGTAGTGTGTTTTGAGAAAACAAATGTATTTTTCTTTAAAATGAATTTTTGGGAAAAATACTTACCGATGGTATTACTCGAAGGTCCCTCCCACCTGCCACGCTTGCCTCTGGTCCGCTAAGAAACTGACTGAAGTAGTAAGCGCTGAGCGCATGCGTGGTTGAACCGGAAGGGAGGCTACCCAGGTTTCCGCCTAGGCTATGGCGCCCCTCTCCTGCCATCATGACCATACTCGTACACAACAATTTTTGGGCTAAAATTAGACTAGCTAAGAAACCATTCCTAGTTGTAATACCATCGGTATGTTTTTTGTTTTTTTTTAATTCATTTTAAAGAAAAGTACATATTTGAGCTCAACGTGTGCTGGTCTGTGATTTCGGACCTTGTGCTCTAGGCTGAAAGTCCCAAATCATAGACCAGCAATAGTACAATTGTTCTTGCCTGTCAGCAAAGATGGCACTATATAATCAGCGTCAATATGGACTAATTGTTCCACAACTTACTAAGGCTGATCAAGAGTGTCTTACCCGACTAGCTGACATTGGGCTGACATCACGTGAGCCGGAGCGCCCTTTTTCTGTATACAGGTGACCTTCACAAGGGAAAGAAACACAAAAATGCTTTACCCTGCAAACAAAAGCTGATCTGAACCACCAAATCAACACTACCACTACGGAAGATCCGCAATAGTACATCCCATTAATTTCCATCTTGTCTCGCAGTCACACATTTGATGTGGCATAAATGAATTCAACTGAGAAAGGTACCACCTGATCGCTTCAAATTTAAGCAGAAAATCACAATGTTTGGGGACATGAGCACTAACCTGTGACATCAATTAACCCCAACACTGCCACTATAGTCTCAGACTGTTTCTTAAATCTTTGTTAATTTCAATGCCAAAGAGCATCACCAGTTGATCACATGGACATAAAATGTCAGCAAGAGGCATAGGTCCTCATGAGCCCCCTACAGTTGCGGGGGGCTCATGAGGATTTATGTCTCCTGCAGTTGGATCATGTTAATAATTATCTTCTTAGCTGTGAAACGGACAAAGTAGTCATTAAGATAATGTATGCGATATGTGGTGAGTGGTGACTTATCTCCCTTGCTTACTGAGCGGGCTGCATGAAAAACATATCACACTTGGTGTGGTTTCCAGACTTTCGTACTTGTTTCCATGCAATGCACTCATCAATGTCTCCCGTAATGAAGAAGATGAACTTACTGAGGTCACCCGCAGGGAGGGAGTCTAATTGTCGGAGGGAGATCCTTGGCGGTATGGGTGGAGGGGGTGACTGGGGCTCCCCTGGGTCTGACCGAGTGCTGAAAATAAATAAATAAATAAATAAATACATAAATAAATAAATGTGTTGGTCTGTGATTTTGGATTATGCCTCCAGCTCTGTAAGGTCCAGAATCATAAACCAGCACACAAATAAATGAAAAAACACCCACAAGACTATACATTTCACAATACAAGAAGCAACTGTAGGAAAAGAAATGATGCATAACACACATTGTAACTTTTCATGTCAGTATTCAAATACTTTTACTGAAACAATAGTTTTAACCTGTTGGCTGTCTATAGCAGTTCATATCGCAATGATTCCCGCAGGAATCATTGTGACATAAACTGCTACTGACAGCCAAAGGGTTAAGAAGTTGCAGGAACAGAACATGTGGAAGCAAAAGGGCACATTCTTTTTTAGAAGACAGAGGTCAAAAGAGACAGACATAACTACTGAAGGACAAAAAGCCATGTTCTGCTGCCACAAATATTACACAAAGAACCAACAATCTTACTAGCATGCACCTGTAGCAAAATGGAAGAAAAGGTATCCACGCTGATTATTACCACTAACCCTTTTCATCCGGATACTCAACTGCATGAAATAAATTTGACTACGATAGTTCAAGGGTGGAGCCAGAATAGCTTGGCGCCTGAGGCACCAAGCTATTCTGGCACCACCCTTGAACTAAAATGGCTGATCTAACCTCAATCTATAATGTAGCCTTCATAGGACAATAAGAATTTTTTTTTTTAATTCATCCTCAAGATGTAATGGGTTAATACATGTACATTTCAATCATGATACAACTGTCGACAAACATTTTCAAAGCATCACTGAATTACAACAACTTTTAAATCAGACTCTGTATGCATGTACGTATACCAGTCTATGATTGTACACCTTACCCCACTTTGCCACAAGGACCAAAATCACAGACAAGCACACATACTAGCAATCAAAAGTTTACAATTAAAACATTTAGGCCTATAGCGGGAGGTGGATCAACATTGATAATTCATGTGTAGTGCCAGATTAGCTTGGTGCCTCATGGTGTCAAGCTAATCTGGCACTACACTTGAATTATCATGGTCGATCCATCTCCTGAAACTGGTACATTGTACATTGTACATTGCTTAACGTCCCGACAGCAACAAGGCTTTCTCAGGACGTGCCTGCACTGCTTGTGAAAAAAAACTAAACAGAACATTGAATGTATGTCGCCAGCCGGTCCAATACGTTAAATAAACCTAAAACACGGGGCCTAAATAAAGCTAAGACCATTTAGCAACACACATCCAATATCAAGAGCTACAGGCAGTGCAGACAGTAGGGTGAGTTTTAAAAAGGCAAATACCGGTGAATGGACAAATGGTAGACAGAAACACATGCCCCAGAATAGAGAGGAAAACCCACCCTGTGGGGCTGACCAGGGTGACCCTGGGAACTAAAAAGTAGTTAACCCCACCCAAGTCCCCCAGGGCAGACCCGGGTGGGGGTTGAAACTGGTACAAAGTCATTAACCCTTATCCTTCGGAATACACCAGTGTGTGAAACAAGTTTGACTAAAATAGTTCAAAGGTGGTGCCAGAATAGCTTAGCGCTGACAGGCACCAAGCTATTCTGGCACCACCCTTGAACTAAAGCCATTGGTCTATATCCTTATCTGTAAGTACTATAATGTAGCTTGCATATGGCAGCGTACACATTTGAAGCTTTTAGCCTCAGTATGACATGGATTAAGTGACATCTCCAAAATTTGGGAAATGAAGCTGTGGAGTCAAATAACCTGTTACGCAAGGCGAACCCTTCCACAATTGTTTCTGGCATTGTTTCCAATGGTTTTATTTCTAAGAAAAGTAAACATCATGCATGTGTAATACAGGTCAGCCACAGTATATCATGGCGCCTTGATATAGCCGTAAAGTCAGACGACTGTATTCGCAATCACACTATTGTAGCGCTGAATTTACATAGACATGTAAAAAAAGTGGTAGTGAAAGGTGGTCAGGCCAATGTCATCCTCAGCTGGCCTGGGCATGTCTCTGCACAGGCCAGATAAGGCTGACGTCAGCCTGAGGACCTTTTTGCGCGATCACCAGGCATCTCCGCCCCGTTAGAGCCAGAGACCTGCACTCATTGTATGGGGTACCAGACATATACTGGGGCAAGTAATACTGAGGCTGACCTGTACTTATGACTCGCATTCCTGGTCAAAAGACTTCAATGCTGAGCATTTTAACCCTTTGGGTGTCAGCAGCAGTTTTAGTCATGATGATTCCTGCAAGAATCATCATGACTAAGACTGCTACTGACACCCAAAGGGTTAAAGAAAGAGTGAACCAACAAACACAAAATGAGTGAGTGAAGTGCTACAGATGTAGATGTCATCACAACAATAGATTTCTGCATTCTGATCAAACCGACCAGGTTTTCATTATGGTAAAAATACCTGAGAATGTAACCAGAGATATTTCTATTGATTATTGACAGGAGAGACATACACAGACAGACTACAAGACAGACTACAACGATTTCAATGTAAAAGGAAGTATCTGTCATTGATAAGTATGTTGTACTTCTTTGACATTAACCCCTTCACTGCCAATTGATGCAGATTGTGTTTCTAAAATCTGTTAATTCCATGTCAAAGAGTCCCAGCTGTCCACAGAACATGGATGCAAAGTGGCATTGGCAACAGGCATAGATTCACCAGGAGTGTATTTAAAGTTGTCAGAGTTGTGGTTACCATAACATATTTTTAATGTACAACTTTACATCACAGAACAAAGGGCACTTAGGATTAGACTAGGCAGATCGAGCAATCGAGATGTTTACCATTTAAGTGGGACACGTTTCCTGAAATTCACATACACACATATTAGCGTCTGCACGATCAAACAAGAGTTTCCATTACATTCAGATATGATCCAGTCTCCCACCTCTCTCAGAAATCAGCTAAACACTAAAGCAAGCAAATCAGGAATTGTATCTACAACGTTCATATTCCTTTCTGCAATGTCAATCAAATGCCCTTCAACTTATTTAAAGTAACCATTGTTCAAAATGCTTTTATCATGTTTAAAAAATAAAAGAAGAAATACCCCAACTTTAACATCCAAACATAGAGAATAAAACAACTAATGCACGCAGTGCTTCTCACCTGTCTGGCGGCTTTGGAAACTGCTCCAGATCAGGGTGGTCTCCCATGAAGACGGACCGTGGTTTTGGTGTGGGGCGACCGCCAGGCGTAGTCGCGTCACCTGTTTTGGCGCCGGGTCCTGGGAGACCATTCACATCCCTCTCACCGTCAGAATCTGGCGTTCGCTGGTTGTTAATGTGACCTGCACCAAAACACTGAATTGTTCATAGATGTTTTTCAGAAATCAAAAGTTAGTCAAAACTGCAGGCGTTTGGACATAAACAGTTTGTGGATTAAAAGCATAGACATACAGCGATATCGCATGTTTGTCTGGCCTTTAACTCATTCAACCTCACTACCGTATTTCCCAAATTTTGGAGGTGTCATCTAATGGCGCCAAGCTAATCTGGCACTACCCTTGAATTATCATGGTCGATCCATCTCCTCCTTCAGTGTGTCAGGGCTGAATGGGTTAATCCACAGTTTGTGTAAAAAGATGTGCAGTTTTTGAGCTACATCTGAATTACCGAAATCATTTGTTCCCACCAAAAGAAATGTTGTTCATTGGAGGCAGTGACTTTGCACCATTTCTCTACAAAGCTGCAGTGACTGCACCATTTCCCTACAAGCTGCAGTGACTTTAACCATTTCCCTACAAGCTGTAGTGACTTTGCACCATTTCCCTACAAGCTGCAGTGATTCTGCACCATTACCCTACAAGCTGCAGTGACTTTGCACCATTCCCCTACAAGCCGCAGTGACTTTGCACCATTCCCCTACAAGCTGCAGTGACATTGCACCATTCCCTTACAAGCCGCAGTGACTTTGCACCATTTCCCTACAAGCTGCAGTGACTTTGCACCATTCACCTATACACTGCACATCTGCCGTGCAGGAAAACAATTGCAGACAATGGACAAGAGTAATCCCATAGAAGCTACAAGTGAGGTCCAATGCGGGTATGACCAACTTTAACCCTTTGGTTGCTGGTAGTGCTTTTTGACAATGAGGTTTCTGCCGGAATGACTTCAACAAAAAGCACAACCAACAGCATCTGTGTGATGCACACGTTTCAGAACTGTGCGTAAGAATTTAAATCTGTACATAATAGACCCTCAGCCATATGGGGGTACTAACGGAAGCCACTGAAACCAGTCCATCTTCTGTCTTTTTTTACATCTATTCTTTCTTTTCCCTTTCACATTCAGGCAAGTAATTTCACTGATGTCAAATGATCAAGGAGATCAATACAGGCCATACACATATGACACTTGTAGTGACTACTGACAGATCTGTTGCAATGACCCAAAAAACTTATGATCAACAAAAATATTTCTTCTACGCCAAGATCATCAAACTTTCCCCCAAAATTAAATATTGTATAGCTTATTGCGTATATTATGTAAACTTTACAATCTCACCACTAATGATTGTCAGGGCATCTTTGGTGAGTTTGGAGTTGATAGATTTCAGGATGTCTTCCGCTGTCATCCCATTGTTCGCCTTGGCATACACATCCACTCCTGACACCGAAAGGACATGTTACAAACACATACTACCCGATAATAATTATATACACACACAGCAGTAACTGTAAGTTCATGCATTATCCATGTAACTATTTCTCAATTTTTACATTTATCTACAAGAAAAGAGAACAAGAGATAATTTCAGAATTTATCTAGCTGTAGAT
Source organism: Semisulcospira habei (assembly GCA_036245525.1). Taxonomy (NCBI): domain Eukaryota; kingdom Metazoa; phylum Mollusca; class Gastropoda; family Semisulcospiridae; genus Semisulcospira; species Semisulcospira habei. Next base: position 82,638,464 of record BTPG01000006.1, on the reverse strand, counting down.
ATTTCCACTAAAAAATGTACAAATAATAGATTTATTCATAACACACTGTCCCCTAAAGTTCCCATACCAAAATGTAGGAGTTCTTCTCTAGCTATACATTAAGTTCAAGAGTCATATCCACCATGATAGTTCAAAAGTGGTGCCAGAATAGCTTGGCGCCTATAGGCGCCAAGCTATTCTGCCACCACCCTTGAACTATCATGGGTGATCCACATCTTGTAGTAGTGTCTGGGGTGCATGGGTTAAACACTTTACTCACGACTTCCTTTAACTCTTAAACTCCCATAACTAAATGACTTCCATTCGTTAGAATGGACCAAGTCATTTATTTCTGGGAGTTTAAGAGTTAACACAATTGACATGTGCTGCATCTGCATTCGCAGCTTTATGTAGCGTATCTGGATACAGCACCTAAGGATACCAAATAGTCGAACAAGGCAAGCAAGAGGCAAGGAACCCAATGAGTCCCTGAAGCTTGAGCGGCTCATGTGAATCTATGTATCCTCTTGCAGACTGAGCAGGCTGCTTGACTGACATATGCAGCAGCACGTTGTTTTCTTCGACCTGACTCTGATGTAGGAACAACTCCGAATGTATACCCACCCTTTGCATCTGCACATACATACATCACACATCAGCCTACCTCTATCCAGCAGCAGTTTGACGACGTCAAGTTTACAGGAGGTAGCAGCCTCATGCAGTGCTGTGCCATTGTCCGTCTGCAACACCATTAGTAGAAGACACACACATCACTTCACTACAGCATGCAGTCAGTGCACATCACACCATGCTGGTGATCTTTGATACTTGCTTGAGGGACTTGAAATCAGTCACATCAAATACTGACATTGTTTCGTTAGGAGGTGTCCACAAAAACTTAATACCTGCCACTGGAGACAGAGCAGAAATGATAGTTCAAGGGTAGTGCCAGATTAGCTTGGTGCCTTTTCACAACAGGCGCCAAGCTAATCTGGCACTACCCTTGAACTTTCACAGTCAGTCCATCTCCTGCTGCGGTGTCTCCGTTGGCTGAACTTGTTCACTATACTGCTGATGCTGTGGTTTGTATGAACTGTCAAGGTATTAGTGACTTCACAAAGCTTGCAAATGGCGGCATTCCAACAACGTGTTTGTGTGTTCCAAGCAAATTCTTCTTTAGAACCTGTACACTTAATACACATGTACATATCGGTATCTACCAAACTACACCCTTGTCGCATTTCATAAACTTCCCCCTTCCCTCCAAGCCCTCCCTAACTATAACACACTCGCAAACACCCACCCCTAACCATATTCCAGGCATACTTTAACTCATTCGCGGCCAGCCGCATCTGGATGTGTGGTATAAGCCCCGCATCCTTCATCCTTTGCATGTCAGTAGCGGTTTTAGTCACGATGATTCCTGCAGGAATCATCGCAACTAAAACTGCTACTGACACACAAAGGGTCCACACCACATGAATCCTCACCAATCTATTCTGTTTTCTCAAGTACATGAGCATGCACACACTGCATAGCATGAATTTTTTGTTATTGACACAATCCCCATGCAATATGGTTATCCCTGATTTCTAAATGAAACCATTATGAACAACTAATGCATAAAAATTACCCATAAGCAAAATAAAATTTAGAGTCGAAGCAGGGCTTAGTTGACCAGTGCACAGCTGTGCATGTGTTAACTAAAAGGCTCATGTCAACCAAACTACCAATGGGCAGTGAACATGTGCATACCTACCTAGACCACTGTGCTGTTGAACTCGCAGATAATATGTATGATAAGAAACACATGTATTCACCATGGTACATGCACACAGCGCAAAAACATGTTGGTCATGTACAAGTAAATTTACTTAAAATGTATTTTATTTTAGCTTTGTCTACAATTGCATTATATGCCTCTTTTTGTCCTTTGTACTCTGTCTCATAGAGAAATGATTCATAGAGAAAAATACATGCTGTGCGTTGTGCTGTGCATTGCAATTAAATGTTCAGCTATGGAAATGTCAAATTCATATTCAAATCATACCACTATCACAACTATAGTAATATGCCTTCACTGTCTGGTGTGGGTGTAGTGGCAATTTCTCTGCATTTTCTATTCCACTTGCGGAACAATGTAAAGAGCATTATTAAATACCTGCATACTACAAAATGCTTAAAAACAAAATTTGTAATACTGTCTGTGGTATTTACACATGCAATTACTATTACATATCATTGTGTTATGCCAGATCATAATAAAAATTTACAGGCATTTTAAGGACTTTGACTTCAAGTAACTGAGACTAAGTATGAAATCAGCCTTCTTGAGGGGGTGGTAGTAGGGGATAAAAGTTAATCTATCTTTGGCACATGTTGCTGCACAACAAATACATGTAAAAGCAAAACAAAGAACTGACAACTCATAACTTTTTGAAGAAATTCAAACAGAACACTCTCAACAGTGTCATTCAATCTAAACTAGCAAATTAAATAGGGTATGTATAATCACATTTTCTGCACAGTTTACTGTAAAATTCCTAAACTATTATAATTATGATTATGATGCATTTTATGGTAGAATCTCCTTTAACAACACAGACTCATTAATTACAATCAACCCTGCTTCTCATCCTAGCATTAGCAAGGGGTGCTTCACTATAACACTAGGCCAGAGACTGTTTTGAACATCATATATTTCTAAGAGAGTGATGAAAAAGCTCTATAAGAAATACAAAGTAGGGTTTAGGCGCTTCAAAGAGTTGGTCCAGTTGACGAACACTATATTTTGTTTTTCCTAGACTAAGGTGGCTATTATTCTTACAGGTTTGACTGTAACATATTTTAGCACACCAATGCTTATAATCTCCAACACACAGGATGGGAACACAAACAAAAAAAACCAGCCAAGACACAAAGCAGCCTCAAGAAATTGAAAATGATACCTCGCACAGACTGAACACAAATATCCAGAAAACCCAACCTGATCAAGAAACAAAATGCAGTTTCCAAATGAAATGAACATTAGAAAACATTTTTTTTTTTTAATGTGTGCTGGTCTATGACTTTGGACCTTATGGTCTTGGGCTCAGTTGCATGAGTGAGCTTAGCCCTGTGCCAGCCACTAAGCAAGGCGCTCCGCTATAGCGGAGCGCCTTGCTTTGTGGCTGGCGCAGGACTAAGCTCACTCATGCAAATGGCACTTGGGCCGCAAGGCCCAAAGTCAAAGCCAACACACAAATTAAGCATGCCAGCAGAAAGCAGTCTGACAAATTCACCACTTCACTGCTACGAATAATACCATTTGGCAAAAAGACGCGTGACTGCCTGTCTGTTCCGCAAAACAGTATCATCAGTAGCAGTCAAGGGGCTACAGATTGGAGAAAGGTTCAAACTGACTTGCAGCTCATGTACACTATACCCAACCCTCAAGGCAGAAGTTTTCCTGAAGAAAATTAGCTAAGAGCTGTTTATGATTGAGGTCCCTTGTCACCAAAACATCACTGTGTACTTACCAACAAGGGGCTACAAGTGCCTGAACAATTAAATGTATATACTTTAGCGGCTGTGGTGACACTGACAGATTCTAAACTTAGGCCTTCAGTTGTTGGCCATGCATACACAAAACACTACACACTTATTCCCTTAAAGACAGTGTGCATGCAACCGATTACACTGACAATTTTTAACATAATTGCTTTCAAATAAATACATTAATTAATTAATAAACAAATACATACCAGTACATAAACAAATAATGAATAAACCAACAAACAAATATAAACACACATGATGCTACACTAGCAGTGTTTTTGTTTTTTCAAAAGGCAACTTTTTTATAGACTAGAAATAGAATAGCTGGAAGTTCAGTGAGCAGCAAATTAAAACAAACTTAAAATAATGCGATTCACAGAGCGCATAAAAACAACCTATGAGCCCTATTACAATCAAAAGAACCATTTTAACCCATTTAGCCCCGAGTCCCTACAGCAGGAGATTGACTGACCATGATAATTCAAGGGTAGTGCCAGATTAGCTTGGCGCCTTCAGGCACCAAGCTAATCTGGCACTACCCTTGAATTATCATGGTCAATCCACCTCCTGCAACTGGTACATAGTCGTTAAGTAACACTTCCAAAATTTGGAAAATGCACCCGTGGGGCTATAAGGGTTAACTGGGGTGTTGGTACAATACGGCAGAGCAGCTAAAATAAAGAGCTTTGCAAAAGCCAGCATGTTGCCCCCTCTTTCATAAGCTGTTATTTGCGTCTGCTTTAGCATTAACCTTTTGGGTGTCAGTAGCGGTTTTAGTTGCGATGATTCCTGCAGGAATCATTGCAACTAAAACCGCTACCGACACCCACAGGGTCAATAGATCCCACAAGCATTCTTAAAATTCACGTCAAACTGGATAAGCGTTGCTGTTCTTCTCCTTGCCAACCACTTTTAAATCAAAAGAAAGAGGCTGAAACTGCAAACAGTTAATATGAGCAATCAAGGCACAAGCAATAGAAAGGCCAGTGTAAAATGATGGTGAAAAATTGTGACACATACAAACATACCCAGAAGTACAAAGACTGAACATCACAAAGAAATTTTTTTTTAAATTATGATAAAATAAAGCGAAATTCCAAGAAAATTTCGAAAAAAAATTAGTTTTAATCCCTTGTGCATGCAGCCACTGGTACTGTATAAGGCAAGGAGTAGTTAGGAAAAGCACTTACTGGTATTACTGCTTTTTCCTACCTACTCATTACCGACAATTTCCAGAAATCAGAAGTAGGCAAAAACTGCACGTATCGACGAGAACAGGATTAAAATCACAGACAAACATGCAATATCACATGTTTGTCCCGGATTTTAGTTCGCTATTTTCATTAAAAAAAAACATGCAATTCTGACCAATGTCTGATTATTGAACAGCATCTATTCTCCAGGATAACTGCACCAGAAGTCAGCACTCTTTCTCCGATTCATTGGTACCGTACAGTACACAATGCCTCATCTATTTGGTCCGTGAGTATTGTCCCGTAATTTCAGAGAGCATAGATGGCTGCACACACAAGAAGGTTAAACTTTAGCCATGGGTAGCGGCTTTTGCCGCAATGATTCCTGCCAGAATCATCGTGACAAAAGCCGCTACCCAAAGGGTTAATCCCTACTAGGCAAATCGCAATGCCAGACAACTTCTTCCTCATGAGACCCCTGCTTCCTTACCCTGGTGTTGACGGGGAAGCCCTGATCAAGAAGGAAGCGCACGATTGGAAGGTGGCCGTTGAATGCGGCAAGATGAAGTGGAGATGGTTGACCGGATTCATGGGCCAGAAGCTCTGGTCGGCCAGTCAGCAAGGTTCGGACCACCTCTTTCTTTCCATATTGGGCAGCCATGTCCAGGGCAGACCGCTCAGACAAGGTACGGAAAGTAGGGTCTGCCTTGTTCTGTAAGTGTGAAAATAATGATATGGATAACTATAAGATTATACAAAATCATAATCAAACAGAATGTCAAAGCCCTCACAGTTCATGTGCATGACTGACCAACATGATTGATTTAACCTTCTGTGGCATAATGTACAGTTATCACTTACCTGCACATGTGTAAGAATCTCCCAAAATATTTGACTAACACACAATCTAAATAAATAAATAAATATATAAATAAATACATAAATCTTATGAGCATCGAGCAATCAATGGGCACATAACTGTTTTGACCAGCATGTGCAAAAGGTAGCACAACACTGAACCAAGTTAACGTACCTGCAGTAACAAAGTGACAACTTCAAGATGGCCGTGTTGGGCAGCGAAGTGAAGAGGTGTCTCTCCTTCAGTGGTCTGAAATTGTAACACAAAATATATATGATGTGTTAACTCATTTAGCCCCAACCCCCCACACAGCAGGAGATGTACTGACCATCATAATTCAAAGCTAGTGCCAGATTAGCCTGAAGACGCCAAGCTAAACTGGCACTACCCTTGCATTATGATGGTCGATCCACTACCTGTAAATGGCACAGTTATTGGGTCATGGGGGCGCTGCTCGGCAGTGATCAGCAGTGGATTTTTGTCGCGTTTCAGTCAGTTAAACGATATCATACCGAGGCTAATAGCTTCAAATTTGTTCACTGCCATATGCAAGCTACATTATAGTACTTACAGATAAGGGTTTAGACCAATGGCTTTAGTTCAAGGATAGTGCCAGAATAGCTTAGCGCCTGTCAGTGCCAAGCTATTCTGGCACTACCCTTGAACTATTTTAGTCAAACTTATTTCACACACTGGTGTATTCCGAATGATAAGGGTTAAATGTATTTAACTGTTTATGTTGCCGTTTGTTTTTATGTCTGTTTTAAAAATTCTGCTGCAAACAAATTTCTCATCTTGGGACAATAAAGTTATGCATTTTCATATTCGTATTAGGCAACACATCCAAAATTGGAAAATGCGCCCATGGGACTAAATGGGTTAAGAAACTGTTTCCATGTGTAACAGGTAGAGACAAGTAACGTTGGTAAGATATGAGCAACTCCTACAGTCGTATACAGTGTAATCACCAAGAATTATCAAGCCTGTTATTTTCAGCATAGAAGGGCATCATGCAGAATCGTGTAGAAATTACCTGTATGTTAACTATGGAGGTGTCTGCAGCATGCTGCAGCAGAATGTTGCAGATCTGTGCATGTCCATTCCAAGCTGCCAGATGTAGTGGTGTACAGCCTTTGCTGTCCACTTCAGTCACGGACCCTTTGGCCTGAATTAGTGCTGCCACAACTTCCCTGAAAATACATACAGCATGCCGTTTGCACCAGTCTGAGAGGAACAGTGTAAAAACCTGAAATTACTGAAAATGGTCCATGGACTAACTATGCCCTATAATCCACGGACAGCAAGAGACATAAATTCTCATGAGCGCCTGCGTACATAGGGGCTCATGATATGCCTCTTGCAGATGGCACACAGGCTGTTTGAAGAACTGTTCTGTCTGAACTAAAAATCTGAAATTCAGTTTTTGGGGATCTGGAAAAAGTTGAATCAGTATCCAGGACTGAAGACGGTCACCCATGAAATGCCAGGATTGTTGGCATGCTGGTTGTCTCCCTTGATTCACTACTGCTGATAGAGGTAGCGAAACAGTGGAGACAACCAGTTTAAATTGTCAGCTGAAAATTTTTAGTCTCCAGTCAATTATCAGGTGTTGCACATTATTGCTTTAATCGCATAACTTGTGCTTTTCAGGCTGGCCAAAAGCATATAATTTGTGAGTTTCAAAAATGCACAAGCAATGAGTGTCTGAATGAGGAATGGTACGGCTGTGTCTGGAACGTCAAGTGACTGCAGGAAAATGGGAGAATAAATCTATTATAAGATCGGTATCTCTGATCTAAAGAAAAATTTCCTGAGTCAACTTGGCATGGGACATAATACAGTTTTCCGAATCTGAATTTTCTGAACATTGCAAAATGTCACCCACACACTAACAGGGATAGTGGCTGACATTTTATAGTTATAGTGATCACATGTTCATCAGTGAGAAAGCTACAGTTTGTGCCCACACTGGCTGTCTCCCTGAACCACTACTGCGGTAGTATATCAAGGGAGACAACCAGTGTGGCTTGCGCCATGCTATTCTAGCTCCACCCTTGAACTATCAATTCAAGCTCAATTTACATATTGGTGTTGTCATGGCATCAGTTAACCCTTTTCATCATGATACACCCATTGCTTGATATAAATCTGATAGTTCAAGGGTGGTGCCAGAATAGCTTGATGCCTTAGGCGTCAAGCTATTCTGGCACCACCCTTGAACTAAAACAATTGGTTCAGCTCCTAATCGGTAATGTAGACTTCGTAGGACAATACGCTAATTCACAAAATCAGCCTCAGGATGTAATAGGCATGTACAATAAATGTCAGTGACAGAAGCATGGACCACTGGTGACAGTAAACTAGGCCACAAACACTGCAAATTCTGTCTGTATCACAGAGAGGAAGTGACTCCTCACTCAGCCTCTCGACAGACTGAACAAAGGACAACTAAACAAAGGACAACACGTAGATGAACAACAGAGCCACCATTTACTGCGCAGTAGGTTTTACCACAGACAAACAACAGTCCACTCTATAATACATGTACACGTGCAACAAACTCCCCAATCAATGAGTGCCACGGTACCCAGTTTTTGTTGTTATCTGAAGTATGTTATGTGATAAACTCTGGAAAAATGTTACAGTATTACAGCAAACTTCAGATATTACAATTAGCCTGGTTCGGAAACCCAAATGTATGTCATTATATCCGAAGTTTGTTATAAGCAAAGGAATTAGCCCTTTTCATCCTGATACTCCCATTGGTTAAAATAAACAACAAGATGGGATGAACCATAACCCACAAAGTCCCTTCTATATGAGAGCTGTCCTTGCTGGCAAGGGTCTCGCTCTACCTTTTGTCTTTGACCTGATTCTGATGTTGAAATATCTCCTATTGAACAGATAAGGTTTTTATCTAAAAGTCTACTGTATTGTTTGGAGCTCACGTGCATTTTTCTTTTAGGAACATTCACAGTTGTTCATATTTATTTGTAAGCTTATCCTTCTGATCTATTTCCTTCCTCTCTTGGTCAACCTCTGATCAACTCACGTGGCACACACAATAAAAACGGACATACAGCGCTTCCCGCTCTGTGGGCTGGAGTAGCACAGGAATTTTGAAGAAAAATAGCAAAAGCAGCAAAATGATGTCACTATAAGCTTGACGTCATGGCATCACTAGTCTCACAATGCCATGTACACAGTGAAGACATTGATGTTTCACATCACTCATCCATCACTCATCCGAAACGCACTCAGCTTCTTCCAGGGCTGACTGTTTTGTTCCACACAGCCTCTTCCAGGGCTGACTATTTGATCGGAGTATATAGTGGATCCAAAATTTGCAAAATGAATTAATTATTATTCAAAAAGTCGCTACATGATACACCAAGTACACCTACATGCTCTTCTGAAAGCGCGTGGATAAATATTTGTGTGTGTGTGTGTGTGTGTGTGTGTGTGTGTGTGTGTGTGTGTGTGTGTGTGTGTGTGTGTGTGTGTGTGTGTGTGCTCCAAACATCTCCAAGAGGCATAGATCCTCATGTGCCCTCTGGGCTCATGAGGATCTATGCCTCTTGGAGATGCACGCATGTATGTGTGTGAGAGAGAGAGAGAGAGAGAGAGAGAGAGAGAGACAATTGCGTCATATTTAGAGTATCTCGTCAATGTCTCAGTGGTGACGGAGTTGCTTCTTTTATGTCACCGCCATTGTCTTTCTCCAGAAGTCAAGGTTTTTTACCGTTTTTTTTTTTTTTTTGTTTTTTTTTAAAGAATTAATTTTTACTGAAGAAGTTGAAGGAGTACAAAGCTGGCTAACGAACTCATCCAATGTCTTTCTCCAAACTAGCTATATCCAAAATTTCAAGTAAATATGACAAAAATTACGGACTCTAATCTGGGTCAACTGACTTTCTATAAACGGTCTTTTACGTCTTTAATGAGACATCCAGTTACAAAACGCTCGGAGGCTCTCTTAGTCACCCCTTAAATAAAGTATTTCGCCCAATTTCAAGTTTGCACTACAGCAATCTCCGAGATTCTCATGTCTACGCACGCACGCATGCATATACACACACACACGGCCTTTCGCGCCAAATGTACGTTCAGCAGCGAGGTTAGCGTAACTAGACATGACGTAAGTTTTATCTTGTTAACATCAGTTAGTTAGTTAGTTATTTGGGTTTAACGCCGAGCAGGCGACTAAGGCCATCTCACGGCGGGATGGGTAAAAATCTGGTCAGCCAGACTAAAAGCAAGGTCTTAAGACAAGATGTAAATATAGATTAAAAATCTCAGGCTAAAATGTCGCACATGTCTGGAAAAGAAACGTCTACAGACTCTCAAAAAGGGCAAATAAAAAATTCACATAGTCTATGAATGCTCAGATCTTGTTAAAAATATTGCATTCTCTCAAAAAATTGAAGATTTTGTCCGGGGGAACATCCCGGAACAAAACCTTCAAGGAGTCTGCTGTGAAGTGTTTATATCTGGTGTCAATTAGGTCAGCACAATACAGCAAAAAGTGTCGAACAGAAAACTGCTCATCACAGGCAAAACACCATAGACGCTCATCCTGTTTAAGTAAGTAAGAGTGCGTAACATATGTGTGCCCGATGTGGAGCCGAGCAAGGACAGTCTCCTCACGGCGGCTGCCGCAGCGGAAAGGTAGACTGTCAGACAACTTAGGAAGAGCTTCATGAAGCTTGTTCCCTTCCTCTTTGTCCCACTCGGACTGCCACTCGCGGGCTATGTACGCACTAATAACAGGTTTAAAATCACTATAGACAGTCTGTGTGTCAGGGACAGGGTCACTGCGGGCACTGTTGGCAGCAGAATCTGCGATTCTGTTGCCTTCGATGCCCACATGGCCTGGGACCCAAATAAAAATGATGTCATAATATTCCTTCATCAAGTCCGCGTAGAGCTCTCTAATCTGCACCAGCAGTGGATGGTCTGTTCCCGCGCCCTGAAGGGCCTGCAGGGCAGAAAGAGAGTCAGACAGAATCAGGAAGTTCCTTTCCCGAGACTGATAGGCATGCTTGAGTGCTAGCAGAATGGCCTGCAGTTCTGCACTAAATACAGAGGAATGGTCAGGGAGACGGAGCTTAAATGGGCGTCTAGGATGGCGAGAGGACACTGCAGCCGCAGCCACTCTTCCATCCTCAGACTTGGACCCATCCGTATAAAGACGACAATAGCCAGGAAAAATTGAAAGGAGTTCATTGAGGCTCTGTTGGTATATGGCTGGTGGAGTACAATCCTTCTTGTGGGCAGTCAAGTCCAGCAAGATGTCAGGAACTGGTAGTAGCCAGGGTGGAGTGACGTGTTGCAGAGATTCCAAAACTTTGTCCAGGTCCACTCCGGCCGCCTGCAGATGAGGTCGGACACGGAAGGAAAGTGGACGGACAGCTCCCGGATGGGCATCGTAAATCTCTGCAAACGACGGGTTAAAAACACAATCATAGGCAGGATTTTGTGGATGGGCCTTCAGCTTCAGAACGTAGCTGAGCATGAGGCGGATGCGGCGGAGCCTGAGAGAAGGCTCCCCTGCCTCTGCATACAGACTAGGAACTGGAGATGTCCTGAAGGCTCCCAGACATATGCGCAGACCTTGATGGTGAATTGTGTTCAGACGCTGCAGAACAGACTTGGAAGCCGAGCCATATACCACAGAGCCGTAATCCAGTTTGGACCGAACAAGGGCCCGGTACAGTCGAAGTAAGACGATGCGGTCTGCACCCCAGTCAGTACGACCAACGACACAAAGAATGTCGAGGGCCTTCCGACAAGAGGTTCTAAGGTAGTTAACATGGTTGCAGAAGGTCAATCTTTTGTCAAAGATGACCCCCAAAAACTTAGCCTCTTCAGCCACCTTAATTGGCACTCCAGCAATGCTCAGGCTAGGTTCTGGAAAAAATTTCGACTGGTTAGTAAAATGCACACAGACTGTCTTGGAGGGCGAGAATCTGAATCCATTGAGAGACACCCACCCCTGGATGCGATCAACGCACAGCTGCAAGCGCCTCTCAAGGGACGCAAGTCCTCGACCTCGTGCACACAAAGCAAAGTCGTCCACAAACAAAGAGCATTCAGAATCATCCTTGACGGCCTTTACAATGTTATTTATTTTAATGCTAAATAAAACAGGAGATAGAATACTGCCCTGCGGGACACCCATCTCCTGTTCAAAGGAGTCGGAGAGGGTGGAGCCCACACGGACATGGAACGACCTGTTGGACAAAAAATTGTGAATAAAAACGGGCAGATGCCCTTTAAAACCCATGTCCGACAAATCAGACATTATACCATGCTTCCAGGTAGTGTCATATGCCTTTTCAAGATCAAAGAAAATTGCACAGACATGCTGCTTGTTGACAAAAGCATCTCGGATAAAAGACTCAAAGCGGACTAGATGGTCAGTTGTACTACGGAAGCGCCGGAAACCGCACTGGAGGTCTGTGATGAGACCCTGTGACTCAAGATGCCACACCAGTCGGGCGTTGACCAAGCGTTCCATAGTTTTACATAAACATGATGTCAAAGCTATTGGCCGGTAGTTGCCCGGGTCGGAAGGATCCTTACCCGGCTTGGGAATTGGCACAACCACAGCCTGGCGCCAAGATGGCGGAAAATGACCGGTTATCCAGATATGGTTAAAGGCCTTGAGAAGTACAAGGAGTGAATCCTCAGGCAGATGTGTTATGAGCTGATAATGGATGGTATCTAATCCAGCAGCAGAGTCAGTACATTTCTGCAAGGCTTGCTGCAATTCTGAAAACGTAAAAGGGGCATTATAGTCTTCCAAGTTATCCGATATAAAATCACAAGCACAAGATTCTCGCTTCTCCTTCTCTCTCTGGAAGAAAGGTGAATAATGCTCTGTTGAAGAATTATGGGCAATGGTGGAGGCAAGCAAATTGGCCACAGCCTTTTTATCTGTGACCAAACTGGCACCATCTCTAAGATGGCCGACAGAAGCCGAGCCACCCCTGCCCCTAATTCTTCGAACAGCCTTCCAGACTTTTTGGGACGGAGTCCTAGAAGATAAAGATGAGACGAAGCGTCTCCAGGAAGCACGGCGTTCACGTTTAAAAATATAACGGGCTTTCGCCCGCTGTCTTTTAAAGGTTAAAATATTTGCTTGCGACGGATTACGAAATGCACGTCGCTGAGCAGATTTGCGCATTGTTTGGGCCTTGCGGCACTCTTTATTGAACCATGGTACTCTCGGCTTCCGAGGGAGTGATGTGGAAGTTCTAGGGATGGTTTCACCTGCAACCTCCAACAAAATAGAAGTAAAACAAGAAACAGGTTCTTCAGCTGACATGACCACCTCCTCTGTAAGACGAGACTGACAGAGAGAGGCAAACAGAGACCAGTTAGCTTTCTTGAGATTCCAGCGCCCCACCGGCGAATCCTCCTCACAGCTGACCGATGACAGGACTACTGGGAAGTGGTCACTACCACACAGGTCATCGTGAACCTTCCAGTCAAAGTCCAGCATGAGAGAAGGATCACACACAGTGAGGTCTAGAACAGAACTAGATCCGGAACCTGAGTTAGAGTATGTAGGTGAGCCATCGTTAAAGACACATAGGTTAAGTTGAGAAAAAACATCTTCTAACATCTGACCTCTGCCATCATAGTGGTCACTACCCCAAAGGTGAGCATGACCGTTAAAATCCCCCATGAGAATAAAGGGAGGGGGCAGTTGATCTACTAAGTGAAAAATATCATTGCTACAGACCCGCAGTGATGGTGGCAGGTAAATACTGCATATGGTTATGGTCTTTTTTAAGGTAACCCGAGCAGCGACAGCCTGAAGACAGGTGTCGATGCTAACGGGGCTACATAAAATTTGGCTACTAATGAGAAGAGCCGCTCCACCCGAGCGCCTCTCCGAATCAGAGCCTTTATGTATAACATTAAAACCATTAAAAGACACAGGGTCAGAAGTCTTCAGGTAAGTCTCCTGAAGAGATATGACTGAGGGGTTATAGAACTTGACTAAAAGACGTAATTCCTCAAAGTTAGCTCGAAAACCACGACAATTCCACTGAAGCAAAGAGTCCATGATTAAGTCTGATCTGGGGGTAAGGAGTTTTTCCCCCCTTTTTCCTTTACCTTGGAAGGAGTTGAAGAAACAGAGGGGGACCGGTCCCGGGCCTCCTCTGGTTCTTCGGAGAGGAAGGGGGTGGAGCTGCTGAAGCATCAGCAACAACAACTTCCACTCCCTCCATCCGCTCCTCCAGTGCAGCATATTTGTTTTGAAGGGGCACATCTGTGTTCCCCTTCTGGGCCCGTGCGCACAGCGGTCCCATAGATTTCTTAGACTTCTGGTCCTGGGCAGCGTTCCTGCCGCTAGAGTTAGCGGCCTTAGAAGGCTGACCAGAGCCAGAAGCCTTTGGAGTTGACTGACTAACAGGTTTGGGTGGGGGCTGAGACTTAGGGGCAACAGAAGGCGGCACAACCGGACCGGCAGTGTCCGCCTTCTGCGTTCCCTGGCTCCTTGTCACCACCGGAGGAGGGTTACTCTCCAGGGGCGAGATGAGCCGAGGCTCCGCCCCCAACCAAGAAGTTGGGGTCTGACATGAAAAGTCTTTGGTGGGGCGCTTGCCTGCCACCGCTGCACTAAAAGTATACACTGAGGTGTTAGAGGTTGGGGCAGCCGCAGCTGCACCAGGGCCTTCAACCAGTTTTTTGGCATCCAGAAAGGACAGCCCCTTCTCCACACGCACCTGCTGAATCTTGCACTCGGATATCCAACGAGGGCATTTCTTATCCGAAGCCATATGCGCCCCCTGGCAATTCACACACAGGGGGGTGGCTGTGCAGGACTCAGCAGAGTGTCCGGGCCTAGTGCAACGGGCGCATGAAGCCTCTGCCTGACGGCATGTCTTCTGCCCATGGCCATACTTTTGGCACTTAAAGCACCGGAGGGGAAGAGGGACGTACTTTTTCACTCTCAGGGAGTAGTAACCTCCCCAGATGGTAGTAGGAGGGGTGGGGGTGCCAAACGTCAGGATGGTGGTAGGGAGACGGATCTCCCCACCACCTCGCTTGGAAGCGAAGCGCCTGACGCAAGTCACCCCCTGAGACTTAAGGTTCCTTACAAGTTCATCTTCTGACAGTTCTGCCAAAGCTTGATCTTTGATTACGCCTCTTGACGAATTCATAGTTTTGTGGGGTGTGACTTCCACAGGAGTGTCTCCGATGGAAGAGAGCCCCAGTAGCCCGCTGGAGTGTGCCCGAGTACGGCACTCCACCAGCAAGTCACCAGACCTGAGGCGCTGGGCGTCAGGCCTGCCAACACGGCTCCTGAGGGTCTCCCCCACCAGAAAAGGATGCAGCTTGGTAACTGGTTTCTCCTTCACCTTGCTATGGACAATGAGGAAGCGAGGCCATACGGCCGACGCCTGAGGCGTCGCTTCCTCACAGTCTGAATCACTGTCATGTGCAATGTCGGTGTCTATGCGCCGTTTCTGTGCTAGTTTTGGTTTTTTGGTTTTATCCATATTATATTAGTAGAGATATTCATCCCCCGGGGGTCCCCGCCCGCCACCGAGCCCAACAAGGGAAAGTGCAACTGTCGGCGGGTCTCCAGCCGACGCACAATGGAGACTGCCCGAAAGATATACTCAAGGGGGTAAGCCCGATTGAACCGTTTGAGCCACCGCCTTCTATCACACCGTTGAATGCAGGGGAATACTGGCGTAAAGCACCTAATCAGCAGCAGACGCTATAGCATGGTGCTCCGTATAGCAACCCGCATGTCAACAGTGGGATAGGGCTCAACGTGACAAGAGCCGATTGACTAGGCCGGTACGACTAGCCTCCCGTTTAGGTAGAAGTCAAGGCCGAAGTGGAGTGTTGGCACCAGTGAGCCGCAGCCCAAAGGGAACCTCAGCCACCAGGATCCTCTTCTCCCCCGACACGGGTCTCCAAGCACGGCAAACACTTGGGATCCAAAGGACCAAAAAGTCACGAGTATTTTTAAGGACCAATCCAACATGGTACGACCTAGGTTAGCACAGCTCCTTAAAAACCGGACCAGTGAAAAGGCTGAACAACATATCTGCTGACATCAAGTCCTAATCCTGGACAAAGATGGCACCCGTCCGCTAGCCCACTCAGTCAGGGACTGAGCGGACTACCCACCTACGCCACGTGGAGGCCGGTGCCGGGTAGGCTGTTAACATCAGCTGTCAGAGGTATATATATATATATATATATATATATATATATATATATATATATATATATATATATATATATATATATATATATATATATATATATATATATATATATACCTCATATTTATTTGTAAGGATATATATATATATATATATATATATATATATATATATATATATATATATATATATCCTTTGGTACCGGATTCAGGCCACTTTATAAATTTCAAATATGCAAGCGATCAAAATTTCCGAAACTTCAGTAGCTGAGCTGACCCTTCGCACCATGTGAATGTCCTGCGTCTGTCTTGCAATGTGTTTGTCTTCAGAGTGAATGCGTGTGTGTCACGTGAGTGTTGGGTTCAGTTCCAACGCTTTGAGCCGATTCGCAAAATTGGGTAAAGTGCCTATATAATAACTGGTATTATTATTATACACATATATATATATATATATATATATATATATATATATATATATATATATATATATATATATATATATATATATATATATATATATATATATATATATCAGCTCTAATGTCTATTGTGAGTATATTCATACCCTCCCCAGGAGTGGGGAGGCATGGATATACTAGTCAAGTCGACTGCAGGCCACCTGGGGGGTAGTTCCTATTGCTTTTTGCAGTGGGTGTTTCAGTGGAAGGCTCACAGTAATAGGTCTGTCATTCCTTCTCACCCATCCCCCTTCTTTTCTAGATCTAGTGAGCCTTGCAGTCACAAAAAGGGTAGCTGATATCCTGATGATGCAATGCAAGCTTACCAACCTGGAATTTCATTACATTAGCACTGCAGCACACTCTCAGAATTGAAATGTAAAATTATATATAATATACTCAACTTTTGATATTATTATATCCGACCATGACACATTATAGCCAAAATTTACGTTTAGTTTTGAAATTTAAGATATGATTATTGACTTTTGTTGTTTGTGACCATGTTATACGCGAAGTCAACAATAATACAGCGGGGGCCGGGAGGGGCTGATAGGGGGTGCTAGGACGGATTTTCTTTTCGCACACAACTGCTCCATCCAATAAACTAATCACACGGCATCTCAAGACAAACACTAACGTAATATTGTCTCAGTGCTCTGTACTTTTGTGTCCAAAACCGTCTGGCACCTCACGCTGGGTCAATCAATGTCTCTGCTAGCTGCTAAAAACAGCCCGGCCAACAAAAACACTGTGCTCTCCCGCCTGACACCCGCCTTCGAACACACTAACACAACATCACCGTGAGGAAAAGACCATCGGGCCAACCTTGGCGCACGAACCAGCTGCGGCCAATGTCAGCCTGAAGACTGATAGCTTACTGGGATAGGACGGAGCTATGGGCCGATCTCAGTATTTACATTGTACCTCAATGTAAATAGTAAATTGCCGTTGTGCTTTTCTTTTGAAAAAAAATGGTGACATTCAGGGGGAGGGCATTCTTTGTCTCCTTTGGTTGTTTTTTTCTTTTCCCCTTTTTTCCGGCCCCTTCTTTTCTTTGTTGCTGTTGAAAAGCAGGATATGGTGTACAACAGTGCGTTGTTTATTCCTGACGTAACAAAATCGGATACGCGGCATTAAGCCGCTTATCCGAAAACCACACGTCTGGAATGTGTTAAACCAGTTCACTGACTTCACCTTTATAACACATCATCACCAGATCACTTGATCGGTACGATGCAAAATTAGATCAGTGTTTTTCCTGCTATTGTGTCAAAACAATGGCACGGACTGGCCACACCGGTTTCAGTCTATACAATGCAAATTTAACCCTTTGTGTCGGTAGCGATTTTTGTCCTGAAGATTCCTACAGCGGAATCATCGGGACAAAACCGCTACTCGACATGCTAAGGGTTAAATTAGTACTGGAGTAATAAACACGCATATAGAGAGAGAGAGGGCCAAGGAAAGATGCACCGGCGTACGGGGGGGGGGGGGGGGGGGGAAACAACAACAGATTAACCAAACGTTTAATTAGACCTACCGCCATGCAATACTTTGCCCCCTTGGTTCCTACGCAAATGCACGATGGTTAGTGTACACTGGTTGTCCCCCTCGATTCGCTGTGCTGATCAGCGCAGCGAAGCGAGGGAAGCAACCAGTGTGCGAGTGCTGTACCCACTCACAACCACTGTCCACTCACAACCACCACTCTGATCAATACTGGGCCTCAATTTGCTCCTACGCACCTCTATTTCGGTAGCAGTCTGCCACACGCAGTGCTATTGGGAGTGATAACAGTATCCTGGAATTGCGGCTGTTAACTCATAGACGGAAAACCTTCCTCGTTGCACGCATTCACTCCTTCACATCCAAACAAACTGCATTAGCTTGATAAACTTGACTGCGAAAGCGATATGATTCCCTCTACATAATTAGCTCTAATCAACTCTTTATTCCCCTCAACCCCCCACCCCCAACCTCCACCCCCTCCCCGCCTTGGTTGCCTGCTCTGCGTTAAACCCTAATAGCTGTGTAACTCTAATTAACTCATAAACTCCCAGAACTAAATGACTTCCATTCTATAAAATGGAAGTCATTTAGTTCTGGGAGTTTAAGAGTTAAAATATCAGCCTGAAACTTACAAAAGAACAAGAATTGACCATAAATGTTCAAGGGTAGTGCCACAATAGCTTGGTGCCTAGAGTCACCAAACTGATCTGGCCGTTGAGTTGAGTGTGTACAATGGGAGCTTAAAATGTTATGCACTCAATGGCTACGAGACTGATAGGCAATTGATATAGACACGGGCGGTTCGCGGCACAGCAGTAAAAACGCCTGCCACCAATGCTAGGGGTGCGAGATTCGATACCCAGTTCCGGTGTCGGACTTTTCTCCTCTAGTAAGTGTCACCGTTAATTCGGGCGGTCTGTCAGGGGTTCTTTCTCTGGGTACTCCGGCTCTTCCTCCCCCATGACTTTAGTATCAGTTTCAGCCCACTTAATCCAATTTCAAATATAAAAAAACATTTGAATTTCAAAAAAACTTCAGTAGCT
This sequence comes from Semisulcospira habei, assembly GCA_036245525.1. Taxonomy (NCBI): domain Eukaryota; kingdom Metazoa; phylum Mollusca; class Gastropoda; family Semisulcospiridae; genus Semisulcospira; species Semisulcospira habei. The sequence continues at coordinate 82,619,682 of BTPG01000006.1, read as the reverse complement.
CGCTTGGGCTTGCCCTTAGCACCATGTGAATGTTCTGTGTTTATGTACAGTGTGTGAGTGAATGCGCGTGATTCACGTGAGCGTGCTTGTTGGGTTCAGTTCGCGGCGGCGCTTTGAGCCGATTTTCAATTGGATAAAGTGCCTATTTAATGTGCTGATTTATTTTATTTATTATTTACATCATTTTCAATTGAGTGTGTACAAATGAAGATAACCAATAATAATAATAATTATGGTATTTATAATGCGCTTATCTTATAATAATTATAACTCTAAGCGCGTACTCACAACTCACACAAGCATGCGCACGCTTTAGACGACTCACGTACCACAAATAGTGAAATACATTACGACACTCTGCTTAGGGTGGGGAGTGTGGTGGTATAGTGCTAGAACTGTTGAAAGAGGTGAGTTTTGAGGGTGGACTGGAAGGAGGAGAGAGAGTGTTTCTGACGGAGAGAGAGTGGGAGAGTGTTCCAGGTAGAAGGACCGTACACTGAGATGGAGCGGGGGTCTAAAGTGCTGAGTTTGGTGCGGGGGATGTGGAGGCGGAGAGGGTCGGAGGTGGAGCGGATTGATTGATTGTACATTGCTTAACGTCCCGACAGCAACAAGGCTTTCTCAGGACGTGCCTGCACTGCTTGTGAAAAAAAACTAAACAGAAAATTGAATGTATGTCGCCAGCCGGTCAAATACGTTAAATAAACCTACAACATGGGGCATAAATAAAGCTAAGACCATTTAGCAACACACATCCAATATCAAGAGCTACAGGCAGTGCAGACAGTAGGGAGAGTTTTAAAAAGGCAAATACAGGTGAATGGACAAAGGGTAGACAGAAACACATGCCCCAGAATAGAGAGAAAAACCCACCCTGTGGGGCTGACCAGGGTGACCCTGGGAACTAAAAAATACCTAACCCCACCCAAGTCCCCCAGGGCAGACCCGGGTGGGGTGGAGGTGGAGCGGAGGGAGCGAGGAGAAGTGTAGGGGTGAAGTAAGTTTGAGAGATAGGCGGGAGCGCAGTTGTTCAGGGATTTGTAGCAGAGAGACAGAATCTTGTATTGGATGTGTTGGGGGATGGGAAGCCAGTGAAGGAGTTTGAGCAGGGGAGTGATGTGGTCGGATTTTGTCTTTCTGAGGACGAGGCGGGCAGCATTGTTCTGGACGCGCTGGAGAGTGAAAGTGGTGGAGTGAGGGAGGCCAGAAAGGAGAGAGTTGCAGTAGTCGATAAGAGATAGGATGAGAGAGACAGGAAGTTTGGTGGCAGCTTCGGTAGTGAGGTATTTTCTGATCTTCCTGATGCGGCGGAGGTGGAAGTAGCATGCCTGGGCCGTGGCGGAGACGAAGCTGGTCATGGAAAGAGAGGAATCAAGGATAACGCTGAGGTTTTTGGCCGAGAGGGAGATGGGGGTGTTGTCGAGTTGAAGGTGGAGGGAGGGAGGGAGCTGGGAAAGTTTCTGGCGAGTGCCTACCAGCATGGCTTCCATTTTGTCGTCATTCAGCTTAAGCTTGTTTGCTGTCATCCAGTTTTTCACGTCTTCGTAGCAGTCAGCCGTGTGAGTCAGTAGTGACCGAGTGTTGTCGAGTTTGTCTTTGTCTAGTAGTTCTGAGTCGTCAGTGTAGAGGTGGTGGTGTATGTGGTGAGACTGGATGATGTTGGACAGGGGAGAGGTGTAGAGTGTGAAAAGGACCGGGCCCAGGACGGACCCCTGTGGAACTCCGCAGGAGCGCGTGACTGGGTTGAAGGAGACGCCATCGATGGTGACGGACTGCTGTCTGCTGGAGAGGTAGGAGAGAAACCAGGAGTGAGCAGAGTCAGTGATGCCAAAGGAGTGGTGAAGGCGGTGGAGGAGGAAAGAGTGGTCTATAGTGTCGAAGGCGGCAGAGAGGTCGAGTAGCGTAAGAAGGGAGATGTTGCCTGAGTCGGTGGAGAGAAGCAGGTCGGTTAAGATATGTAGAAGGGCTGTTTCAGTGCTGTGATGTTTGCGATAGGCAGACTGGAAGGGATTGAGGAGGTTGTTGTCAGCAAGGTGGAGGTTGAGCTGGTTGAGAACGACCTTCTCAAGAAGCTTGGACAGGAAAGAGAGATTGGAGACTGGGCGATAGTTTTTGAGTTCGTTTGGGTTGAGGATGTGTTATTTGAGGAGAGGACGGACGATGGCGGACTTGAAGATATCAGGGATGGAGCCGTTCTCTAGAGATGTGTTGATGATGTCGGTAATGAATGGCAGAAGTTTTAGAAGGCCGTCCCGGTAGAGAGAAGCTGGGAGAGGGTCTAGTTCGCAGGTTTTGAGAGGCATGGACTTTATGGTCTTGAGGACTTTGTCCTGAGAGACGGGCCGGAAGGACAAGAGGGGGGTGCCGGAAAAGGTGGTGTCGGGAGGGCAAGGCGGAGAAGGCAGAGTGTTGAGTGTGTTGCGCAGAGTTTGGATTTTGTCAGAAAAATAGGTGGAAAACCGTGGTGAACGCACACAGAAATTAATTTAGAACAGCATAGCAGCTACACTGAGTGCACATATACTGCATTTTGTACTCAGTTGAGTGCATATACCCACTTCCTACACTGAAATCATCCTTAAACTATCAAGTTAATTTGTTGCCTGAACTATAAGGAAGTTGTCAGAGGACAAGACACACATCTGCATATTTTCTAGCTAAAAGCTCAACCTGTCATACACACTGCCACAAACAGCATTACCTGCTTTGAGCGACCACCCTTATATGAGATCACCTGCCTTTAACCCATTACATCCTGAAGCTGATTTTTTTTTTTTTTTAATTGCTGATTGTTCTATGAAGGGTACATTGCAGATCAGGAGACAGATCAACCATATAACTGGTGGTGCCAGAATAGCTTGGCGCATCAGGCGTCAAGCTATTCTGGCACCAACCTTGAACTATCAAAGTCAAATTAATTTTAAGCAGTAGCATATCAGGATGAAAAAGGTTACAGACCATCATTTACGTGGGTTTAGCAACCTACATGATAGTTTTTAATGACAGGTGACAATTTTTGTGTCAGACAAATTGTCACTAGAGCAGAACCTGCTTCGAGCCACCACCTTTATGAGAGATGTACCTGTCAAAAAAAAAAACATCATTTAGGGGGCTGTAGCCCTCTAAATAATGGTCTTTAATTGCCCTTCAAGCCTTCTCTTGAGACAGCTTATGACATTCAGGACATTTTCTTGTTATAAAAAAAAAGGGGGGGTGGGTGTTCAAAACAGGTTCTACCGGTACTACTACTGTACTTTTATGAAGTGCCGAGTTGGCAAATCTAAACCAATCAAGAGCCATCTGGATACTCAAGTTGACAGATATACTGGCACTGATGGGAAACAAAAATACCCTCTCCAATGGAACTATCTCCCTTCTGTGAATATTTTTTTCCGCGTAAGTGATTGTTGTTCATTACCTGTGGTGTTAATCATGTTGGACTTGTCATCGTTGTCGATATCATCAACGCAAATGATGATCATTCACGAGCACAGCTGCAAAACATTCCCATCTAATTAACACCCCCCCCCCCCACCTCCCCTTCTAAACACACACACACACCTATTCTAACAAGTCAGTTCTATCACCAAACCCCTAGACAACCAATGTTTTGAAGATCAGGGATTCTGATTAATAAAGACAAAACAGCCAAACGGTGCATAGAATTCCTAATGGATTGCAAGTCCAATGCCCAGGATTCATGAACCCCATCAATTGTTTACGTTGGGAAGACCACCTCAGTATGTACCTAAAATCTGTAACTAAAACAATAGTCCGTTGTTTCTTCTGACTCAGCTCATCAATAAGACAATTTCTCATATATAGTTGTTTTCCCCTGTACTAAGAGGTATGTACGTATTGACAGAAACCAACTGTTATTGTTCATTCCCATCTAATAATAATTTTGAAAACTTCGGGAAGTATCAACGAAGACTGAAGGAGACAATGTGCCAGGATAGTTCAAAAGTAGTGCCAGATTAGCTTGGCACCTGAAAGGCACCTATCTAATCTGGCACTGCCTTTGAGCTATCCTGGCCCATCCGTCTCCTCCTGTGGAATCTCAAGGGTGAACGTCTGTTAGGTATTTGGGGTTGCCTCCTGCCGGTTGCCACTGTTAAAAACTTTAAATTTGTACACTGCCATTATATGCAAGCGACATTATAGTACTTACAGATAAAGATATAAACCAATGGCTTTAGTTCCAGGGTGTTACAAGAATAGCTTGGCGCATAGAGGTGCCAAGCTATTCTGGCACTACCCTTGAACTATTTTAGTCAAACTATTTCACACACGGTGTATTCCGAATGATAAGGGTTAAAATTAATCATTGAATTATTTTATATTTACACATGCAATGACCACTTGTATGCACCTGGCAGCAATAAATTGACAACATTCCTGATTACTACACAGGACATTGCATTCCAACATCATGACCTTCATGGAAAGATTCGCATGAGCCCCAAGCAGCCCACAAACTTTCAATGCTGTTTGTGTTCACAGGGATCTTACTTTGCAAAAACCTGCCTCATTTACCTGTTATATGATGATGATCACTTGTTCAAACAACAACAGATCCAACAAGCACGCTGACTGAATGAGCCATCAAGCCTTTTCATTTTTTTCTGTATTCTGCGATTTATTTTTCAGGCATTCTTCTAGCATGGCAATTTAATCAAAAGGGAGAACAGGATGTTAGGTCTGCTTTATCAGCCTTCAAGCTGGCATTGCATTTGCAATTTCTGAAGTCCTTTAACCCATATCATCCTGAGGCTAAAAGCTTCAAATTTGTACACTGCCATACGCAAGCTACAGTCTAGTACTTACATATAAGGACATAGACCAATGGCTTTAGTTCAAGGGTGGTGCCAGAATAGCTTGGCACCTAGAGGCGCCAACTATTCTGGCACTACCCTTTAACTATTTTAGTCAGACTTATTTCACACACTGGTGTATTCCGAATGATAAGGGTTAAATAATGATCCTTTAAGTACAATACAACAAGTGACCGAACTTTCTGTAGGTGATTTTAAACTTCTGAAACATGCAAAAAAAATCCTCTTTATGAAACTCAAGAATTCTAAAATCAGTACCAAAAAAGAAACACACTTAAAAGGGGAAATAACAAAACAGTTCATTCAGAAAAGCCAATAAAAACACACTTTATTTAGAAAAACCATTACAAAACAATTTGACAGTCCAATTAAAACACAGCTTATTCAGAAAGGAAAAATTAAAACACAATTACAACGCAATTTACTTTGAAAAGACAACGGCAACACATTTTATTGAATTGTCAATGTACGCAATGTCCTTTCTAAGCACCTTTCTTACTTTGTTGGGATTTTCATTTCATTTTACACCCTTGGCAGGCACGTACCTTTTTATTCTGAATTACTCAGATCAATGCATTTGTTTAAATGCTTTTTCAGGATTACAGCAGTATTTTAAATCACCTTCATGTTGACAAAAGGGGGAAAGCCCAATCTTTATAATTTTTTTTAATTTTTAGCTCTGTTTGAGTCTTCCACTTAGAACCAGTCACCTGGCGGAAATGGAGGAGGCCAAGGCAATTTCAGCAAAAGACTGACTTCTCATTCTGATCAGTATAGACCTGCCGAGCCAGCAGTATTTCCGACAGCCCCAAGGGCATGATCGGATCTTCAGGCCTCGTAGGGATGGATACGAGACAAACGCAAATCCCCTGCCAACATCTGTTAACTGCACGAGACAGATATCCATGAGCCTTTTGTGCCTCGTGCAAGAATGAACATACAGCCATATTATATACATGCTGACTGGATCTGCTCCTCAAACATAAAAGGAGAAAATCATGAGAGGTTTAGGCTTAATGCAGCATGGCCTGCAATGCTATTGTCACAACAGAGGCGCATTCCTGAGTCAAAATCGTTGGATCCTAGCTCCGTGACAGTCCAAGACAAAGTGGGATAGAACCCAAAAAAGGATGGGGGGCCTCCGGCTGAGGAGGGCATCATGATCTTGGACAGCAGGGATCTTGTGTGTGTGTGTGTGTGTGTGTGTGTGTGTGTGTGTGTGTGTGTGTGTGTGTGTGTGTGTGTGTGTGTGTGTGTGCGTGTGTGTGTGTGTGTGTGTTTGGAAAGAGGGTGAGGAGATGGGGTGGGGGGGGGGGGTGGAGAGAGAAGGGGGTGTCAAGGAGTGTGTGTGCATGTGTGGTATGGTAAGCCCTAAGGCAAAAGAGGGATTGATTGATTGTACATTGCTTAACGTCCCGACAGCAACAAGGCTTTCTCAGGACGTGCCTGCACTGCTTGTGAAAAAAAAAATAAACAGAACATTGAATGTATGTCGCCAGCCGGTCAAATACATTAAATAAACCTAACACATGGGGCCTAAATAAAGCTAAGACCATTTAGCAACACACATCCAATATCAAGAGCTACAGGCAGTGCAGACAGTAGGGAGAGTTTTAAAAAGGCAAATACAGGTGAATGGACAAAGGGTAGACAGAAACACATGCCCCAGAATAGAGAGAAAAACCCACCCTGTGGGGCTGACCAGGGTGACCCTGGGAACTAAAAAATACCTAACCCCACCCAAGTCCCCCAGGGCAGACCCGGGTGGGGAGCAAAAGAGGGAGGCTGCAGATTTGTTACTGTTAGTTGGAGAACAGATAATGTTGAAGGGTTGTTTGTTTTCACATGCACAAAATGTGTCAATATACACACAATGCATCCATATCATATGATGTCTGGTATCTTTACATTATCATCCAATAAGGACAAGATGGCTTACAATCTTCAATTGTGCCACTTCCTGCATGCATGTACAAGTACTGGTACATAACGGAAATTGCAAACATGCTCTAGCACTCAGGTTAGCTCCAGACCACAATCAATCAGCATTGAGCCTTGCTGAGACAGCTCTAGCATCTCACCACAAGTTTTCCTTATTATGCCACAAAAAAATCCGGTTTGGCTTACACACATGATCTTAGTAATAGTATGGACATTAGTTTCAACTTTCAGTACAGGGATCATACAAACTCGGCCCTAACACACTACAGCAGAACAAGCTTGAAAGACTATTATACTCATACACTGTAGTTCAATGGTGGTGCCAGAACAGCTTAGCTATTCTGGCATCACCCTTAAATGATCTGTCTAACATACATGATCTTATGAACAAGTTTCAGTGCAGAGATCACGCAAAAGTACGTGTTCTAAGACACAAAAATATGAAGACAAATTTCAGCACCATTTGTACTTGTTATGCCTTGGCAATACCCAAACGGTAATGAGGGTCTTTGACACTGTGGATACAGGGCAAATGAACACACACCTAATCACACTTGTTTATTCTACACAGTCTTTAGCATGTCAATCTATTATTAGCTGTCGCTTGTACAGATAGATAGCGTTATATTTAATGGAGCGGAGTCATTGTCAAATTACTGGATTTAAAGATGAAGTGTGCTAGACAGGATTCTCCTGTGTCTAAATAAATAATTGCTAGAATTACATGCAGAGTCTCGTACCCATCACCTACAGAAATGTTTCACTACACAGTTACAGCGTAGTGGGCTTTTAACTCGGCCATCACACACTACAACAGAACAAGATAAAGACAGACCATGATAGTTCAAGGGTGGTGCCAGAACAGTTTGGCGATTACAGGTGCCAGTCTGTTTTAGTACCATCCTAGAATGATATGTGCGTCTCTTGAAACCAAATGTATTCATGTAGGCCTCAGAGGGACAACTACAAAATGTTGACCTTCGGGATGAGGTGATAATGTTGAATAGGAAGAACCGCGCCCTGAAGAACTGCACTCTGCTCATAGTCCGCCTCACAATTTCCATGTGGCAACCTCTTGATCCTTTCACCATCAATGTACATGATTTATTTTGGAAACCATGATTTAGACTAAGAGTGAAAGGCTGATAAATGTTCTGCATCAACCCTTTGCGTGTTGGTAGCGGTTTTAGTCATGATGATTGTTATGTGGTAGCCGTAGTCGTAATATGATACAATCACACCAGACGCATGCACCAGGAACCTTGTAAAGAAACTTTACTCAGCTACAACTCGTCACACGTGGCACAAGGTCGTAGACCACACTGGAGTAACAGTTCCAACAGTACTTTATTCTCACGATGCAGTCTCAGCACACTGCTTGATTGTACATTGCTTAACGTCCCGACAGCAACAAGGCTTTCTCAGGACGTGCCTGCACTGCTTGTGAAAAAAAAAACAAAAAAAAACCAGAACATTGAATGTATGTCGCCAGCCGGTCAAATACGTTAAATAAACCTAACACATGGGGCCTAAATAAAGCTAAGACCATTTAGCAACACGCATCCAATATCAAGAGCTACAGGCAGTGCAGACAGTAGGGAGAGTTTTAAAAAGGCAAATACAGGTGAATGGACAAAGGGTAGACAGAAACACATGCCCCAGAATAGAGAGAAAAACCCACCCTGTGGGGCTGACCAGGGTGACCCTGGGAACTAAAAAATACCTAACCCCACCCAAGTCCCCCAGGGCAGACCCGGGTGGGGTTCAGCACACTGCATCCACAAATGCACCAACACTGATACACTGTCTCCTCTACAATGCATCAACACTTCTGACACACTGCGTATCTCATACAATGTATACACTATTTCCTAACACCGTCTTTTATACTATTACAGATTTCCAGAACAATCCAGAAAATTCACACAAATCAACCAATCAGAAAAGAAAACGTAACCAAAACTCATTAATATTCATTAAAAAGAACACTCTAGATCAATCTACAACTTTCTACTAACATCTTGATCTAGGCACATTCGATAAAATGTTGCGAAATGTAGCCAACAACTTTGACATCATCTTTGAGGTCACTAGAATAAAAACACTCTTTCCAGAACGTTCTAGGTCAAACGAGGTCAGACTACAGCAACAATGTAATGAAAAGACGCATCATTTTAGCTACACAACAGAAATCGACCACAATTCTCCAAGCAAAAGAAAATGAATCCTACTAAAAAGGTACAAAATTGATATCCAAAATAACTCAAATGAATATCGGGTAATTCCTATGATCAACACACACATGCTCTCAAAAGAATAACACAACCACAAATGTAACAATGATTCCTTCTGGAATCATCATAACTAAAACCGCTACCAATAGTACCAACATACAAAGGGTTAGTAACACAGATTCAAATGAATACAGGAAGAAGTTCTGATCCTCATGAGTCCCCATATCTGCCGGGAATCATGAGGATCTATACCTCCTAGTCAGGTGACATTCACCGAATCCTTGAAATGAGGGGGGTTAATGCCAATGCTCCATAGCGAAGAGCATCTATGCAATCAAACAGTATCAGTAATCAAATAATGCACTTATAGATCTGTAAAACTACTAAAAGGTTTACAAACACGCAGACAGACTTGCATTAACATCAGTACTCAAGGGGAAAAACCTAATTCACCTCCCAGACAAAATCAATATGACCGTGGGGTAATGATTTCGGATCTTGCAACTCCAGGCCGCAAGGTCCAAAATTACAGAGCAGCAGACCGTCTACTGATTGGCAGACTGTGATCACACTACACAAAAGTTAACTCTTTTCATCCTGATACACTCATTGCTTGAAATACCTCTGACTATGATAGTTTAAGGGTGGTGCCAGAATAGCTTGAGGCCTAAGGCGCAAAACTATTCTGGCACCACCCCTTGAACTAAAAAGGTTAGCCAATCGCGTCGCCTAATCTGTAATGCAGCCTTCCTAGGACAATTAGCTTTTTTTTTTAAAAAATCCGCCTCAGGGTGTTATGGGTTAACTCATTCAGCCCTGACGCACTACAGCAGGAGATGGGTCAACCATGATATTTCAAGGGTAGTGCCAGATTAACTTGGCGCCTGTCAGCACCAAGCTAATCTGGCACTACCCTTGAATTATCATGGTCGATCTATCTCCTGAAACTGGTGCAGTCATTAGTTAATGCCTCCAAAATTTGGGAAATACGGCTGTCGGGCTGAATGAGTTAAGAGTAAAAGTTTTCTCCCTGGTGCCTGCAGCCAGCTTTCACTGTACCAGTGGCTGCATGCAGAATGGTTTCACCACTTCAGCAAAAATCTGAACTTGGAAAAGTCTGATAGCAGAGAAACATCTGTTGTTATACACTACATTACCTTCATTTTGTGTGTGAAAATATTTCACTGAAGTGGTGTTTTACAAAACAACAGAGGTAATGTACCAGTAGTCCATTAGCCTGGAATTGTCCCATCAGCCGCTGCCATTGTGCGGACATTTCATTTGTTAGTGTTGAAAGTTTCAATAAAGCACAAATACTGAACATGGTGTTTAATGAGGCTGATGTAAAAACGATAACGCTCTTTACTGCCATATGTCAAACGTGGAGGAACGTGTTTTGATGTCGTCATTCACACAAGCACACCCATACATAAAATCATCATACATAAAACAAGTAACAAAACTATATAAAAGAAACTCTTTCAAAGCTGAACTTCAACGGAAGACTAACAAATTGTATTGCAATACATGTAGCTCTTGCGCTCACAGGCACACATACACTCCATTACTATATTAATAGCATCAAACTAAGACTAAGAGAAATATGAATAAAACATAATATTAAGACCCCCTCCCCACACACACAAACATGAGTGAGACTGTCAGTATATTAAAACACTTCAGTCAGTTGACACAGACCCTGTTTCTGCAATCTTCATTTATTCAACACCAAACAGCCCCAACTGTCCCACAAACATGATTCAAAGTGGTTTCAGTGAGAGGCATAAATCGTCATGGGCCCCAGCAACCACAGGTGCTCATGTAGGTGTGTCTCCTGCAGTTGCTTTGTGTACAGTTTTTCTCAGCAGTGAGGGAGTTAACATTTCACACTAATAAAACAGCCGCCTGATTGGCATGCTGGTCTGCGATTTTGGACTTTACAACATTCAAGTCCAAAATGAAAATCAAAGACCAACACGCATTTAAGAACAATACCATAGATGACAGAAATCACTGTGAAACTTGCTGAGAACGCATGGGATGCCCACCAAAGCCTAATCGCAGCCATACATGCTACGATCGACACAAAGAGAGCGCCAACCTGGGGCCTATACTCTTTTGGTTGTTGTCAACTATAGTTGCTAAATATAGTCCTATTTTCATGGCTTTGATCAGGTGACTTCTGAGACTAGGCGGGGAACTGTCCATGCAGCCATACCAGTATAGTAAGCTGGGTTCATTACCTAAGGTCTTCTCTATCAAAAAGTCCAGTCTGAGATTTTTGTAATATTTGGACCTTACGTCCTGGTCCAGATTCGCCACCACACATTAACCCCAAAATACATGTATGTGACCATTGCATCTGACCTGTCCCCGCTTAAAAACTCATCAAAACTGTCGGATTTCAAGCTTACTGATAACTCATTTAGCCCTGATAGACTTTTAACCCATTTAGCCCCACAACACACTACATCAGGAGATGGATCGACCATGATAGAATAGTTTGGCGCCATCAGGTACCAAACTATCCTGGCACTATACCCTTGAACTGTCATGGTCGATCCATCTCCTGCAGCTGGTACAAAGGTGTTAGGTGACACTTCCCAAAATTGGGGAAATGTGGCTTTCAGGTTAGCCCATTTAACCCTGATGCCATACAGCTGGTGATGGATCGACCATGTTAATTCAAGGGTAGTGCCAGATTAGCTTGGCGCCATCAGGCGCCAAGCTAACCTGGCACTACCCTTGAATTATCATGGTTGATCCATCAATATCCTCCAATGGGCACAGTCATTAGGTGACACCTCCAAAATTTTGGAAATTCTGGCTTTGGGTTTAATGGGATAAGTGGGTTAAGTAGGGATGGAATCATTTTGGTAGTTAGAGAGTGGTACCAGAACAGTTTAGTGCCAAGCAATTTTGGCACCTTCCTTAATTAAACTATCAATGGCAGGTTTGTAAAATGGCTGTGTCAATGACGATGTCAATGCCTTAAAAACAGTTGTAAAATAAAGTTTCATTGATAGTTGATCTGTCTCCAAAACAGTTACAAGAAAACTTAATGTTATACTGGAAATGAACAAGTTTTGGAAGAAGGAGCATCGCATGAAAGCAGGCAGAGACACAGTCTATGTTAAGATCCATCATCTGAAAAGTTTACAAAGTGCTTACCTATGACCGTTGAGGGCAGCAAGATGTAGCGGAGTTTCTCCATTAGTATCAGTGCAGTTCACATTTGCTGGACGCAGTGCCAACAAACTGCAAAGACAAACAATTATTTCTTAACCCATTAACTGTCAGTGGATGCAGATTGTGCTTTTGAAATCCCCGTCAGTTCAATGTCAAATATCCCAAGCTGCAAAAAAAAAAAAACCCAAAAAAACACACAGATACATAGTGGTTTCTAAAGCAAGAGGCATAGACCCTCATGAGCCCCCGCAATTGCAGGGGCTCATGAGGATCTATACCTCTTCCTCTTGCAGCTGGGTGGTGTTCAATGTTCCTCAGCAGTGAATGGATAAATAAATTAAAACCTCCAAAAAATAGGATTCAAACCTGTAGCACGTACCAGCACTTGGCAGTGCAATGCCTGCATTAGTGCATTAGGTTTGGACTGCCCAGTGCAGCAATTCATTCAGTTTGCACAACCAAAAGTAAAAACTCATTAGGAGTAAATTATACCTAGTGCCACAGCTCATTAGGTTTACAGTGCCAAATGGTGCAAATGACAATAATAATAATAATAATAATAATAATGAATGATTGTAGTTGTATAGCGCAAAATCTTTTTGTGGCAAAAACTAAATACGCCAACACACGCATTCACACATGACATAGACGATAATTATGAAACATTACAAATAAATACAACAGGACCACGGATCTATGACTGAGGAAAAGCCAGCTGGAAGAAGTGAGTTTTCAACTGAGCCTTAAACTGAGAGAGAGTAGGGAGATTTTGCAGACTGGCAGGCAGCGAGTTCCAAACTGAAGGTGCAATAAAGCTGAATGAGCGTTTCCCAACAGTTTTCAAGTTACGTTTAAGGTTTCCTCAGACGGTGAAACGAAACGAAACATTTCGTCGAAATGTCCGCATTTCAGACATTTCTCCAACATTTCACCGTTTCACGAAATGCGAAACGACACATTTCACGAAATAGAACCTGTCTCTATTTTGCGAAACATTTCTACCGTTGCTCAATCAGCGTCGTCCGCTGCAAATCTGACGTCATTCAAGCCCAAACACTGAAGATAGCAACGGTAAAGTGATGCAGTTGAGTCAGGTCTATTATGGCTAGAATTGCGTGATGTGACGCACAATTCTGTAAGATTTAACCTGAAGCGGAGAAATCATTTTCGAAATGGAATCTATCAAGTATCATCACTAAAGTACCACCAAAATATGATTTTAGGCCGTCAGTTTTCTGAACCCCACTTTCATCGGCTGCTCTGCTAATCCGCCTACAATATGGCGGCTATCGCTTCAAGACCGCGGCATCCTCGATTCACTTGAACAAGCCCTGTTTACGCATTCAAAAGCGCTAACGTTTATTCGATATGGTCATAATTTCACTTTAATTGTGTAAGTGAAGGCACACATGTCTTATATGTTTAGTTTTTAAACGTCAATAGTCAGAAATATGACCCGATATCTACCGACACAAACCAAAGCATGTGTTAGTGAAGACTTACTTCCCCTGTACCAATCGAAATGACTTTTCACCACATTTCTGCGTGTGCGGAGGAGGCATTTCGATGCATTGAAAATGTTTCGATGCATTGAAAATGTTTTGTTTCTTGTGCATTTCGTTTCTCCGTGTAGGGAAGCCTTTAGGAGCCTTCAAAAGTTTCTCACTGATGCCATACAGCTGGTGATGGATTGATCATAATAATTTGAGGGCAGTGAAATATTAGCTTGGTGCCATCAGGTCTTCAGATCTATGAGAAAAGTGTGTTGAAATAATTAAAAGCATGTTTAAGCAACTGCACAGATATATATGTACATGTTCACAGTGATTTTTTTTTTAAATACTGGTAAGAACTACATAGCTAGCTAATAGTGCATGATCTTGTAATGTAAATATTGCACTTCAGTGCAATGCATACCTATGAGTACATCACAATTTCCAATGGCACCACTGCTTAACAGACCAACCCACTTTTGGGCTGAAAAATGTCACTCATATGATATAGCGCACGCAGAGTCCCTCGACCAATCAGCATGCTGTAGAAGACTAGAACCATGTGCTTCCAGACGCCACACCGTGCTCCGACATAACAAATCGAATTCATTGCTAGACGCGTCTGTATTTTCTTTTAGCCACGCTTGGTGGTACTGGAAAACACTGCTGCTATGGGGTATGTAAGTCATCATAGTCCCGATAACCTGATCAATATCCAGATGTGCAGTTTTCCATTCCCGAAGCCTTTTATTCACGACTGCAGACACGAAGGAGTGGATTTTAACGATTGTGGTCTGCCGCATGATCAACTTAACCCTGAATGGATTTACAAGAGTGTGACATTATTAAATTTCTGCTTTTCTGTGCTCCAACATATTCTTCATAGTCTGACCTGATCGCTTGTATAATTTTGCTAAATTGGACTGTAGATCTGTCTGTTCAGTGTGTGTGCAGCATTTGTGCTTGTACGCTGACCCTGCATGGCTGGGATGAGAGATACCTCAGTGATGTAAACTGACCAGCACTAGCAGCAGCACACAGAGGGAAAAAGGAGATGTTTTCAGATAGACTGAAATCTTAAGATTTTTCTTCTGCTAGTGGTTGGTGGGTGCACACGGAAAAGTGTACTATGCCTGCATGAAAATTTACTTTAGGGACTAGGTATGCCCACATGTAGGTAGGATCACCCATAATTTCAGACTGTAAACACATAAAAACCAATACCAAATGTGTGGTCATGCAAAATTTTAAAGCTCCATCTTCTATAGTTCATGAAAAAATCACAATTTTAGGAAAATGAGACGATTTTCCCATTTCATAAAATGCTAAGTTTAGGGTCACATAACTACATAATCTATAGACTGACAATATCCCCACATGTTGTACTAATCAACCCAATACCTAGTTTGTACTGACTTGTTTACTGCTCCTGTAATAATAATGATATACTTTAAAAGATATACCATCCTAAAAAAGGTTAAAAAATCAACAGCGAACAGCACGCTTTACCACACTAGCAGTCTACGCTCGCGCTGTTTTCCATGAAGCACAGGTAGCAGATTGCTTGACCCGGGACTAAAGGGGCGGAGCCTAAATCTTCCCGCCATAGGAATGGGTCAGTCTATAGGGCTCGGGAAGCTGACGTCATCACGCTAGTCATGGTGGCATCTTGTGAGGATACGGGTCTAAGCGGTCAAAGGGAAATCGCTGTTTTTGTAATGTCAGGAAAGTCCTGATGTACTATATAAGCAGTAACAGCAAGTCTTGCCATCACTGTAGGAAACCGCTCACCAGAATCTGTTTTTGTTTGTTTCTAAAGAGGAAGAAAAATGAAGAAAAACGTGTTGAAACACTATTTCGCTACTATTTCATGACTATGGTATCCTCTTAAGATGGCGGCTGACGCGCCGACGTTGCTAGGCAACGTGGGGAACTTCACGAGCCCTATTAGTATTAGTGTCCGTGCAAGAAACTAGAAGTATAGTCACTGATCTTTCACATATGTACTGAATCTATATATACATTTTGTTATCTAGTTTAACTTTTGACAGTACTGAATTGCACATATATATCAGTACTGAGGAAGGCAAGACATAACAATAGTGCTATTCACTACCGTAACTGAGGAAACTGATTACAGGCACTAAAACAATAAATGTTGAACAGTGTGTGGGATGAGTAACTGAGCAGAACACGGCAAAAAATGTGCTTCGCCAATTTGCCCAAAATGGTCATGTGTTTAACTTTCTGCGTTCATGTATGGTATTTCGTCTCATTCTTTGAAAACAGAAGTCTTGTCAATTTCACACCAAACACCACGCCCACTTTGAGTCAAAGATAATTATGCAATGTAAAAGGGGAAAAAAAAAAAAAAAAAAAAAAACGGAAATGCCGAGCAAGTGCATGTGCTGTTTACTTTTCGACATGCCTGACAATGCTCTGTGACAGTAAGTGGGTCAGTGAAAGTATGCGGTGTCAATGTCAACCAAATAAGATTGTTTTTGCACCTTCTTAGACCTCCTGTGAGTCCTCCGGTACCGCTCGCTCTAGGCAGTTTTCCTGACAGGATGGTGTTCACAGCCGCCAAATTGCCCGTGCGAGCAGCCTCCAGCAACTCCTGATCCTTCCCCATATTTATGTTTCAGAATCCATTAGAAACAGTGGAAATTTATTAATCAAAAGACAGCATAACACTTCTCACTAAATGTCAACTTCCTCTTTTAGCAGACGGTAGCGCCATCTGATCGAAAGGAAGCGATGTTTCCCGAACAGTGTTTGCAACAGCTTCTTCCATTGGATGAATTACTCATAAGCCAACCAATGACATTTCCACATCGGGTGGGCTCCGTCTCGTGACGTCGCCGCTCCTAAAATAGTTCACGATGTAAACAAGAGCACGAAGTTACAGCTGACTGACAGACAAGCAGGAGGCACAGAGCAGAATACTTCACTGAGATATCACCAGCAGACTACTTCACGATGACGAAACCATTGAACGTGGTATGTAGTGCCTTCCTTTCTAGTGAAATTAATCATGGTGATTTGACCTAGGGTCTTCTGAATTCAAAGCAGATACAAGCTGATTTTCATAAGACGTCATCACTTGTGTGCAAACTGGCAAAATGCCCTCCGAAATTCGGTCACACCGTTCTCTTTGTGTAGACCTGTGCTGAAAGAATGTGCGCAGCATGGTCGTCTTGAAGTATAAACTAATATGACCAGGCCGAGCACTTTGCACAAGACTCCCCGAGCCATCTTGTCTTTGTTTGACAGGTTCAATCGGTAAACGCGATTCTGGGTCGAAGTTGGTTTTTGTAATATGACGGCAGAGCGAGCGATGATAACGTGTAAAGTGCACGTGAATGTCAGATGTGTATTCTCCCTCTCTCGCTCAAAAGAAGCTGATTTGGCGAACTCGCGTTACAACTTACATCAGTTTCGCATGCCAGTAATTTTGGTATCGTTGGATGTTGTGTACATGTATAATTAATGTTTCTTCTTCGTGAGTGGAGTGGATTATTTATTAGGACTGATACTGTGACATTATTTTGTATTTGACTAGACCTATCCAATCGAAATACATTCCTGTTTGAATATATTTTATTGTTTTAATTTGTATTCAGTGGAATTTAAAGAAAAATAATTCAAAGTAGATTCAGATATACTAGTAATATGTTTAACAATAAAATTCTGACACCCAGAGTTAATCATAATGACCTCCATTCCATATAATGGAAGTCATTTTGTTATGGGAGTCAAAGGGTTCAATGAAAAGATGATTATTTCACTACCATTCAGGGCTTTTCTCAAGACACCTGCTGCCGTTCAAATTAAATTTGAATATTAGTATTCAGTGAAGTTGCCCTGTAGACACAAAGAAGAAGACTAAGCACTGTAACCCACAGTTGTCCACCAATTTTCAAGCACACTGGTTGTCTGCTGCAATTTGCTGCCACTACAACAGCAGCAAATCTAGGAAGACAACCATTGTTTGGTGACAGCTCAGTTCTGGATAATTTTTTTTTTTTTTTAACAGTTAAATGCAGTCTTTCTAATGTCCAAAACAGTCATTCTGTCCAGCCATTATACATTACTTGATTAGCAAAAGCAGCCTGAGATCACAACCTTTGAAAATTCATAGTGCAGTTCCTGTTTTGAATTAAAACTGATTATGATCTACAATTACATGATGTTAATGTTAATCTATGAATATAAATGTAGCTATTAACACACAGTCACATGTTGCCTTATTATCCCATTTCAAATAATCAGATTGAATGGATCATGTTTTGCTGTGGTCATGCGTTACAAGGATAGATGGCGTTCGTGTTACAAATTTTAGGTATCAATGGCTAACATCATTTATTGCATTATTGCTGTCTAACTATACTTTGTAAAATAAAACACTATAAAATATAATACGTGAGCGCTGAGTGTGTGCATTAAGGGGGCCAGGGCATGCAACCCGTCACATTGGCTGTCTCCCTAGATTAGTTACTGCTGTAGTGGTAGCGAATCTGGGAAGACAACCAGTTTGGTACTCAGTAGGCACAAAACTCATGTCTGACAATGGCCCTAAGGACTTTTGCGTAGAGGGTATAATTACCATAATGATTTACACTATGAAATGAGTAGATTCTTTTTTTTTTTTTTGCCGCCATGAGATGGCCTTAGTCGCCTGCTCGGCGTTAAACCCAAATAACTAACTCTATTTTCTTGCTCCATGGTTTCATTCCAGGCTGCAAGCTGGTGCATGTACATTATGGTGTGCTGGTCTATGATCCTGGACCTTATGGCCTATGACCATAAGGTCCAGAATTAGAGACCAGCACACCATAGGGTAACAAGGTCTAATTCTAAAGAGCTGCCAATCCACACACTTAACGCATTACATCCTGATGACGAAATGATCAATTTTGTTGATATCTCTTGAGGTATACATCACTGTTCTAGAGACGGATTGATCATGATAGTTCAAGGGTGGTGTTGGAATAGCTTAGTGCTTGCAAGCGCCAAGCTATTCTGACACCACCCTTGAATTATCATGGTCGATGACACCCTGTCATTGCATGTCAGGACTTTATGGGTTAAATGTGACAAAGTTTTCGTTGGCGGCTACTGTAGTACTAATGTTTCATCACGCCACAAGTCATGTAAACCACAAATCTGTCGCTATTAGTGTGTGTCAATGTCAGTATGTTGTTGACATGCTATATCGGCTGTGGTTGATGATGTAGTGCTCAGACAGTGGTTATTATTGTGTGGGCGTTTCTTTCAAATTCCACGTTACAGGTAGTTGTCAGCACGTTGGAGGTGGGTGGGGGGCAGAGTGAGGGTTAGATAATTAACGTTATATTTATTAAATGATCATAACACGAACCATGTACTCAATAGTACTATTGTTTGGTGGCATACATGTCTGTCTGTGATTGGTAATTGCTACGTGATGGCCCCACCCGGGTCTTCCCTGGGAGACTTGGGTGGGGTTAACTACTTTTTAGTTTCCAGGGTCACCCTGGTCAGCCCCACAGGGTGGGTTTTCCCCTCTATTCTGGGGCATGTGTTTCTGTCTACCTTTGGTCCATTCACCTGTATTTTCCTTTTTTAAACTCCCCCTACTGTCTGCGCTGCCTGTAGCTCTTGGTATTGGATGTGTGTTGCTAAATGGTCTTAGGTTTATTTATTAGTCCGGCTGGTGACATAATTCAATATTCTGTTTAGTTTTTTTTTTTTTTTTTCACAAGCAGTGCAGGCACGTCCTGAGAAAGTCTTGTTGCTGTCGGGACGTTAAACAATATACAATCAATCAAGCTACGTGATGGGAGGGGGGGGGGGGGGGGGAGCGGCAACAAAGAACGTTGTCAGCTGTGTGTATGATCAACTTTATGTATTGATCGCACAGAATCATGGCTTGGTGACGCAGATGTCTCCTTGGCCCACTTACGATCGACAAGCTATATATGTGCTGTCGAGACGAAGCGCTGTTGCCGATAACATGATAACGGAAATAGTAAATACATAGCGGCTAGCGATACGCACCCCAATTAGTTGTGCGCTTCATTGGCCTCAAAGTGATGATGCAATGTTGCCTAATACAGTGTAAAGGCCATTTTCCCTCATCGTTTTGGGGTAGTGGTATTTGTAAATAAATACCGCCTCAGTGACCGCGGACTGAGCGAGCTGTAGTCCTGTGCTTAGCAACTTGCTTAGTAGCTGGCGCAGGTCCAAGCTCACTCATGCAACTTACCCCAATTTTGGTACAGTTCGATTAGGCGCAGGTGTGGCGACAGCATGTAAGCACAAGACGATCGGGCCGACAGAAAGTTCGGCGGCGCAACCGCTGCTGATCTGGGCCCGATGATCTTCTGCGTACTGGGATAGTGAACAGATCAGCAATGAGTGTTATAACCTATACCCCCTCCTGCGTTGTGTGGGCTAATCCATCGACACACGACAGGCTGTTATGACGCAGCGGCCTGGCGGGCATTTGACGTCAGGTGTATTGCAATCGATCAAAATTTGACGCGGTCCGTTTTCCGGCCATCTGCAAGAGGCATAGATTCTCATGCATAGCTTTTCATGCATAGATTCTTATGAGCCCCTGCAGTCGCAGGGGCCCATTATAATCTGTGCCTCTTGTTGGTTAGCGGTTTAGTCATTGCTCGATCCTATTATTTGTATTAATCGGACACGTATCTAGACATACACTGTTTAGAGTCCGAAATAGTTCAGGCGGTTAAGCGTCGGAGCAGGAGAGCGAAGGGAATCGCCGGGTTGTGTGTTCGATTCCCGTCCCGGCCCCTGTAGCTGGACTCGCAATCCAGGGGGAAAAGACGGGTTTGTTCAATAGCATGTCCGTTGAAAGGTCCTGGTAAATCAAAGTGGCACAGTTGGAGTGCGCCTGAGTTGTTCAGGTCGTACTCCACTCCCAATAGATTTTTCCCTGTCCCCCATAACCCGCCCGTCAGGGTCGTCCATTATCACTTCGGTGCCGTAGACGTTAAACACCGAACTAACCAACATAATTCTGTTTTTCTCCGTGTATTACAATCGATCGCGAGAGGCGCAGATTCGCATGAGTCCCAGCAGTTGCAGGGCCTTATGAGAATCAGTCTCTTGTTGGTTCAGTGTGGCCGTCCCAATAATATTAATCTACGCCTCTCGGTTATCGGAGGTTATCTTTTGCTAGACACGCACTTTGCAGATTGCTGTTGTCACAGTAATAACAAATCACTTCTCTTCGCTGCATGATGGATCGACGGAGTCGGGAGTCATCTTAAGATCTTTTTGTACTAATGGTGATTATGCACGCACTCCGACTCCGATTAACCTCATTGGTTGGTTTTATCGGACATCGCGTGTTGTTTCAGTTTGTTTGTTTTTGGCCAGACATCAAGTTGAGCCACAGTTGTGGCATCTAATTAACCCCTTCACTGCTGACTGAGGAGTGAACACCATGATTCGAATGCAAGAGACATAGATCTTCATGTGCACCGGCAGTTGCGGGTGCTCATGAGGATCTATGCCTCTTCCTGACACCGCTTTGTATCCGGACCACGTTCCTTGGACAGCCCGGGATTTCTGACGTTGAATTTTCTATGATTTTAGAAACACATTTGTATTCGCTGGCAATACCATGTTCGTTTGGACGGCCTGCGGTCTTTTGACGTTGAAATTACAATGATTTCAACAACAAAATTAATGGTCTGCGTCCACTCGATTACTGACTCGCAGAACCGTCGGATGTTAGAAGAAACCAAAGTTACATGCAGTTTTACATCACTTTCGGTCATGCCCACACTGGTTGTCTCCCTCGATTCGCTGCGCTGAATCGGCGCAGCTAATCGAGGAGTGTTGGTCATCGACGAGTGGACCCAACAACTGTTATTCCCAGTCCACTCCCATCTCACCCCCGGTCCTGAGACAAAATGTGAGTGTGAAAGTTTAATCACCAGACGTCGCCGTCCCCCCGCCACACACACGCACACACACACACACACACACACACACACACACACACCAGTGACAATCAAATAATCTCGTTTTCTCTGCGCTCATTCAATTTGTCCAGCCAACGCTTCTGTCATAGCGACAGCCTCAGAGCGGATGTGATACTGATAGGAGGACAGATGTCTGCATCGATATTACTGCAGCGGAACCGCTGACTAGATTGAGTCTTTCGTGTAGTTTTCGCCAGATTGAAGTAGACCCTCAGCCGTGTGTATGTCTGAATTCCGACCAACACTGTGACTGCCAGGCTTGTAAAACGCAAGGAAACTTCCAACTTAGAGAGAGAGAAAAAAAAAAAAAACCTGCTTGGAAAGGACAGATATAGTACAACTGATTAAATTACAATACAGTTTGTTAAATTACTGCACAGTTTATTAACCTTTTTCAGCCTGATACACTCATTGCTCGAAATAAATTTGACTGTGATAGTTCAAGGGTGGTGTCAGAATAGCTTGGCACCTGATGTGCCAAGCCGGGCTATTCTGGCATCACCCTTAGACTAAGTGCTTGATCCATCTCCTAATCTGTAATGTAGCCCTCATAAGACAATAAGCAATTTTTTTTTAATCAGCCTCAGGATGAAGTGGGTTAAATTACAATACAGATTTTTAAATTGCTACACAGTTTATTAAATTACAACACAATCTATCAAATTATGACAATATTTATTAAATTACAACACAGTTGGTTAAATATTTGAGTATGCATTGTGTTCTTGTGTGTACGTCCATTTTGAAAAATATATTGAATTATGTTGTAATTGTGTTTTTAAGGATGTTTCATTCTTTGTTGGGATTTTCTTGCTTTTTTTAACAGGACAGCCAACACTTGTAAAATTCCCACAATAGTTCTTGAACTGGCGACGTTGCGTTTTTAGATAAGCGCAGCAGCTGTGTCACACGGACCTGCTATCAGCAGTACTGACTGAAAATATGTACCCAAAATATTACTGCCAGCGGTTTTTTTTTTTTTTTTTTTTTTTTTTTTTTTTTTTCAATACCGTTTCACAACCACATGCATGAGCCGTTTAAGGCGTTTTGACGGCGTGTTTCAACGCTACAATTACTATCGCTTCCGTTATATTTATAAATCAGATTCCTTGATATCCAGACCAGAAGGTGACTGCAGGCATGCAAAGAAAATCCTAACCAAAAAATATGACTCTTGTATTGTAATTGCCCCTTCTAAGCGTGTATCATTGTTCTCTTAAGATTTTCTTCGTATTTCTTGATTGAGAACCAAACAAATGTACACGTACGATGCATTCAATAAATGTCATCGTGAAAACGCCTTTAACGACATTTGCCTGTGGTTTCTCACAATCTCTGCTCCCGCATCTGACTGGAAGGGCCGAGTGACAGACGATGGTTGGCCCGTGTTGGTTAGGCTTGACAGCCTGTAGGTGGTAGCAGAGTATGCTTTTAAAGGGTTCCATGGAAGGCAATCATATGGGTCTGCTGGGATTTGCCGTGAATAAATGAATCATATGACCGCTCAGGGACACCCATTATGAACATTCTCCCCAGCCGTAATCAACCCTTGTTGTGTACGCGTGACTGCAGAATTATCACGCCGTTACAACGATAAAGCGAAAAGTGACTGTACGGGTATGCAAACAAAACTAGCTAAATGACGCAGAAATAACCGACACCTGTATTAAAATTGAAACTTAACCCTTTGGGCGTCGGTAGCGGTTTTAGTTGCGATGATTCCTCCAGGAATCATCGTGACTAAAAGCGCTACCGACACACAAAGGCAGAGGTGCCTACCTTACGCGCTGGCTCGTAATAACTTTACGCATTTTCGGCTCAAGTTACGCGAATACGACTAGCTCCTCCAAAATACGCAATTTACGTGGGGGGGGGGGGGGGGGTGGGGGGGGGGGGGGCCTTTTTGTGGACTGAAGATCGGCCGCTCTGGAACCAGAGACTATGTCACTGAGCTTTGGCGTGTAGTCCGCTAGACACTGACTAGCCAAGGCAGCAAGAATACTCGCACACAGCGCGCCAAGCCTGCACTGAAACACTGAAGTCTGACTCGCGGGTAGTAACTAGCGATAGCAGGGGGCTTCTCTGCTACAAATGCATGGGGGTGTGCAGAAAGGACTTTGGTGTTGCTCATAGTGGCGCGTACAAAAGTATGATATTCAAAGACATTTGGAATCTGCTGGGCACAAGGCCAAGGCAGTAGTACATCCCAAAGCTGACATAAAGCACTTTTTCGTTAACCCGTTCGGCCCGGCAAACTGCTGTACTGGTTGACGGACCGTACAGTGGCAGGTGTAAACATTGACATCTGGCGACCAGGTAGGAGACTCACAGTGTATCGGCATACTGGAAATGCATGAACACTAATGTGTCGCAGTAACAGATCCCCTTTTTACTGATGCATGTTAAGTAACTACCTGTCATGCACGAAGACATTTTTGGCTCACGTGCGAAGTAAAAGTGAGTATGTTCTGAGACTTTAACTTTGGCATTTTCTCGGAGAATATTGAAGCTACAGTCTTCAAACTTGGCGGCCAAGGATACTTTGTGGCAAGACCTTTCTAAACATGCTAGTTTTAGTGATAGTTTCTCACAAAGGTCAAGGTCACAGAGGATCAGGAAATATATATCAAAAATAGCTATTTTGGGACATGTTCTCAAATACTATTCACAACTTCAAACCCAAACTTGGTACAAAGATACCTGATGAAAAGACCTTTATATGAACACTAATTTCGTTGATCCCTCGGAAAATTCGAGGGGTCACAAGAGCTCAAGAAATATGTCTAAAATGACCATATTTTTAACCCCCCCCCCCCCCCCCCCCCCCCAAAAAAAAAAAAAAAAAAAAAAAATTCGCAAATACTAATACTGTTCAGAACTTCAAACCCAAACTTGCTACAGCGATACCTGATAGTGTGTGAATAAAATAACAGTATGGATAAATGTCTTTATTTTTAATTTGTTTGCTGTGGTGTATTTTTTTCGTTGCGTGTTGCGCTGAAATGATTACACAAAATACACATTTTTAAGCAGCCCATTACACAAAATGGTCTAGGAAGGGTAGGCACCTCTGCAAAGGGTTAAATAACATGAACCGTCCTTGTATGAGAAAACAACTCAGCGATAATCCAGAACCATAATATACAGTTCAGTAAAAGGTGGCCAAACCATTGAACTCTAGATAATACGGTGTAGGGTTTTGGTATTTACATTTTGGTGTACAGTACATGACTGATAGGAAGTTAGACTAAATTGGATTAAATTAATCCTATGACTCGCTGTCTAGGTACTGTCGAAAAACCACAATTGCTCTTTAGTTTACAGTTGTCAGCTGTACTAACGAGCAAAAGAAATGAGACATTTTTTGAAATTTTTCCGATGGTTCTAAAAATGTTTCATTGCCGTGTGAAGTTCAGTATTGTCTATTCAGACATTTGCGTGTGCGACCTCGACCGGCCGCATCCAGGGTCCTTGACTTTTTAGTGGCCTTCAGTGTCTGTCGTTTTCCATGTCCGAGTCAGTAATAATAATGCATAGCATAATTTATATGGCGCATTTCTCATATTTATAATATAACTCAATGCGCAGAATGTAGCCGCGAACTGAACCCAACAAGCACGCTCACGTGAATCACACGCATTCACTCGCACACTGTACGTAAACACAGAAGATTCACGTGGTGCTAAGGGCAAGCTCAAGCGAGCTACTGACGGTATTTGGAAATCGTTTTGTATTTGAAATTTTATTAAGTTGGCTGAAACTGATACCAAAGTGGAGGGGGAGGAAGAGCCGGAGTACCCGGAGAAAGAACCCCCGACGGTCCGCCCGAATTAACGGTGACACTTACTAGAGGAGAAAAATCCGACGCCGGAACCCGGAATCGAACCTCGCACCTTTAGCATTGGTGGCAGGCGCCTTAACCACTGCGCCACGGACCGCCCCCGTACATGTATTTTCTCAGTTTCACAATGATGCAGTGTAGGTATTGATGGAAATCAGTCAGCGCTGGGCAAACAATAAGTGGTCTTCCTGTTGCTTCACTCATAGTTTGGTTACAATGACACCGGTAGATTAAAAAAATTTTGAGTCTCAAGGCAAGGGCGGCGTTGCCGGCTCGGCCATCAGTTTTCTGTGCCCCGGCATCAGTCAGAATACGAACTTTTAATTTTCGGAGCATCATGTCTAGCCATTTTCGAGGGATGAATCAATCGCGATAGCGCAACGATATTGTCCAATTAGTTGCGCACTGGTATTTGTACTTAACTCATTCTACCCCAGACATACCACAGCAAAACTGATAAGGATCGACCATGATAGTTCAAGGGTGATGCCAGAATAGCTTGGCGCCCATAGGCGCCAAGCTATTCTGGCATCACCCTTGAACTAGCATGGTCGATCTGTGTCCTGCACTGCAATGCAGTCTTCAGAGGACAACGGCAAAATGTTGGGATTTCGGTGTTGGGGTAGAATGAGTTAACTCGGAGACTTCTTAGGCCATGAGTTGTGGCCAACGTCACTGAGGACTGGATCGTGGCCTGTGCCAAGGACATTCGCCTAAATCCTTTCAGCCCCAAGCTCAAATTTTGGAGGTGTTGCCGGCCTAACGACTATGTACCAGTTGCAGGAGATGGATTGATCATGGTAAGTGCCCAGATGAGCTTGGCGTCTTCAGGTGCCAAACTCATCTCAGTCAGTGGCACTACCCTTGAATTATCATCATCAATGCATCTCCTGCTGTAGGGTCCCGGGGCTAAAAGGGTTAAAGCCCTCTATGTAAAAAGGCTGCTTGGGCTCTAGCAGAAGGTTACAAATAATTGCCCGGCCAGCTCAGCGACTTTGTGTGCGGGTCCTCGACTCGTTCTTGTCAGTCTGACGCGTCTGATACTGGTTGTCCGGGCTCCCGCGATTTGCTGTCAAGCGGCAGCGAATCGCGGGATACACAAGTGTGGACGCGCCCATCATGCGGATATTTGTGAAGTGTGACGTGTAATTTCCGTCTCCTCCGGGTTAATGGCAATGGAAGAGCTCTTGTTCCCGCATTGGTAACGGAGGGTGGGCGCGGTACAATACTTGTCCAGGAAGCAATACAGTTCGGCAAGGGTGCCGGTGGTGCTAGATTAGCTTGGCACTACCTTCGAGCCGTAATGTGCGATTGTCCGTCTATGCCGATTTGCATGATAATAACTGTGTGCACCTCAGTATCGAAGGATCGGCCATGAGAGTTCTAGTATATTGCCGGATTAGCTTGGCGCCATGTAAGGCGCCAAGTTAGTCTGATGCTACCCTTGAATTCACATAAGAATGAATGTGACAGTACAAAATTAAACACCAACTCCCCCCCCCCCCCCCCAAAAAAAAAAAAAAAAAAAAAAAGCCCACCCAACAACAACGCTTTAACATTTTGTCAACTCAGCGGCGGTAATTGTGTCTATGACCGTCTAGGTCATTGACGTTTGTATCAGGAGTTTTCAGTTTTGTTTTGTTTTTTCATTCACCTTGAGCGAAAACACAATTAGTGCCAGGGATCACTGTTCTTTTCCACCCACCCACCCCTTCCCCCCTCCTCGGTAACATTTGCCTTGACCCTGCCAGAAGTGATTAAAATGCAAGCGGGCGTATTGTTATATCAGATCAGCAGGTTTTTTTTTTTTTTTGTTACACCTTTAGAAACACAACTAGACACAGGAGTTTCTGTTCCCCGCGTTCCTCTGTCTTATCTTGACCAAAGGATGCTGTATGCACGCCTATTTGCGCTGACCCAACACCGGTAGATAAAATGCGAACTCACGTTATTCTGTCTCTCTCCCCGGCCAACATGGCTAAAAATAAAGTTATGATTCGTCTGCTGAGCATAGCAATGAACAAGGGTCCACTTGCGTGAGTGAGCTTAGCGGTCCTGCGCCAGCCACTAAGCAAAGTGCTCCGCTGTACCGCTGGCCCCAAATGCGGCCGGGGTATTTCTGTGCATGGTTTGACACAGGTTTGGGTTGAGAAATGTCTTTTCACGATGTGCTCGGTGTACGGTGACTGTAGAAGAAATAAACGCTGTGCTTATCTGTATTTTAGCCTTTGTACCGTGATAGCTCAAACATTTGCAGAGTTTCTCCAACCACAGATTGCGGTGAGATCAAGGCTAAGACTCGATTGGCTATTTTAGAGGCAATCAGGCCTCGCTTGCTCTGTTAGAGCCAATCAGGTCTGAGTCTTCTTTTATATATTAAAGACCTGTAGTTTCTAATTCTGATCACTTAAATCTTTAGATTTTTAAAAAATGAACATTTGAGTTGGGCTTGGAACTGACATTACTGAGGGCGTTTTATGTTTGTAGCTGACAGTATGACATGACTGCCCCCTTTTGTCGACTAGGTGCAAGATGGATTTGCTAATAAATGCTATCCAGAAATTGAAGTACCGGCCATACCACGATTAATTAACTATGGCTACTCATTCTGACCGCGGACCGGACCATTCTAATTAAGCCGGCGTCAGGCCTGAAGATTGAATCAAGCTTCAGCCTCTCCAGTATGCTCAAGGTGCTCGGGCCGAATCTGGCCGCAGTTGGCCCGCGCATGACTATGTGCGGGCCTGTTGCGGCCGGCGTCGGCCTGTGGACCTGTAGCGCTTTGGGTGGTTTTCTTCCTTCTGACGGACATCAATAAACTAATATTCGATGAGGGGTTCCACCAAGAACTGCACTAGATTGAATTTGACATTAGACTGTATCCACCTCAGTGTCTCAGATCCTCATGTGCCATGACTGACACACGGGCTGTCACCCGCATGGACGGCCAATGTGGAGTCATGAATTGGATTTGGCATTGGTCTGTCTGTATGAGAGTGTCTTCCATCTGTCATACCCCTCACTGATGGTGAGCCACGGCCTCCTCAATGGACACTATTCTTGGGTGGGGTTAACTACTTTTTAGTTCCCAGGGTCATCCTGTTCAGCCCCACAGGGTGGGGTTTCCCCTCTATTCTGGGGCATGTGTTTCTGTCTACCCTTGGTCCATTCACCTGTATTTTCCTTTTTTAAACTCTCCCTACTGTCTGCGCTGCCTGTAGCTCTTGATATTGGATCATCATGTGTGTTGCTAAATGGTCTTTAGCTTTAGTTAGGCCCCATGTCATAGGTTTATTTAACGTATTAGACCGGCTGGCGACATACATTCAATATTCTGTTTAGTATTTTTAGTATTTTTTTTTTCACAAGCAGTGCGGGCACGTCCTGAGAAAGTCTTGTTGCTGTCGGGACGTTAAGCAATGTACAATCAATCAATCAATGGACACTATTGACAGCCCGGAAAAACTAATTTTCGATCATGAAGGTGCCACTAATGACTACGCACAGTTCAGTATGATTGTATAGATCTGTTATCCCTTATCATTCGGAATCAGTGTGTGAAATAAACCGGGTGTGAGTAAAATAGTTCAAGGGTGGTGCCAGAATAGCTTGGCGCCTCTAGGCGCCAAGCTATTCTGGCACTACCCTTGAACTAAAGCCCCTGGTCTTGCATATGGCAGCAGGGCCGGATCACTTACCTCCGGACGAGGTGGGGGGGGGGTCAAACTTTTTCTTTGGGACCTTGAACCTGATACAAAGGGCCTCCACCACCATAGATCTTGTTTCCAAAAAGGCCGAAAAATCAAATGGGGGGGGGGGGGGGGGGGGTGGTAGGCGGCGAACCTTGCTTGCTTCTAAGCGCCGAAAAATCAAACAGTGGGGGGGGGGGGAGGGGGGGGGGGAGGTAGGCGACGAACCTTGCTTGCTTATAGGCGCCGAAAGATCAAACAGGGGGGGGGGGCTTTGTTATAGCATTTTAACAAGGTTGGAGGGGGGGGCTTGACCCCCTGACCCCCACCTCGTCCACCCCTGGGCAGTGTGCAAATTTGAAGCTTTTGTGCCTCAGTATGATATGGATTATTAGCCACCTTACATCTATTATTATGGTGTTATGCCTATGACGAGCAGTTTTCTGTTCGACACTTTTTGCTGTCATGTGCCGATTTAATTGACACAAGATATAAACACTTCACAGCAGACTCCTTGAAGGTTTTGTTCAGTAGTCTGGGATGTACCCCCGGACAAAATCTTCAATTTCTTGAGAGAATGCAATATTTTTAACAAGATCTGAGCATTTATAGACTATGTGAAGTTCACTATTTTGCCCTTTTTGAGAGTCTGTAGACGTTTCTTTTAAAGACTTGTGCGACATTTTAGCATGACTTTTATTTTTACCCATCCCGCCGTGAGATGGCCTTAGTCGCCTGTTCGGCGTTAAACCCCAATAACTAACCTTACATCTGCAAAAATCATGGATCCTCAAGAGCCCTCGCATCTCGCTTGGGCTCATGAAAATTTGTTCCTCTTGTTCAGTGGTTCATTTTAAATATATGTGCCACAGCAGGGGCAGATTAGTTACCACGAGGGGAAGGGGGGTTTCCAACTTTTTGTTTCAAGTATGACCTTGAACCTGACACTGGCCTCCCCCACGCTAAATCTTGCTTCTAGGGATCGAAAAGCGGTGGGGGGGGGGGGGGGGTGGAAGGGTGGCACGAAGGCGTGTGTGTGTGTTAAGACATTACACTCTCGCCAAAGTATCAGACAAGGGTGGGGTGGGGGGGGGGAGGAGGAATGTGTGATCCCCCCCCCCCCCGATCCGCCCCTACATAGTGGGCAGATCTTAGTAGTTACATGGCGTTCTAGCTATGCTCGATTTCTGTACTAGTCTTGAGGCCTCACACAAGTTTAGCCAGCCTTTATAATACTGACGTGTATGAAACACCTAAATTTATGTGTGTTTAGTGATGAGTGTAGTCATGTATTGCCTGCCTGAGTAGACACCAATCGCAGAGGCGACTTTTCCCCATTACTCTACATCATGGGCATTTATTATGCGACGACCGTCAGCCCCCCCCTCCCCCCCCTCCCCCCCCCCCCCCTCTCTCTCTCTCAGATAATTATTACCTTGATCAGTTGCAACGCAGCAGCCTCAGTCTCATGTGCCGGCGGGGTGTTTCAGTACAGTCCCAGCGGCCATGGGCCAGACCACGTCAGTGGTGGCACTGGCCTCGGCCGAGGTTGTAAACATGCATATTATGATTTTTAGACAGACAGAACGAGTTACAGCCGGAATGTGCCGGCAATTCCACGTTCCGCGGCATTCAGAAACACGGCTTAGAATATGTGGCTCACGCAGACTAATTCGGTGGAAGGCGATCATCCTCAAACGTCCGTTCGAGCCGATATCGGTCGCAGTGGGCCCGCGCACGGCTGTGCGCGGGCCCACTGCGGTCGATGTCGGCCCGAGGATCGTTTGCTTACTTGGCCTTGAGAATCAGTCTGTGCCTCAGTCTAGCTGTCGGAAACTACTCGTGACTGACTAGTGCCAGTGAGCGTGACAGCCGTAACAGCCCAGACTAATTTATGGACTAAAGGACACTGTTGGGTGTCACATGTGACACTCTTGGGGGTGCAGGTCCAAAGTTCTGTCCGGGTTTAGACCCTGGGTCAGGAATATTCGAGGCTGTGGTCGGTATCTAAGCCTGAGGCGTTAGTACTCTCATACCCGCCCGCCGCGGCGCTTCCCATCGACAGCAAGGGCCGCTTATCCACAGGAATAATATAAGCGGTGCTTTTTCTTGGTATAGATCGAGGTCCCGTGCTTTGTTTCATGACCCATACGTTAAATATTAACTCCACTGAACTGGCCCGGCCCGAGCAGCCGACAATTGAACTCGCCGAGTCAGCACAGTACTGCCGGAACATGCCGAGAAGTTTGAAGCCTGTGCTTTGGCTAGCCTCGGCTAGTTGATTGGAACACAATACTGACGACGTAAACGAACCATGATGAGAATAGATGGAGTCCTTCTCTAGGTCCTGCATGGCAGCACTAATCAAAGGCAGGCCGGCACTGGTTGTCTACCTCGATTCGTAACCGATCAGCGGCAGCGAATGAATCGAGGAAGACAACCAGTGTGCATAAGGCATTGGTCCTCCAGTCCTTGCCTGATGCAGAGTTAGTTCATTGTACCCGTGATGTAGTAATTTCGTGACGACTACCTCGGTTCGTCGAGCTGATTAGTTCAACAGTTTAAACCTAACCGGCCGCGGTAATTACTGACACGAGTCAGTGTAGCTGCAAAGACTGTGCACCGGCTGCCAGAGCTGGTTGTTGATAGGTCTAGGGTAGTGCCATCCCGGCCGAACGCCACCTAGACTATCATGTCTGGCACTACCCCTACAGCCATTCAGCCGAGCCGTCTCCCACCGAGTTGTGTCTCGAATGTGAGTGACGTGAAAGCACAGACACCACTTAGTAGTAATTTGTTTCCAAGAATAAAACTGAACCTAATTAGTGATAAAGAACAGGTTGAACAAGCAGAAGTTTGTTTTAACCTTGACTGCTGCTGACGACAACGTGCGGCGGAAATGACGCGCATCTACGCATCTTTTCCGCCGGCTTGGTGTCGTCAGTAGTAGGCCCTTAAGGGGTCAGTTGTGAGAGAAGTTTATAGGCAATTATGAATTACTGACAGTCAAACGAACAACCCTCTGCATTCGTCAAGTGCTTTATGTGACCTGTTTTGATGGCGGTTGTTTTGTATTGTGTAGTAAAACCGTTCAGAAACAAGCGCCAAAAACATACTGGAATGAACAAGTTAAACGATTGACTGACATTTTTTTGGAATGAGTAAATCTTGTTATGTTGATGTTCGTTTTAGTTTACTAAGTGGGATCGCATCGTATGTGTGTGCAAATGCACAGTTTTGGCAATTACTTTTAAGCCGATATTCCGTTTTTGTTGTTGTTTGAATAAATCATTCCACGATGAAGATTTTGTTCTAGACCTCTGTCATTATGGAAACAATTGTCGATACCTTCTAAATAAGTTTACTATGCACCACTATCTTCATTTGCTCGGCGCCTTCATGGTTTACTGGTTATCTTCTGATTTAATTTCTACAAAATCTGCAATTTTACCTGCGACATTCAGCGTGGTTATTGCTGCTTTAACCCTTTTAGCCCTGGGACGCTGCAGCAGGCGATGGATTGATCATGATAATTTAAGGGTAGTGCCAGATGAGCTTGGCGCCTGAAGGCGCCAAGCTCATCTGGCACTACCCTTGAATTATAGTGATCAGTCCGTCTCCTACAACAGGTACATAGTCGTTAGGCAACACCTCCAAAATTTGAGAAATGGGGCTTTGGGGCTAAAAGGGTTAATCAATGCATTATATTCATGTATGTCATAATAACACGCAGTTCTGTGCAATTTGAGTTCACCGTAGGTTTCATCCGTCTTTCGTTTTATTTACCTGAGCTAAACTGAGTTGAATCATATCATTATTGATCACCCCCTGTGCATGCACAGTCAGTGATCACAAACGGTCAAACTGACGTCATACTGTAGGGGCACTGTGGCCGTCAAAACAGTTTTGTTTACCGTGTCAATTCAGTCATCCAACTCCTTCCATCAGCAAGAGACATAGAGTCACAGGTGCCCCTGCAGCCGCAAGGGCTCCTGCGAGTCTATGCCTCTTGCTGATTACAGTCTAACTGCGTCGGTAGGGCATTGCGTAAACTTAACCGAATTTCTCAAACTTATGCTGCAAAATACTTTGCGTTTGCCAAGCCTTAGTCTAGAGGATACGCCGATGTTCAATTTAATTTCATAAATGCGTGCATACATTTCATAAATGATAACTGAAGTACTAGCTAGCTGAATTTGTTCTATTGGCAATATTCTATCTGTTTTATTTGCTATATAACCTTCGAAGGATCGTGGAATAAATGTGCTTGTTCAGTATATTTTTGATGGCATATTTTGTCTTTGTGCTATTAACTTTTACTCAATCACTTGAACGCACGTATTTCCCAAATTTTGGAGGCGTCATCTACCGACTATGCACCCGTTGTAGGAGATGGATCGACCATGATAATTTAAGGGTAGTGCCAGATTAGCCTGCTTGGCGCCGACAGGCGCCAAGCTAATCTGACACTACCCTTGAATTATCATGGTCGACCCATCTCCTGCTGTAGTGCGTCAGGGATAAATGAATTAAAAGGAACTGGTTAGAGCTAGGCCCGTGATAAAATCCCCATAATATGTGTACTGGTTCAGTAGAGCTAGAATTAATTGGAAGGTTACAAAGTAAAGTAGGTTATAGCACTGTCAGGGGAGAGAAATGTGCATGATCGACCAGTGATCATAGATCTACTGTGGCCAAAGCACAACAAAAAAAAAAAAAAAAAAAAGAAAGAGAGGGGGCGCTAAGAAAGTGACTGAAAGCAATGCATATGGAAGCCCCCCGAAGGGGGCCTATCACATATCCACTGTTCCAGCCACTCAGTGCATGGAAATTTAAATTCTCTTTCCTATCTCTTTTTTGTTGTTGTGTGCTTTGGCCACAGTAGATCTATGATCACTGGTCGATCATGCACATTTCTCTCCCCTGACAGTGCTATAACCTACTTTACTTTGTAACCTTCCTAAAATAATATTAGCACTGGCAGTCTCCCCTTTTCTTTTCTAGAATTAATTGATTAGAGCATTCTGCTAATGTTGGACATGTGGAAAACTAAAAAAGTCACCTCACTAGGTCATTCGCCATATCACATCAAGTTCACCTACTGTTCCCCTGAAAATGTTTATGTCGGTTACGAGGTCACTCGGTGAAGGTGTCTACAATTTTATTACCGCCGCACGCCAGATGGAGAATGCTGTACCGGAAGCACGTGACATGCAAACTTACTGTCCAAAATCTTCAAGGGGCAAAATGTATAATGAGCCTCCGGGCTATATCTCTTGCTGGCTCGAGTTATAGGGCCTACATTTATGTTATGTTTATGCAGGAGGGTATCGTCACCGTGTGCTCACTATGGCCAAGCGAGGCCGTGTCGCAGTGGCATTGCGCTTCAGTCTTGATTTGTCACAGTTGTGGTCTGCGACGATTTTGGACCTTACGACTGAAGCTGTGCTGAGGTCCAAAAGCACAGACGAGCCCCCCCCCCCCTCCCCCCCTTCGCTCGTGCTGATAGTTAATGACTTGAACTGAGACCCCGTCGTAGAACGGACATTCAGTAGCAGATGCCTGTTACGCAACTGGGCGTCGCTTGAATATTTGCGGGGGGAAATCAATATTTAGTAGTGTGATGTTATCCGGCCAATATTGCCACATTACCATGACAAACTGCGGTGTTTTGACGGCAGTGTTTACATTAACTAGTTGCAACCCTCCCGGCCACCCCACCAACCTCAAACAAGACGAGCAACAGAAGCACGTGTCTACACTGACTAAATTGTTTTGGTACGACAGAACGTATTTTGAACGACCGTACTTATGAGAAATCACTAGCCATCATAAGACCACGAGTCATTATGTTTAGGTGAAGAAAATTCCAGCAAAGAATAAAACGCGCTATGAACAATTGCAACACAATTTATTATATTTTCGAGTTAAAAACCATGTTGTTGGTTGTTGTTGTTGTTTTTTAGATTCGACATAAAGACAAAAAAACAAGTTACTACTTAGCCTTCATTGCAATGCCAGAAGAGCATCTTTTGGGTCTGGATTGCATCACTGCACTTAGGTGCTTGTAGCAAGTTAGTTGGTGCTCTTTAACTCGTAATGAATGAGTCATTCAGCCCCGACACGGCCACAGCAAGACATGGATCGAGCATGATAGTTCAAGAGTGGCGCCAGAATAGCCGGGCTTGGCGCCCATAGGCGCCAAGCTATTCTGGCACCACCCTTGAACTATGATGATCGATCTGTCTCAGTAGAGTTGTAATACAGTCCTTCAGAGGGCAACTTCAAAATTTGGGGATTTCGGTCCTGGGGTAGAATGTGTTAATTATAGGTGACACTTTTTGTCTTTCAAGACATATCACTGATGTCCGATCCATCTCTCACTGTTTACCGGACAAAATGTTGAAGAGAAAGAGAGAGTGTGTTTGTGTGTGCGCGCGCGCGCGAGCACGCCTGTGTTAGGCAGATCTATCAGTGATAGCGTGTCACTGTCCCCAGCGGAAGAACAAATTGCATAATGTTCGTGAAGGCGGTACCCCTAGGCTAGATAAAGCATGAGGCGGAAACATTTCAAGTCAACAGATAATCGAACGTAGCCACGTTTCCATAAACCTTCAACGTCAGCTCAGCTCACACTGGTTGTCAGTCTCACTGGATTCTCTACCGCTTATCAAGCGAATCGAGAAAGACAACCATTGTGCGTTCTGCTTTGTGGAAAAAGACAAAAAATTCCAACTCAATCTCAATCCCCTCCCCCCCCCCCCCCCCCTTGTCACAACTACTGTGCCCACAACCATTTTACATGTTTACATGGGGGGGGGGGGGGGGGGGTCTCTGATGGCTGAGGCCCAAAAACTGACGGTAATTTAGCATAGTAGTTGTAGCGTGTAAAGAAAATGTCAAAACGTCACCTCTGCAACACGATACCAAAGCTAGACCTGAGGAAAAGAGAATACTCTCTCTCTCTCTGGAGTCAACTGAGATTGAGTGTGTATGGCTAGAAGTAAAAATTAATAACTCATCGCCAATTATAATGGGTTATGTATATAGAAATCCATCGTCCACTGTCGAGTGGTATGATGACTTTGTGCAGATGATGGATACAGTGAATGACACTGACAAAGATGTACTGCTGTTAGGTGATTTTAACATTGACTTACTGAAAACAAATCCCACGTGGCAATCGACAACAACTCTTTTTGGGTTAAAGCAACTAGTCCAAACTCCTACTAGAATAACCCAATCATCCGCCACACTCATTGATCACATCTATACCAACAATTGTAAGTCAGTACTTGAGACCAGCGTCCCCCTACTAGCTGTCAGTGATCATTTTCCCATTACCTGTACATGGTCGTGCAAGATGCCCAATCAAAAGAGAAATCAGCATGTGTACATTACCTATAGGTCTTTTAAAAAACTAAACAAAGATGCTTTTCTACACGATCTTAGCCTTACACCCTTTCATGATGTGTACAATTGTACTGACCCAGATAAGGCTGTCTCTGTCTTGCTTGATCTGTTCCTGGAGGTGCTAAACAAACATGCGCCAGAAAGAAGAAAGCGAGTCCGATCCCGTCAGCCTCCCTCATGGATAACCGCCGAAATCAAACAAACAATGGATGATAGAAATAAGGCTAAAAAAGAAAAGAACTTTCATGAATTTAAAAGACTGCGAAATAAAGTTAAGTACTTAGTTAGAGAGGCGCAGAGATCGTTTGTAACCCAAACAGTCGAAGAAGACAGAAACCCTTCCTCTATCTGGACAGCACTTAATACGCTTACCAACAACAAGCGTAAACAGTGCAATACCATTCCAGAAAAACTCTCCGCTGAGGAATTTAATAAGCACTTTCTATCAGCCCCCAAAGACTTACTCAGTTCTCACAATCACAATCAGTCGATATATTCTACATCAGAGAAGCTAATAAAGTTCTGTAAGCAAAGATTGTCCTCAGATGATATTTTCGTCATCCCTGAAATTGTTGTACACGAGGTAGGCAAATACATTTCCAGCCTAAAAAAGAAAACGTCTTCGGGCAGTGATGGTATCAATGGATATATCCTTGACCTGTCGCAACCATACATAGTTGAACATCTTACATACATTTATAACCTATGTATACCAAAAAAATGTCTTCCCTGTAGCTTTCAAAAAATCAAAAATAGTGCCTCTTCCTAAAGCAAAGGATTCCTCTGCAATTAATAATTTTCGCCCCATTTCTCTTCTATCAGTTCTCTCGAAGCCTCTGGAAAAGCATGTTCACAAACATCTTCTGAAATTTCTTGAAGAAAGGTCCCTATTATATAATTACCTGTCAGGTTTTCGTCCCAAGCATTCATGCCACACTGCACTCACACGAATAGTGAATTCGTGGATCGACAGCATAAATGACAATAAAATGGCTGCTGCTGTCTTCTTGGATCTAAGAAAAGCATTCGATCTTATCGATCATACCATCTTATTGAAAAAGCTTGCCACCTACTTCAACAATAAGAGCCTCTCAGCTCTTTCGTTTCTGAACTCCTATCTTACAAAAAGAACACAAACAGTCTATGTCAATGGAAAATGTTCTTCGGAACAATTTGTCGAGTATGGCATGCCCCAGGGGTCTATTTTAGGCCCACTACTGTTCTGTATCTTCATTAACGATCTACCGTTACATATTACGTGTACTGAGGTTGAGTGTGACATGTTTGCCGACGACTCAACATTACATTCTGCTGGTAAAACTGTGCTTGAAATTGCAAATAATCTTCAGGAGAGTCTTCATGAAGTCTCTCGGTGGTGTAAGGGAAATCGCATGCTTGTAAATCCCTCAAAAATAAAAGGCATGCTTATCACAACCCGCTAGAAACATCAGCTCAAACCTCCATCACTCAACCTTTCTTTTGACTCCATCCCAGTTGAGCAGGTCAGTCAACACCGCCTGCTTGGAGTAATAATAGATGATGATCTAAGCTGGCAAAACCACCTATGCTACATGAGAAAACATTTGTCCAAAAAGTTGTTTCTACTTTCAAAACTTAAAACGATCATTGACCTTAAGACGCGCAAACTGTTTTTTAATGCCTACATTAAACCACACATTGACTATGCCTCAACAATATGGGATGGTTGCAGTGAAAATCACTTCAAGAAATTAAACTCATTATACAAGCGCGCTGCAAAGCTAATCCTCCCTGATCCGTCTTTATCCACTGATGCCAAGCTGCAGGCCATCGGACTTCTCCCTCTGGTTAAGCACCTCGCACTAAACAAATGTGTATTGATGCACAAAATTCTTAACGAGAAAGCTCCACCTTACTTGTCTAGGCTTTTTTCGACAACTAAAAAAAAAAACACCACCTCCAGAAACAGTCTCTCTATTAAAAGGCCCCGTATAGACCTGTTCAAATCTAGCCTGGCTTATTCAGGTGCTCTTTTATGGAATTTCCTTCCTCCCACTATTCAGCAAACCATGTTCAGAAGTAGAGTACATGATTACCTTTCTAAGTCAACGTAATGCAGATCCGTTGTTCTTCTTTGTTTCTAGACATGATACGCTTTATGTTTTTCAATTTTTGCTTTCCACCTTGGTTTTGAAAGTACACAAAATATCATACCTACTTATGTTAGATATGTGTGCACGCACGTGTTTATGACTATGTGTATGTTCAAAAGTGCGCATGTGCACGAGTACCTGTATATATGTCTATGGGCGCGCGAGTGTGTGTGTGTGTACGTGTGTGAGATGTTTATCTTTAGTTAGTTTTGTTGTGCGGTTGGTATTCCTTATTTTATTTTTATTTTTGTTATTTTATTTTATTTTATTTATTTTTTTTTTAAAAAGTAGCTTAGCAAGGACAGATTGTAAGAAAGGCCTGTGCGCCTAATATCTTAATCCTTGGAAAATAAAGTTTCGTTCGTTCGTTCGTTCGTTCTCTCTCTCTCTCTCTCTTTTTTATGCTCAGGTTTTGCCTTTCCAATTTTATTAGTTTTAGTCACGCGCGTAAGATTGTTGTGTGAGTGCGTGTGCAAGGACATGATTGAAAAAAGGTCTGTGTACCTAATCATTTATCCTTGAGAAATAAAATTTCATTTCATCTCTCTCTCTCTCTCTCTCTCTCTCTAATCACTACACCATAAAAATACCAACGCCGACCACAGCCGTTACATTTACAACTAAAAGCTAAACCGATAAAACAAGTCACAGAGCGTAAATTCTTGGGAATACACCTTGACGAACAACTGTTGGGAGACGCATATAAATACAGTCTGTAAAACTATTGCTAAAAACACTTTCCTGTTGTCCCAGCTTAGACAAGTAACGGATACGCATACTCGTAAACTGTTTTTTCATGCCCATATCAAGTCTCACGTTGATTATGTCTCCACAGTGTGGGACGGTTGTAGTGATGTTCACATGAACAGGTTAAACTCTATATATAAAAGAGCTGACAAAATGATAGATACGCGGCCCATTCCTACTGACCACAGACAAATTTAGACATCTAAACATTCTCAGCCTGCGTCAACAACTTAGTTTCAACAAATGCATCCTCATGCACAAGATATTAAATAACATGACACCGCAGTATCTAACCACCAAATTTATGCCACAGCAAGAACGCGAACGGACCTAAAGGAACAATACTTTACCCCTACCTCTGCCTAGAACTGACCTCTTTAAAACTAGTTTATCATTTTCTGGACCGTTTGTATGGAACACTATTCCTGCACATTTGAAGACTATAGCCTCGCTTGGAATCTTTAAAATTAAACTTTTTGATTACCTGATGAGCCAAACATAACATCACTGGGCATTTATTTAAACAAACCCTGATGCTTAATACTTTCATGTGCTACATGCATTTATGTAGTGTGTTTGTGTGTGTGGTATAAGATGAATGTTGAGTGTTACTTATTTTGTGTATATAATTTTTTTAAATTTTATTATTATTTTTTAAATTATTGTTGCATGAAATAATGTGTGTAAATATAATGTCTTTATTATTATTATCATTTTTTTAAACCTATTTTATGTTGTAGATGTTAGCAACGGCAAGTTTGTAAAGTGGCGATTTGTTTCTGTCAAAACGTTTTACCGTTGATAAATAAAGTTTATCATCATCATCTCTCTCACTCTCTCTTTCTTTCTCTCTCTCTCACACACACACACACTGACGCACACACACTGACACACACACACATGCCCTGGCACACACACTCTCGCACACACACACAGACTTTGACCTTTGAGTGGCTGTATTTATTATCTTATGAAGTGGAAATTGTAAAGATTTAGCCTAATAAGTTATTTCCGCTGCTGACGCCGCACTTCAAACGGAGTTGCACTGCGGACTAGAATACTATTCAGTTAGTGCGGTACACATGCGAGTTTAGTACCCATGTAGGCCGTCGACCTAACAAAAGCGTTCGACACTGTGAGCAGGCAAGGCATGTGGCAGATCCTGGAGCGACTTGGCTGTCCCCCAAAGTTCCTCAACATGATTGTCCAGCTACACGAGGATCAGCAAGGCCAGGTCAGACTCAACAATGACCTCTCAGAACCATTCCCTATTCTCAACGGCGTAAAGCAGGGCTGCGTGCTGGCACCGACCCTCTTCACCATCTTTTTTAGCATGATGTTGAAGCAGGCCACAGTGGACCTTGATGATGACGATGCAGTGTACATCAGGTATCGTCTCGATGGCAGCCTGTTCAACCTCAGACGACTGCAGGCCCACACGAAAACCCTAGACCAACTGATTCGTGAGCTGCTTTTTGCTGATGATGCTGCCCTCGTTGCACACACAGAGAGAGCCCTGCAGCGCATCACGTCTTGCTTCGCAGATGCTGCCCAGCTCTTTGGACTCGAGGTCAGTCTGAAAAAGACAGAGGTCCTCCATCAGCCGGCACCCAAGACAGTGTATCGCCCTCCTCACATCACCATTGGCGAGTCTGATCTAAAGTCAGTGCACCAGTTTACTTACCTTGGCTGCATTATCACGTCGGATGCCAAGCTGGACAAGGAGCTTGACAGCAGGCTGGCAAAAGCGAACAGCGCTTTCGGGCGACTTTTCAAGCGGGTGTGGCACAATCAACAGCTGAAAACAGGCACCAAGATCAGCGTGTACAGAGCTGTGGTCCTCACCACCCTGCTGTATGGTTCCGAGTCCTGGGCCCTCTACCGCAGCCAACTACGACTCCTCGAACGCTTCCACCAGCGCTGCCTGCGTACCATCCTGGGCATTCACTGGAGTGACTATGTCACCAACGTCGAGGTCCTTGAACAGGCTGAAACTGTGAGCATCGAGGCTTTGCTGCTGCGGACACAGCTCCGCTGGGCGGGGCATGTCTCCAGGATGGAGGATCATCGCCTACCAAAGATCACCCTGTTCGGCGAGCTTGCTACTGGACACCGTGACAGAGGGGCACCAAAGAAGAGATACAAAGACTGTCTCAAGAAGTCACTTGGTGCCTGCCAAATCGACCACCACCAGTGGTCTTCGCTTGCTGCGGACCGTGACACCTGGCGCTCCACCATTTACAAGGCAGCTGTCTCCTTTGAGGACTCTCACAGAGCTAGCCTTAAGGACAAGCGGCTCAGGAGAAAAAACAGAGATGCCGCAGCTCAGAACCCCGGCCATACCTTCC
The DNA here is from genome assembly GCA_036245525.1 of Semisulcospira habei. Lineage (NCBI taxonomy): Eukaryota > Metazoa > Mollusca > Gastropoda > Semisulcospiridae > Semisulcospira > Semisulcospira habei. The sequence goes on along the minus strand of BTPG01000006.1, from coordinate 82,577,820 downwards.
CCTGCAGCCACTGCGGTCGAACCTGCCTGTCTCGGATTGGCCTCCGCAGCCACGAACAAGCCTGCAGACGTCGTGGGCAACTCCTATAAAATCTTCGTTCGCGAAGTCAAGCCAAGAGGCCGTCGAGAAATTAAGTCCGGCGACACGTACTACTACAACGATTTTATATTATAGATTCCAGTTGACTCCTTCAGTGCCGAGAAAAAAATGAACATCAGTCCCCGCAACTGCAGGAGGCATAGATCCTCATGAGCCCCCGCAGTTGCGGGACTCATGATGATCTATGCCTCTTGCTAAAAACCACTTAAAAGTCTATCAGTTCTGCATGTCAGTGTTCGCGTTGACCGCCGGACTGAAATTCTCGGTATTTTTACCGGTTTTGAAGGCAAGAAATACCAGAATGGAAATTAACAGTCGGTAGAAGATACTGATAGAAATACCGCATTTTTTAAGAATACCGCAATAAATTTCCGATGAAAATGTGTGTGCATGCCTCCCCCGAAGCCTCGTCAGTGATTCTGACTACTCAGTGTTTCTTGCGAAAGGCCGCCGTACTGGTCTTTGCCCGGCTGTTCCGCCGCAGCGCTACTGGTTGCAGTGTCAGTCGGCACTTTGACAAAGTCTCCCTCTATTCGATACCATCCGGCCGTAGCCGACGAACGAGGAGCCGACAAGCCTTGTGGTCCACGGTCGGCCGTCACCCAGCGGACATGTTCTATGTGTGGTCTGAGATCTGTGATTTTGGACCCTACGGGCTGGGACTGTAAGGTATAAATCTAAAACCACACACAAGCCTCTGAGGCCTAGGGCCTGTTGGAACAAGTCGCCGCCGAGCGACCCGTTAGAACCACACACAACTGAAAACCACAGATCACTCAGTCACCCCAGTAAGCAAAAGACCCGTGGTCCAGGCCAGGGCCGACATCGGCCGCAGTGGGCCCGCGCACGACGTCGGCCCGATGACCTTAGCTGACTGGCCAACACACTCTCTCTCTCTCTCTCTCTCTCTCTCTCTCTCTCTCTCGGCTCTCTCTCTCTTTCTCTTTCTTTTTAAATCCGGGGTAATCTTTCAATGTCAGGGTTTGAATTGTACACATATTGTGTCCATGCCAGTTCATCGAAAATTTCACGTTGCTGACGTGTCGGTGATCGACATCAGTCACACCTTTCTCATGATAGAAATAATCAGATGGCCGCATTGAAACGTAAAGATCACACGACTCGATACAATAAAACCTATTTTAAGCGCAACGCCGGACCGCCTTACAAGAACTGAATAGGTGTTGCTGGAAAAGCAGGCTCTCTCCGCCGTAGAAGTAGTCTGAGTGAATGGCAAAATGTGTCACCTGTCATATAAGACTATCTTAGGTCACCGAGTCACCGAAATATGAATGGCCGGTCACTGTGGCTTTTTTTTTTTTTTTTTTTTTTTTTTTTATTTAGTGAAAACCCGGCGTAAAACCCGGCGTAGTCTCATAACCTGATAAGAGTGGTGGCTCAAGACAGGTTTCAGTTTCAGTTGTTGCGGCTGGTCTCCGGCATTGTTTCGATCTGGGCCATCCCGGCGGCTTTTGTAGCGGAATCAGGGCTCAGTTCAGCCTGCTTGGGTGGTAGAGTGGGCTTTAACCCCTTCGCTTCGGTCCAGCGATCACCAATTTCGCGCCGTCGGATGAAAACCGGCTCAGTGACGGCCCGGACTGACACAGGTCCGCGTGACTAACTGATACCGGCACTGACTGAGTAGAAGTCAGTAGTTCAGAAACATATGAGACCAAGAGTGGGCCGGCATCAAGAACCATACGGCCCGATACGTCGAAGAAAGGCATAGGATTAACGAGAGACACTGATAAATCCTCATGAGCCCCCGCGACGGCCGTGCGGGGGCTCCGCATGAGTGCAGCATCCGCGGCGGCGTTCGCCTTTCGGCCACGGTTGTGAAGGGGTTAATGGCGACCCGGTTCAACTCAGTTGTGCTTGAATCATGGCGGGGCGACCTGTTTCCACGGCCTGAGCCAGCTGGTATAGATAGGTATAAGTGTCTAGATGCAGCGACTCGGCCATGCTAAAGTCATGATTGATTCAAGTTATTGAAGTGCTCAATGACCGGCAAGTTAAACTCAAGTAGTGGACTTTGAACCTTCGAGGGATTTCCATTCACCTCATTATTATTCAGGCGACACGGATGACGAGTAAGGCCACATGACTGACCCAGTTTCAGTCACGTGGAATCATTTGAGTTCTTTCAGCTGATTAGGCGCACCCGAAGCATGTTGCACAGTTTTATGTAAACGACACAGGCTGGACGTTTATCGCGATAAGCTGAATGGTAATCTGGAGAGGATCATAAACTATTGAAAGCTCTGAGTAATTCCTACACGTGGCAGATATCTCCATCGGTATTTATTACCAGACCTGACTCGTCTTTGTGTCTAGAGAGTGACCAGTTAGAGAGTGATCGTAAAGGGGGAAGCGTGAGTGACTCGATCAGTATTACCGTACGTAAACAAAGATCTGAAGACCAGAAACAGGAGAAGGCGTCATTGTTGAGTGAAATTTGGGACAGTAAGGTTCTGTACAACCCCGGGTGAAATCAGTAGACTTGAAGGGATAGCGATACGGAAAAATGCCGCCTCAACTCCGAATTGTTCAAATGGTAAACTTTCACACTTTTTTTCTTATGAGAGCTGCTACAAAATGTTGTGAGTGACTTTAACCCCTTCACTACTGATAAAAAGCGAACACCCCTCAACTGCAAGAGCCATTGGTCCTCATGAGCCCCCGCATGCGGGGGCTCGTGAGGATCAACGCCTCTCGGCGCTGAACCGGCCAACGTTCAATTAATGTTCCCCGGGCAGATTGGGTATGTTCTGTGGCACTGGATTAACAAAGATTTCAGAAACACAATGTGACCAGTGGTAGTGAATGATATTAATCTTTTTGCGATCAGTAGCCGTTTCTATCGAGGTGATTCATGTTTTAATTTATCTTTCACAAATTTACCTCAGTCTGTTGCTGTTAGTAAAGTATTTTGTTGAGGTCTCCAGAAATCACCTCAACAAAAAGCGCTACAGACAATCGAGTGGTTAAGTTTCACCATTGTGTGTCGCAAGTTTCATCGCAAACACTAGTCCAAGTGTAACTGTGTAAGCTTTGAATATTTTTTTCACAAAACGCATCATTCGTGCCGTGACGCTTGTGATAGGTTAGAAATCAATATTTCATATCATCCAACTGAGTGGGTAATTCGATTTGTTAGTAAATTGGTGGGAAAGTTGTCAACATATCTTAAACAGCAGACAAGTTGTTCCCACCCAGGGCACATTTCCCAACTTTTGGATGTGTGACATAATGAATTTGTACCAGTGTGAGTTGCAGGAGATAGATCGACCATGGAAATTCAAAGGTAGTGCCAGATTAGCTAATCTAGCACTACCCTTGAATTATCTGGCTTTTGAATTACCCTGCTGTAGTGTGTCAGGGATAAATGGTTTAGGACTTTGACTGTTGGTAGCATTTTTTTAGTGGAGTTTTCAGCTTTTGTTTAAAGTCACTTTAACCTCCTTGTGAATGCAGGAACAGTACTGGGGGGTTAACAGTGGGTTAACTTTATGACCATGATTTTTAAAATTCTCACTACTTTTTTTCTTCTGTGTGTTTCAGCTCAAGTGTGTTGGGCCCAAGCTGGTCCCCTTCTTCAAAACGGTCGCCATCTACTTTGTCTTGTACGGGGACACGGAGCGATCGTCCATCCTATTCTGCATTGCCAAATGTCTCCCCATCATCTCCCTCATGGCATTTGTCCTTCTCCACGGCATGAGTCTGAATGAGTATTACCGCTACTCCAGACTTATTCTTCTCGGGCTCGTCTTCTCCTGCCTTGGCGACGCTTTCCTGGTTTGGAAGCAGACTTACTTTGAGTTGGGCATTCTCATGTTTGCAGTGGCACAGATTCTTTATGCCAAGGCTTTCAGTTTCCGCCCATTCAACCCTTATGCCGGTGCAGTTTTTGCACTGCTGGGGTACATGGTTTATTCCTACCTAAAGCCGGGCTTCAATGGATCTATGGAATATATGGCTCCGCTCTACCTTATCCTGATCCATGTGATGGGATGGCGTGCGGTGGCGCGAGTCCAATTCTTTGATGACCTCTGGACCTGGACCAAGCTTTGCAGCTGTGCTGGCGCTCTTTGCTTCATGATCTCTGATCTTCTCATTGCGATCGACACCTTCATCACTAAAGTTCCCTTTTCACACCAACTGATCATGATCTCGTACTATGCTGCGCAGTTCGCCATCGCCCTTTCTGTTGTCGACAGTCAGGTGGATGAGATTATTCGTATTCAGACGCGAGGAACAGACATGGACATCATCGATGATGTCAAGGGACAGATTGTCAATGTGAAAGGACAGGTCCAGTACTGGTCTGGTCACATCTCAGACCAGATCAATGTAGAGGCCAGGCTGGTTGAGGCAAAACTGCGAAAAACCTTCACTCAGAAGAAACGGGAGTAAGGGGAGGCAAGTGAAACTTGGGAATATATTCTCTCAGACTTGCAAGATGTACTGCCTACTGTACAGCTGATCTATGGAAAAATATTGCTTATTAACTCTTTCGAGACGTGCCGCATCCGGATTCGCCGCTTTACGCTGCGAATCCGGATGCAGCACGTCTCGAAAGAGTTAACCCCTGCACTGCCAAGAAAAAGTAAATGCCACCAAACGGCAAGAGTCATAGAGCCTCATAAGCCGCCCGCAGGTGTGGGGGCTTACGAGGTTCTATGCCTCTTGTATTAACCATTATGTTCCTTGGATAGCGGGATTATTTTGCATTGAATTTACAGTGATTCCAGGAACACAGCTTGTGGCAGTAGGCAGTAAAGGGTTAACTCTTTCGAGACGTGCTGCATCCGGCTTCACGGCTTTACGCCGCGAATCGGATGCGGCACATCTCGAAAGAGTTAACATGACAAGTATACATTATTTAATCTGAAGAGTAAATAATTTGGAGCACAATTATCGGGCATTTTCAGTTAATGTAATTAATCATATTACGCCATTGGACAAAAATGTGATGCACATTTGTACATCATGATGTACATTATACAATATGTACAAGTTTATACATTATTCTCACGGATTCAACTTCATCATGCCATTCATTAGGAAATTGTGATGTATATTGAACCTCATTCATGATGTATAAATTGTACTGTGCATATTTGAAATGTATATTCGGTATCATTTATTCTGAGGTCATTAATTTTTAAACAGCAACGTTCTGACATGTCAATTCTGGTCAGATTGGGGCATTAACTTTACAGGAGTCAATTTTACTGTGAATGTGCTTGGTATGAATCCACCCAGTGAGAACTACCCAGCATGAATCTACCCTAGCTTGACCTCACTCATTGTAAATTTGTGAGCTGTCTTGGCGACAGAATGTTGTTAGCTTGAGCCTCCCTCAAATTTGCTCCACCCCTTAACCCTTTGACCGTCGGTAGCGCTTTTTGTCAACGTGATTCCTGAAGGAATCACCTTGACTAAAAGCACTACCGACAACCAGTTTGTTATATTTCTCTAAGCCTAGGGAGTCAAATACAGGTGTAGCTTTAAAAGTAGAATGTAGAATTCTTGGAAGATAATCTACTGTAGGCAACCTTGTGTGCAGAAATACAAAAAAATAGGGCCTGAGAACTCTAGTCAGGTGCATTAACTAAGAGTAAGACACTCTCACACTCACAGTGCATATTGCATCAGCGCTGTGAAAAAGTGCTTGGTGCCATCATGGACTCCATACCCCAATATAGGGGTGAAAGAAACGGGCATCTCTGAATTTTTTGTATCATTTGACTGAGGGTTGACTAAGGACAGAAAGTACTATCATTTTAGGTGACATGGGTTAACTGCTTTTAAGTGGCAATTGGCTTTACAGAATACTGACTCCCAAAATACTGCTTATAAAATCAAATATGATTTGGCACTGCCATCGAGAATTTGAGTTGGAGTAAATTTCTGCTGCCATGATTTAACTGTACTCTTGGTTGATTTATGCTTGGTTAGATGTATGTTTTACATTTTGTGAAATAGCTTCACACTGAGTAGATTCACACCATAATATATCTGCTTCCCTGTGATTGTGGCCCTTGTGACTTAGATCAGCCAGGTCCAAAGTCTCAGACCAAGAAAATTCATGTGCTGGTCTGTGGTTTTGGACCTTATGGCTGGAAGTCATAAGGCCCAAAATCACAGACCAGCACACATGTATCCTGAAGTTGACCCCTTCTGCATTACTGGGGTGAGTTACAAACAATGCAAGTGTCCGCCTTCAGGGCGTAACCATTTTGTCTCCGTTTATGAAGTTTTCTTCTTTATAAATTATTATCAGCACAAGATACACAACTGCACATTTTGTTCAGTTTGTCTTTCAAGTTTCACTCAAGTGGCACAGGTAAGACTCAGACTGTGGAGGGGTTTTAATACATTTTTTGGGAGTGGATATTGTGCTTTGTTGCAAGTGTGAGTAAATGTATTTAGAGCCATTAGGTGTTCATTTTCGTGTCTGGATTTTGTATGCAAGTACATTTTGAGGTCTCTTAATACTCTTATATTTTTCAGTATGAATGCAGTGGAATCTTCTTGCAGCAAGCAGAAGTCCGTTCTTTTCATGAAAGAAGTCATGTATGGTGTTTGCTGTTTATATCAAAACATAACATGTATTGGTGAGGGGGAGAGGGGTTGTGGAAAGTACCTTTTCACAACCCCTCTCCCCCTCACCAATACATGTTATGTGGAAGTACAGCATTGATGTAGGTATTATTGAATGTATGGATAGTATTAAACTATTATTGAAGATATAATTTGAAAATTTTTCCTTTCAATACATGTTGTAAGCACTACTGTTTGGGATATAGGTTTTACTTTATTAGAGCTAAAGTTGACATGCATTTAGTTTTATTATTATAATTTTTTTTTTTTTTTACACAAACATGTTGAGGCACTTCTGTGTTACTGCCTAGAAGGTAGCCCACTTGTGAATGCAGGCACATGTACTGTTTACAATACCGGTGGCTGTATACATGAGGGGGTTAACCCCTTCACTGTCAAGAAAAAGTGAACATGATCCATCAGTAAGAGACATAGATCCTCAGGAGCCCTTGCATTTGCAGGGGCTTATGAGAATCTGTGTCTCTTTTTGACACCACTTTGAAGTTCTGTTCCTCGTATTGCTGGGGCTCTTTGGCCTTGAATTATGGAAGATTTCAGAAACACATGCATCAGCTGGTAGTGAAGGGGTTACAGCTACAGAGCTACAGAGGAGATTTGTCAGTTGTCCCAGGACTTGCTGTAGGTAGACTCCACTGTGTTTGCATCGGACTGTTTGATTTTCAGTTAGATCTACATGTATGTTGATTTCATAAAGGTGCACAGATATGTTTAGTTTCTGTTTATATGTTTATTTTCATTTGCATGTCGAAAGGTTTTGCTTGTAACTATACATTTGTGCTTTAGAGCCACCCTCTTTTTGTGTTTTCATTTTTTTACACCAATATGTATTATAAAAGTTATGTGTGTTCTGTGACTTTGAACCGTATGGCTCTAGAGCCTAGGGTTTCAAATCACAGACCAATAACAGAAACTTAACCCATTTAATCCCATGGCCTCTTTCCCCAAATTTTGGAAGTGTCACCAAACAACTATGTACCCATTGCAGGAGATGGGCCGACCATGATAATTCAAGGGTAGTGCCAGATTAGCTTGGCGCCTGATGGTACCAAGCTAATCTCCCACTACCCTTGAATTATCATGGTCGATCCATCTCCCATTGTCAGTTGTTGGGGCTAAATGGGTTAAAATCACACAGCTGTCTTTGATGTCTTCCTTCCTTTGAAGGCAGGAGATGAAACTCACTGTGTGCAGTGTGATGTACATAAACCTTCAACTTACTGATATTAGCTGGCCAACAGGCATAGTGTGCAAGTTCACACTACAATTTTTTTTTCTGATTCAGACCGAAAATTGGTTTAAACAAACGTTTTGCTCTTCTTTGTGGAGTTCTCATTACATATAGAATAGATGAACTTCATTTTACTAATACATTTTAAGAGCTGTACACAAAACATGAGCTGTACAGGGATAGATGACTATGAGATGGAAGAGTGCTTGTATTTTGTTTTGTATGGCTGTGACCCCTTTACTGCCAGGAAAAATAACGCGAAAAGACTGCCCAGCAATAGGCAAACGACATCAAGAGCCCGCGCAAGTGTGGGGGCTTGTGATGCTTTATTTTACCTCTTGTTTTCCACATTTATCCGCGCTCCTTAGATAATTGGGGTTACAGTAGAACCTGGTCCCAGCACCCACCTTTTTTTGCAAGAAAACGTCTTAACAGATAAGTGCTATATGTCTTGAAGGGCAGACAGTGTCACCTGTCATTAAAGACCATCATTTAGGTGGCTACAGCCACCTAAATGATGGTCTTTAATGACAGGTGAACTCTCACAAGAGTGGTCTCTCAAAACAGGTTCTGCTGTTGTTGTGCACTGAATTTGTCATTGTGGCACAGGCATGATTTGTGTATGTTGACAGTGAAAGGGTTATGATGCGCGTATTGGACTAGAAGTAAATGTTATGATAGATGCCGAACAGCATTCTGGACTGGCAGTAATACATGCCACACTCAGGGAAAATTCAATTTACTGATTCGCATGACATGTACGAGTGTGCCAACATTGAAGAATTAGAGAATGCTTGTTGATTGCAGTAGACAAATATGTTTCACGAGGACATTTTAATTCTTGAAGTTACTGCACTTGGCAGTGTAATTTCTTTTATTTTTGGTCGAGATGATTCCTGCAGGAACCACTTCAAACAAAATTGCTGCTGACACCCAGATGGTTAATCCATCCCCTTGTGCTTGCAGCCACAGCTACTGTTTACAGTACTGGTGGCTGCATGCGCAAGAAGGTTAATGTATAGTGAGTCAAATTAGGTATTATTTTATCAATATATTTTGTTGTTTAGCTGAAGAGACAAACATGAATTAATGATCAGATAAAGAAAGAATCACATTCAAACCCTGTTGTGCATGCAACCATCAGCACTGTAAGCAGTGTCAGTGGTTTAACTCATTCGAGACGTACCGCCTCCGGATATGCGGCTTACGCCACGTATTTTGGAGGCGGCACGTCTCAAATGCATTAATGCACAAAAGTGTTAAGCCCTTTTTGTACTTTGTAATAACACATCATGCACAAGACACCTGGATGTGTGTATACTATAATGAGAAAAACACGTGTCCTGTCACTGTTTTGTTAACCCTTTGGTAGTAGGTTTTGTCATGATGATTCCTGCAGGAATCATTGCGTCAAAACGCACTTTCAACAGCCAAAGTTAAACTTAAGTCAAAGTTCACTGTAAGTGTAATATGGAAAACTGCTTAGTCTAGTCTCGTCTTGCAACAGGATTGGAGGCGAGTTACATCAACCCAAAGCTTCTAGTTCCATATGGAACAAATAAGTGATAAAAGATTCTGTTTATTTTATCTGGTACAAATGCTATATTTATGTAACATGGTTTAAAATACACCATGCATAGGCGGCAACCGGTTCAGCGTTATCCTGGGAAATGATATAGTCGCCTGTGCTCGGTTTATGGCTGGCTTTAACTACATGACTGTCGGAACACAGTAAACTGACTGCAGGTCGTAGATCCTCAGGAGTTCCTGCAGTTGTGGGGGCTCGTGATGGTCCTTGACTTGCCAGCTTTGCATTAATATCTGCGCTTCTCATGCAGAATGGTTTCCGGGCTTTCAACTCATGACAAACTTCAGAGGTTACCTTCATATCCACTGGCAGTGAAAGGGTTAAGTCCTTCACTGCCAGTGGCCATGAACAAAACACACAACGATCTTTCCAGTGTGACAGCTCATGTGTGATCTTGTGCGTGATGTTATTATCCCCTGGGCACTCCACAGCACTTTTGTGTGGAATCAGCTCATCAAAAAGGGCAAAGGACAGCCAGTAGGTTAGTTCACGGACCGATTGCAGGAATATTCATAAGATAGACCCACTTGGGGAGTATACCACAAGTACACTAACATTCAAATGAGATACTAAGCATCTCATTTAAATAGAAGTGTACTTGTGGCGTACTCCCCGAGTGGGTCTAATTGGGGAATACTCCTGCAAGAGCTGTTATGCCGTTTTACGTCTTGTAGTTGTGGCTGTGTAAATTTGCAGTGTGTGTATGTGTGTGGTGTGTGCTTTCATTTGTGATGTATTAATTATCATAGACTTGTACAACAAAGTATATAGGTCTATGGTATTGAAAGGACAATGTCCAAATTTCAATGCACGGTCAATGCAAACTGTTTCAAAATGTTTCAATTTTCTCAGTACACCGTTTACTGTAAATACATACTATATAGAGGGACCTTTCTAACCCCCTTGTGTGTCAGTAGCGGCTTTAGTCGTGATGATTCTTGTAGGAATCATCACGACTAAAACCGCTACCAACACGCAAAGGGTTAAAGTCATGTAATCTCACTCAATTTATTCTTCTCTCATCTATTGATGTGAATTTCCTTCCTATATGAAGTATAAAGTGTGCACTTACTAAGCATTTAATCATTATTTTTTGTTGCACATGGTTAGATTCATGGAGCCGTTTTTCTTCGGTAAATTTTGTCGTAAGACTTTCTGCACCTTTAACAAAATCTTCTATTTAAATCTCTGAGCACAACATCTGTGTCTTCATCAAATAATGCACATTTTTCTGCTTTACCGCATTTGCATAAATGCCTTTTGCTATTAAATGTATCTCGGTGTTAGTAAATTTTCTTGTCTTTCTCCCCCAAAAGTTCAGTTATTTGTTGTTTTAACTTTTTCTCCATTTTAAGTACTTACCGTCTGACTCCTGTACACCATTACATTCTGGTTGGTTAACCCATTTAGCCTCAGTGGACTACAGTAAGAGATAAATCGACCATGATAATTCAAGGGTAGTACCAGATTAGCTTGGTGCCTTTTGTTAATCGACTCCTTCAAATTTGGGAAATGTGGCTGTAGGGCTAAATGTGTTCACCCATTCAGCCCTGACGCACTACAGCAGGAGATGGTCGACCATAATTCAGGGGTAGTGCCAGATTACTCCTGTCGGTGCCAAGCTAATCTGGCACTGCCCTTAAATTATCATGGTCGATCCTTCTCCTGCAACTGGTGCATAGTCATTAGATGGCGCTGCCCAAATTTGGGAAATACGACCGTCAGGCAGAATGAGTTAATTGTATCTTACAGCTTTAAGCTGTAAGGTCCTGTATCATACCAGCATGGTTTTGTTTTCTTGTTTGGAGAGCGACATTGAAAGGTGTGTTTGCCATATTCATGCCATTTTGGGAAGTGCAGAGAGGTGTGATTTACGTTTGTGTACATTTTGAACCGAGTCGTATTATTGTGGACAGTGAAAAAAAAAATCAGGTTTGAAATAAACTTGTGAAAATTTAATCACAGCGCTCTATGGATGCCATTTTTTGTTGTTGTGGGTACGTGTGCTAGTTTTGTGTGTTTGTTCAGATGTGTGACCATTGCAAAACTGCACATACACAGACCAGAAGGGTGACAGCCAAGAGCATACAGTCGAATCCAGTTAACACAAACTCTGATAACACAAACAGTGCTTAGTTTCCCTGCAATCATTTTCCTTCACTTTCTAAACTGCTTAGTACTCCTGTACCTGTAAGAAGTGCTTAGTACTCCTGCTAGTACCCATAAGAAGTGACTTTCAGCACCCCTTGGAGTTCTTGTCATCAGGGCTGGACTGTAATATACAAAGAAATTCACTTAAGCAATCCAGACCAAAAAGACAGGACCGGGATGCTGTTTGTTATTCCTGAAATCTATGACCATCTCTTTTATTTTGCCAACATGTAATTCAAGATAGTTTCTACCGCACCACTCTACAAAGTCATCGATATCCTGTCGATAGTGTCTGTCGTCCTCATCTGTAATCCGACCTGTCAGGTGGTCAGCGTATTTGTCCATGACACTGACAGAGTCGTCATGAGTAGCTCTACAGTCTGCTGTGTACAAAGAAAACAAAGGAGGCAACAGGACAGTCCCCTGCGGTGCACCAGTGTTGGTAAAAAGTGCATCTGAGATTACATCCAAACTAATTTTGACATACTGTGGGCAGTTAGTGAGATAGTCCAAACCCCAAAGAATGGTAGAGGCATTTATGTTCATGTGAACTAGTTTGGAAGCGAGTATGTGTGGCTGAATGGTGTTAAAAGCAGACGAAAAATCATACATCAGTTGAATGGAGGCTCCTGGTTTTTCTAAATGAGAGTAGATGTTTACAACATGCAAAATGGCATCATCAACACCTCTTTGCCTTCTGTAAGCAAACTGAAAAGGGTCCATGAAATCTGAAACCTGTATTTGAAAATGTGAAAGAACAGCCCTCTCAAAAACCTTCATGACACACGAGGTAAGAGCAACTGGTCTTAAATCATTCATCACAGATACAGATTGCTTTTTTGGCAATACAAGAGGTCTTCCACGAACAGGGAACGACACACTGGGTGACGTTAAAAAAATAGCAAAGAATTCGGTACAGTTGTTCAGCGCATAATTTTAACACATTTGATCTAACACCATCTGGCCCATTTGTTTGGGTTGGTATGTTTAAGCTCGCTAAGCACCTCCTCCTCAGTCACCACAATCACTTCACTTTGCATGTGTTTAGGTCCACTAACTAGCATTTCCTCGACCTGTTCCCTCTCATGCTCAAAATCATGACAATCAAATCTTGCATAGAACCGATTTGTCGTTGGCATAGTCCATAGTTTTTCTCAAAACCGGAACAGCTTTTTGCTTCTTGTTCCCAACCATCAGATTCATACCCTCCCACACCCGTTTCATGTTACCAATCTCAAACTATTTTTCTATCTTTTTTCGATATGCTTCCTTCCCCTTCCTAAGCTCCCTTTTCAGTTCCCTTTGTACTGTCCGTACCCGTTCTTTGTTCTTGTCTTCAAAAGCTTTCTTCTTTCTGTTTAAGACCTCCTTGATGTGCTTCGTGACCCAAGGTTTGTTGCTGGAATAGATTTTAACAGTTGTTTTAGGCACAACACTGTCTACGCAGAAATTTATGTAGCTGCAAACTGTCAGCCAGCTCAGCAACACCGCTTGTAGTGTCCGTAAAGGATTCCACTCGGTGCAGTCAAAGCAACCTTTCAGGGCATCTTTAGCTGATGTGGACCACTTCTGTACTGTCCTGGTAAGCGGCAGCTTGCGTTGTACGCGTGGTGTATACCGTGGCACGAGTGAAACCAAGTTATGATCAGATCGTCCTAGAGGCAGCATTGGAACAGCGACGTACGAATCTCTGACATTACACCAAAACACGTGAAGAGTTCGGTCACCTTGTGTTGTACACGTCACTTGTTGATGGAACCCTGGCAGAACATTAAATTACAGTGATTGACGTCACCCGTAACACACTTGAACGCATCGGGCGCGTGAGTGTCAAGATCATGCAGATGGTTAGCAATGATATTGGCGGCTCCTTTCTCATTAGCTGATGGTGGTACATACACATTCGTTACTAAAACGTGTGAAAATATCTGCGGAAGGTAATAGGGGCGTGTGCTCACCGTCATGATTTCAACGTCTGGCGAACAGTTATTGTGGCATCACAAATTTACACTGGGTGGATACATGAACAGATTTGTATTTGGGCTGATTTTTAGTGCATATATGCCTAAATACAGCAAAGCTGAGCTCAACACTCTTGTGGTGTCAACTCTGATGCCGTTTAGTGAAACAAACCAAAAATCCACAATCCTATAAATTGTAAAATATATTTCTGTATGGCACTAGATGTGTACAAATTGAACAAGAAGCATACAATAACAAAATTACACTCTTTCTTTATTATTCACAGTTTGTGCAATCAGATTTCTCTCTCTCACATGCACATTGTCACTTAGCCCTAGCTGTCAGTGTCACTCTCCTTTATCTGAAGGGCTGAAAAATGTATTTTTTATTTTTTTCTAAAAACACTTACCGATGGCATTACTATATGGAATATATCCATAACTTACCCGATTTCAGCCTAAGACCCTTTGTGTGTGTACCTGCAGGTCAAGGGCCGTAACTCAGTTGTATCCAAGTGACCGGGTAGTCTCCCCTCCCTACATCCGGTCATGTGAGCCGTGCATTCCTGCCAGTCTTACACTTGGCATAGAAGCGGGGTAGGTGGGAGGGTCCTCTGAGTAATGCCATCGGTAAGTATTTTTCGAAAAAATACATTTTAGAGAAAAATACATTTGCTTCCTCAAAATACAGAAGGCATTACTATATGGAAGAATAGCGAAAAGGTGGTGGGTGCCGCCCAAAACCCGCCACGGCAGTAAGCTTAGCTTTGAGGGGTAACATCCCGACGATTTCAGCTAAGAGTTACCTATGGCGCCAGCGGCGCCCGGAGGGAGTGTTGCGCTGCCGAGAGGTCTCCGACAAGGGCCAGGTTGTCTCGTTGGCCGGAGAGGTCTTGGAGATAGAAGTGGGCGAAGGTGGACTCTGCTCACCACCCGACCGCTGCAATGATGTCTCTGACTGCGCAGTTGTGGTCGAGCGCGACGCTGGCGGCGACCACTCTGACTTCATGAGCCCGTATCCGCATTCTCTTGGCACCCTGTGTGGGGAGAGATCTTTGTAAGTGGAGCGGATGGTCCATCGTAACCAGGACGAGATCGTCTGGGCAGAAATGTCAGCTCGGCCTGTGGCCAAGGGCAGGAAGAGGCGGGAGCGGCCTCTCCTGACGGGTTTCACCCTGCGCAGGTAGACTTTTAATGCTCGGACCGGGTCCTGCAGTCGTGACGTGTGGGACCGGTCGAACCACGTAAGCGGGCAAAGACTCAACACCGGGGGAACAGCCGAGGGGAGTCTATTCTTGGCCAAGAAGGAAGGATTGGTCAGAAGTTGAACTGAACTGTCGGTCCTGAACTGCATGCAGGCTCGGTCTACTGAAAGTGCATGCAGCTCGCTTACTCTGGCGGCTGAGGCGAGGACCACGAGGAAGCAGGGCTTCCTAGTCACGTCCGCGAGGCAAAGGGAAGCGGCTCGAACCGACTGGAGTTCAACCAGGTCAACACCCGCGCGAGATCCCAGCGTGGAACGAGAGAACGAGCAACTGGGCGCTGGAGGTCGAAGTGGGACATCAGGTCTGAGAGGTCCTTGCACGCTCCCGGGTCTGGTAGGCCTAAGTGCCGATACATGTCTGCCACCATCGAGAGGTACCCACGGATGGTGATCGGGGCCAAGTTCTGCTCACTAAAACAGCCACAAGAAGAACTCAGCCAGCTGAGGTGCGGTCAGAGCCGTGGAGGAGAGGCGCTGGGACTCGCACGGACTGTAGGACCCTCCACTTTCCGTGGTACACCCGGAGGGTGGATGGTCTGCGGCCTGCCGTGATCGTCTCCACTGCTGCATCCGAGAAACCTTGCGCTGTGAGGGCTTGCCGCACAATCTCCAGGCATGAAGCAGAAGTCTCTCCGGGCAAGGGTGGAAGAGATTCTGCCTGGGCTGCTTCAGCATCGTACGAGGCGTGGGAAGCTGGAAAGGAGGGTCGGTGGCGAGGCTCAAAAGATCTGTCTTCCAAGACCTGTTCCAACTGAATGGTGCGATGAGCAGTAGGACCGTGTTGCAACCCCAGAGCTTGAGGAGCACCTTGGGCACCAGCACCGAGGGAGGATAAGCGGAAGCCACGAGGCCCTCCCAGGAAACGGACAGAGCGTCCACCGCCCACGCGAGGGGGTCCGGGATGGGGGAGACAAATAGCGAGAGCTGCTTGTTCCACCTGGTCGCAAACAGGTTTGATCATGGGTGTCTCCCAGTGTGCACAGATCATCCAGAAGAGGTCTGGCCGGAGGGACCACTCGGTGTGGAGGAGCTGTCCTCATCGCGAGAGGGACTCCGCGAGAACATTCAGGCGTCCTCGGGATGTGCCGTGCTCGGAGTGCAATCCCCCGATCCCTGCCCCACCGGAAGATCTGGCAAAGTAGCATGCAGAGGGCCGGGGACCGAGTGCCGCCCTGCTTCTGAATATAGGCTACCACCGTCGCATGTTGGACAGGATCAGGACTTCCTGGCCGCAGAGCCGCGATTCCCAGTTGATGTGCGCCAACCAAACTGCCTTCAACTCCAGCCAGTTGATATGCTTTTCTCGAAGGTCCAATGCCCACCGGCCCGAGACGGTGCTGAATTCCGGCAGTAAATGGGCACCCCAGCCGACGAGGCTTGCATCCGCGCAAATGGAGAAAGGAGGCGGAGGGGTGAAAAGTGGGACTCCTGTCGCCAACCAAGAGTGCTCTGTCCATCTGAGCAGATGCGGCCGGATCAACAGCGGGACTGGGATCGAGGTTGAGAGATCTCCCGAGGACGGACGCCAGTGGAGCAGCACATGGAGCTGTAGCGGTCACGAGTAGAGCCTGCCGAGGGGTAACAGGTCCACCACTGCGCTGATTAGACCCTAGAGCTGGAGCCAGGTCCTGGTCGAGACTGCGTCCGCTAGAGAGACCTGTTGTGCTAAGGCCGCCACCTTCTGGATCCGAACCTCTGGTAGACGTACCCTGTTGAGGTCAGTCAGGAATTCCATGCCCAGGTGAACAAACCTGCAAGACGGCACCAAGTCCGACTTTCCCTCGTTGACGATGAACCCGAGCCAGCGAAGAAGCGCTAGGAGAGCGTCCCTGTCCGCCTCTAGCGAGGCCACGTCCTAATTGTTGAGGAGCAGGTCGTCTAGATAGTTGGAGGTCAGGCTCGAGGAATCCTGCTTGGCTCTGGCGACCACGGTGTCCATCATCCTCGTAAAGACCCAAGGGCTGAGGTTGAGCCCGAAGGGTAGGGCCCGAAACTGATGAATGACCCTGCGAAAGGCTAATCACAGGTAACGCAGAGAGGCCGGGTGTATGGGAACGTGCAGGTATGCGGCGGACAGGTTGAGACTGACCGCATAGTCCATAGGCTGTACGAAGGCTCGTAAAGTTCTTGCCGTCTCCATGTGAAAGGAGGGGGCAACAATAAACTTGTTCAGGGCCGAGAGGTCAATGACCGGGCGCCACTAGACGCCGGGCTTCGGAACCACGAAGAGCCGACTGTAGAATGCCAGGGAGTCCTGTCGAGCTACTACTTCCATGGCGGCCTTCTGGAGCAGCGCGGCAATCTCCCCCTGAAGAGTGTCCGCCTTGCACTGGTCAACCGGTACACGCATCCAGAGCGATGAGCATCTCAGCAGGAGCGGGGTCTGAAACGAGATCTGAAGTCCTGCCGAGATCGTGTTGAGAATCCACGGGTCTTTTGGCAGCAGCGACCGCCACTCGTCGCTGTGCCTTGCTAGCCTCCCGCTGACTGGAGACCCTGCAGGGATCGGTGGGGGTGAAGTCGGGAGAAAGTCACTGGGCGACCAGCCCGTGCCTCCGGGTGTTCCTGGGCCAGGCGGGAGCCGAGGCCTGGAGGAGGTGGGCACGACCGGCGGGGGCCTGACGTGTGGGTCTGGGAGATAGTCTGGTAACCAGCAGGGAGGTGGGTCTGAAGCTCCGCAGGGCGCGACCCCTGTCCTTGCAGGAAACTGGAATCCGCACTGGGAGCGATCTGCCACAGGTCCTTAGCTGAGTCCTGAACCTCTTGCCAGGTAGAGCCAAAGAGGAGAGGCCCCCCCAGAGGAGCACGGCGAAGCTGAGCGACGAAGGTCGAGGGGATGCCAGGGCAACTCTTCAGCATGGCATCTCGTCTCATCAGGTCGCAATTCGCAGCTGCCGCCATGGAATTGGATGCGATGTGGTGCTCGACGTGATTTGCTGTCACACCGAGAAAGTGGACGTCCCGCAAACGCGCCTCGTTCGGTCGCTCCCAAAACTCTTCCACACTCAGCACCACCGCCTGCGTGGCCAGGTCCAGAAATCCCACACAAGCCAGGAGTTCCGAATTTGACTTGCCATGTGGTCCAGACCGTGGGGGGGATACCGATGGGTGGGTACCTTGCCTCCAGCTTGTAACTCGGCTGCAGGGTCCACCGCTGGGAGAGGCCAGGCGAAGGCTTGAGAGTGTCCCGCGTACCAGGCTTGCCGAAACTTGATATCGACGCCAGTCGGCCAACAAGTGTCCGCCAAAAAAAACCTGTCCTGCAGCTTGCCCTGGAATAGGTGCTCATTTAAGGCATCTGAAAGATCTCTAAATCCCGGGGGCTGAGGCAGAGTCTTGAAACGCTTCACATGAAACGGAGCGTCGACCGAAGCCGCAGTCTTCCTAACTGAGCGGTGGAGAGGGAAGAATAGCTGAGATCATACGTGCCGCCTCGTCTAGGGCTCGCGAAGTCTCTGACTAACCCGGTGTCTCTCCTGCCGTGTCGGATGTGGAAGCGCTGCAGGGGTGGGGGTCCAGGGCTGATGCAGAGTCCTCCGGGTGCAGACTGAGGATGTCTTCATCAAAATCCAAAGCCGCGGGCGACACAGAAACCACGTCACAATGAGGAACAAAACTGTCTGGCGGAGACCAGTAGGGTCTGTCCGGCTCAGGGAGTCTGTGCGCCAGGTGAGGGTTAAAGGAAAGCCGTGCAGCGTGCGACCGCTGCAGGGGTCCGGGCACTACCATAGCGCTGACCGGCGGTCTTGCTCGGAAGATGAGAGAGGGAAGACGCCCCTTACGCAAGGCCTAAGAGGCCGGCGGGGAGCCATGACGAGAAGTCCCAAAGGCACACCGAGGGGAGTCCATGGAGCAGCGTGCGCAAAAACTTCCCCGAGGGCTGGGGGAACAGCTGCGAAGAGTGGGATGCCGAGTAGTGCGAGGGGACCGGCTCCGGCCGGGAGCCCTGGCTGCATCAGGTGAAGGAGACCAGCGCCGAGGTGAAGAGCTCCTCCCGTAGCCACGACTGTCCGAGCGCAACTCCATACAAGGAGGCCTCCGAGCGCTGAGGGTGGCTGACGGACGGCATCTAGTGGAAGCTAGTGCAAGAGTATGTGTCTTCCGAGTGCTCCGTCTCTCGGGCGCTCCTTGCGGAGGACCATGCGAGACTGGCAAATGTCTCTCGGTCACCCGTTGCGAAGTGCCATACGAAACGGGGTTGACACTCCCGGCCATCGCTATGAGAGGGCTAAATGGGACAGAGTCCAGTGACCGGCAGGAGGCCCCGCAAACTCCGAGGTCGCTCAGCATGGGGGCTACAGGTGTTTTAATGTTACGCACTGACCTGTCCAACGGCGTGGTATAGTCTTTAGCCCCTGGGCGGCCGCGCCGATAAAACTCTCACAGCTGGGACCACTTCCACTCCTTCCACATAGCGCGCTGAGCACAGGTACGGGCCGAGGAGCAGCTGGTACAGGGAAGACACAGAGTATGCGAGTCCGTAGGCCATTGGAACCCTTTACATCTCCTGCATGTGCATAGCTGTGTACTGCAACACAAAGCAGAAGCCATTAAAGCAACCACGCAGGGCCAGTAACGAAAGGCCCCGAGAACAATCCTCACCACACAGTCTGAACAAAAATTTCGACAAAATTCCACGGGATATGCCGATGCTCCGTAAACAATGGCTCGTTTACTCGTAGGCATAACCCGAGGCCTTACCTCGCCATCTTCTTAGTCAGAAGTGAACTTGCTAGACAAAGTGTAGCCGTAGAACGAAACTAAACCACATGAAGGCTGAAGCCGGTGAACCGTTCTTAGTGAAGCTAAGGGTAAGACTGGCGGGAATGCACGGCTCATGTGACCTGATGGAGGGAGGGGAGACTACCCGGTCACTTGGATACAACTCTCTGAGTTACGGCTCTTGTCGTGTAGGTACACGCAAAGGGTCTTAGGCTGAAATTGGGCAAGTTAAGGGGTATATTCTACATAGTAATGCCATCGGTAATGTATTTTGAGGAAACAAAGACAAAGCTAGGCTCTCACCACTAGCTCATCAGAATCTTCAACACATCGCTTTATTGAAGTAAATGAGCGCTGGTTTGTGATTTAGAACCACAGCGGTCCAAATTCACAAACTGTACACATTACTGGAGTTTGAACAATCAGCCGGTACTGGATGATTGCTCAAGGGGCACAACTCCTTCACCCTTTCATCCTGAGACAACTGCATGACTATGATCAGGGTTCATACTGAATCAGGATCACAAAATTCCCAACCTTTTTCCAACCCAAGGGTCAATTTTCCCAAGTGTATGACGCAGAGGGATCAGAGATCGAGAGTCGAGGACACAGCAAAATATTTCTGAGTGCCATAAAAAAATGCTGTAAGACAGTAATAACCATAATTTAAAGCACACTTTCACAAACTGAAACACCTTTGCACAAAATTTAAAAAAAAAAAAACATTTTCTACAAGCATCTCTTATTTTACTTGCAGTTAGCTTAGATGATCATTCAAGTGTGGTGCCAGAATAGCTTGGCACCTAAGGCGCCAAGCTATTCTTGCACCACCCCTGAACTAAAATGGTTGATCTATCTCCTAATCTATCTGTAAAGTGGCCTTCATAGGAGAGTAAGCAATTTAAAAAAAAAAAAATCAGCCTCAGGATGCAATGGGTTAACTACTGGCAGACGCCTGCAAATGCAAGTCTCAAAATGCACACTGTGCAAAACAAATCCATTGCAACTTCATCACTTTAGTCTCTTGGGCAGGCACCTTCCTCCACTTCTGTGGTAAAGTAAAAGTCAACCTCATGTTTGGCAAGCAGAAACCATTGTTGTAATGAGATTTGTGAGAATTTAACAACTGCCACAAAGCTCACAGGCACTCCACCCATGTCAGCATGCACACAATTTTTCGCTGTCACCAAACCCATGAGCTTTTTTCACAATTGTTACAAAGTTTGAGGAGACTCTTCCTTGTGGAATCTCAACAAACTTTTTTAACAGTTGCTACAAAGCTTGTGGAGTCTCCGCAAGCTTCTTGACTTTGATATAAAACATGCTGAGACTCCAGGAGATATGAATAAGTTTTGCAATGATTGTCCAATTGTCAAAAAGCTCACACAAACATCTCTGAATGGTTGTCCCTTGTGGGGTCCCAAAACATCCCGTGACATTAATTTTCTATCCTCACAGACAGAAAATGCTGGATATCATGTTGCCAGCATACATTCACAGCTTTTTCTGAAAAGACTGCAGACCTGTTCATTGAAAACTCCAACAAAACAAGAAACACGCTTAGAAAATGCCATTACATTTACAACATGATTTATTGTGTTGTAATTGTCCTTGCTAAGCGTGTTTCTTTCTTTGTTAGGATTTTATTTGCATTTTACATTGTCACTGTCCACTGCTCAAGTTAACATTTATACCAGGGGCCAGTTGCATGAATGAGCTTAGTCGTGTGCCAGCCATTAAGCAAGGTGCTCACTCATGCACCTGGTGTAAATCATGAGTTCAAAAGAATCTTTTTGGTCTTTGTGTTGGGCACGAGGCCCTTTTGCTTCAAACGTCTCAGAGCCTCACGGAGATGCCTGGGCTGAAGAGGGCCACTCTCTGCCCATCCCTCCATGACATCAAGAGCTGCAAAGTGACAAAATAGAAAACAATATAAGCTTTCAGACCTTGGTGGATCTAGAATGGACAAGAGATGTGTAGAGGATCACATGTGCTAGTCTGATTTCAGACCTTAAGGCCATGAGCCGTAAGATTTAAAATCACAGCCCAGTGCACAATAAATCATAGGCCAGAACACGAAAGCAAAACAGTAGTGCCGGAACGCCCCATCAGAAACTACCCTTGACCTGTTTCTTTCTTTTTATCACATCCAGGTGCCCACAGCTTACTAGCTGTAAGAAAGTGATCACAATCAACATTACAATAATGGAAAAGCACATATTACCAATTTTGCATACATTGCACAGATGTACTTCACCCCCTCACTGCTGAAAGAAACTGAACACCACTCAACTGTAAGAGGTATAGATCCTCAAGAGCCCCCACCATTGCAGGTGGCTCGCGAGAATCCATACCTCTTACTTAAACTACTCTGTATCCATGTTTTTTTGACAGCTGGGGATCTTCGACGCTGAATATATGATTTCAAAAACACAATCTGCGTTCATTGACAGTAAAGGGGTAAATGTTGATGTCAGGATCAGGATTTCTAATGCATGGGTGACAGTGTCAAAAACTGAAATGACTGAAAATGGTCCATGACCAACTATGCCCGTTGATCCATCGCCAGCAAGAGACATAAATTCTCATGAGACCCTGCAGATGAATTTATGTCTCTGACCGATGAATCTGGCTGGCTGAAGGTCCATTCTGTCTGAGCCAAAAAAGCTTTGGTATTTTGAAAAAGCTGAATCAGCTTCCAGGACTGAAGACTGTCACCCATGCTAACGACACATTTATTTGATTTAACTCATTTAGCCTTGATGCACTACAGCAGGAGATGGGTCGACCATGATAATTCAAGGGTAGTGCCAGATTAGCTTGGCATCTGTCAGCGCCAAGCTAAACTGGCACTGCCCTTGAATTATCATGGTTGATCCATCTCCTGCAACTGGTACATAGTCATTAGATGACGCCTCCAAAATTTGGGAAATACGGTCGTCGGGCTGAATGAGTTAAACAACCATTTACGTTGACAGCGGAAAATGGCAAGGACCACATACACTTTTACCAAAACTCCTCGCGAACACCATCTGAGATTCTTCCACTGATACCAACAGGAAGGATAGCTACAAACACACTCAAACAGTGACTGAACAGAAAGAGTATACTACTCTCGTGCCTACCTTCCTCCACGATCTCACCTACGAAGACTTTGGATATGCCGGACATGGCGATGACAACATTCTGTGAGATGCTGGCTCCAGTAATTGACTGCATCAACTGCACACAGAGCAAGAAAATATTCTGATCAGCATGACAATAACTGAAGAAGACCTAAAAAAAAAGCCACAGCGATATGGAAAATCACAGCGGTTATGTCTGTTCAGATTTTAAAAAAATAAAAAATATTGTAATAAAATATATTTAAACAAATTAATAAGCACACAAATGCAACCACACTCTCTGAGTCACAAAAACCATGCACCAAATATATTATTTCACAAATTGGTGGAAATGTGTTCAAGACCGCTTGTGCACACTTTGTCTGGAACTACTGGTAATGTCTGGCAAATAGGCATTCAATGTCTTTTTTAAAAACTGGGATCCTCTGTTGAATGTAAAGTCCAATGCGGTCAAAGTCCCACACTTGTCCAATACAAACTTCATTGTACAATATTTGTACTGTCCAGAAATGCAGCTAAGACTGTGAAAAATAAAAATCATTTGACACAAGTACGTCACATGTCATCCCTCTCTTACCCTTCTAACAGCTGCTTTCGGAAATGCTGCTCGTCTATACATCTCATAACGGTTCAGCTGCTCCTCTGTGAAGTTGGACACCAGAACTCTGATCAGTGCAGATGAAATACAGGTATTTATTATTTTAAAAAATATGAATGTCCATATTCAAGGTCCAATATAACGGACCAGATCTCAGTTGCATGATCAAGCTTAATCCTCCACAAGCCATGAAGCAAGGTACTATGCTAAACCAGAGCACATTGCTTAGTGGCTTGTGCAGGATTTAAGCTCACTCATGCACACATGAAACTTTAACAAAGGTAAATGCTGAGAAGAGGCATTACATTTGCTGCTCTCTGATTCTGAACCAGCACACATAAAATGGGAACTTACAACTTTTTTACAGGTCAGCATCAGTACATTGTGGTACCTTGGACTCAGGCTGTCAGACCATGCTTCTGTAGTGCTAAATTTACAAAGACTTGTGAAGAAAAGACAGTGAGCATGCAAAAGGTCCTCAGCATGATGTCATCCTTAACTGGACCATGCACAGCTGTGAGCAGGCAAGTTAAGGCTCATGTTGGCCAAAGAACCTTTTGCTCACCAGGCATCTCAGTGGGAGCAAGAGATTTGTGCATGTTATATGTTGTGGTATACTGCAGTGTGGAACAGCAATACTGAGGTTGAACTGTAGTTTGTACTTCCTATTTCACAAGAGTGTCATTATCAACCAAAACAACCACCTAAAAGAGATACCAGTGCAACATTATATTTTCAGGTGGATGCTCCTGACATTAGTTTAGGGGAGACCACAATGTACTCGAGAACCAAAGAAGCAAAGGGAGATAACCCAGTAGAAACTACTGCACATGCTTCAGTACTCATTACATTGCTTATTACATTGCTCATTACATTGCTAAAGAAGGTTTCACAGTGTTACATTAAATAAAAAGATCATAAGAGAGGTTAAATTTATTGTGAAGAAAAAAATATGTAAAGTGTTCAAGCTGCTAAAAGTAGGTAGTGGCAGCCAAAATTTCATTGTAACTTGAGACCTTCCTTACATTGTTTTATTAATAGAGCATTAAGAAACAAACAAACAGCAAAAAAGATTTTGTAAATATGTTGATTAGTTCCTGAGATACAACATTTTAAACTTTTAGGCTTTCGTCCGTGGGCCGCCAACCTAATGAAAAGCCATTTTCAGACAAGGGATACAGAGACACTTAAGAAGATACAGGCTTCATCTTTTTATTTCACAATCTGTATTATCAGGAGAGTATCAGAAACAAATATGAAAACCATAATGCAGTACAATGATGTGCAACCAGTTGCTAAAAATAGAAAAAAAATCAATCGGAGCCGAGTTGACATTGCACAGAAGTCCAACTTTGTGACCATATTGTGAACAATCTTTCGCTTAAAATAACCTTTTGTGAGATGATTTTAACAAATATATATACAAAAAGTAAGCCTATTTTTTTCAGACTGTAATATACATAAACCTTTCTGATAGAAGGTGCCAAAGTCCAGAAAATGCTCAAAATGACATATCGCGGACATGAGCAACGACGCGCAACATGAAAATTAGCATAACTTCTGAACGCCTTGATGGATTTTCATGCGGTTTGGACACAAGTCAGAATATATATTCTGCTGCAATATTAATCCTCGCGCTGGGACCATATGGCGTTGAGGCGCGTCCCCTGGGTGGTGGATAGGGGGTCCCTCGTGAGAGGGGTGCACCGAATGAAATAAGGTGCCGTGAACCAACATGGTCTAAGGGAAGGTGACCCCGACAGAAAACCCCTGGTCCTCCTAGTAAGGGGGTTGGGCGTGGGGGTAGCTTCCCCACCCTGCAAAAAAGGAAATAGCTACAAAAACGCCGACGAAAAGACTAACAGTAATTCCTTTCCTGGAGGAGGAAGGTTCTTCTACTAGAAGACTTATGACGTCCTGTGGTGAAAGCCGGAAGTCTTCGGAAGCCACAGGACCAAGCCGCCTCTCTCTATCCAGGGACACAACCATGGGCACATGGAACGTCAAGACCATGTACCAGAGCGGCAAGGCCGCCCAGATAGCAGCGGAAATGCAAAAGTACAACCTTTCCCTGCTAGGTATCAGTGAAGCCAGATGGATGCAGTCTGGCCAGAAAAGGCTGTTAAGTGGGGAGATGATTCTGTATTCAGGTCATGAAGAGGAGAATGCCCCCTATATAGAAGGAGTAGCATTCATGCTGTCACCAGTGGCACAGAGAGCGCTGATGGGCTGGGAACCTCTTGGGCCAAGAATTATCACAGCAGCCTTTAGAACCAAGAAAAAGCTCAAGCTGAACGTCAGCCAGTGTTATGCGCCCACCAATGACAGTGACGAGGAAGAGAAACAAGAGTTCTACGACTGACTCCAGAGTGCCGTGGACAAATGTGCGGAGCGAGACATCACCATCGTCATGGGCGATTTTAATGCCAAAATAGGGGAGGACAACACCGGATACGAAGAGGTGATGGGGAGACAGGGACTAGGCTCGGAGATGAGTGAGAACGGGGAGAGGTTTGTAGACTTTTGTGCTCTAAACCGACTTGTCATTGGAGGCAGCATCTTCCCACATAGAAGAATACACAAAGCAACTTGGGTCTCACCTGACCATACAACAGAGAACCAAATAGACCATATCTGCATTAGCAGGAAATTTAGAAGATCCCTTCAAGATGTTCGAGTGAGGAGGGGAGCAGATGTCGCCTCAGACCACCATCTGCTTACCTTAAGAATGAAGCTCAAGCTAAAGAAAAGCCGCACAGAGACAACAAGAAGACAGCGCTATAATGTAGGCCTCCTGAAAGAAACTGGAGTTAGAGAAGAGTTGAAACTGGTGCTGTCCAACCAGTTTCAAGCGCTACAGGAGCTAGTAAATGAAGAGGAGGCGGTCACCACAGAGCAGCAGTGGAAGGCAGTTAGAGAGGCGCTGAACTCAACCTGCAAAGACACTGTAGGGTTCAGGAAACACCACCACAAGGACTGGCTGTTGGCACAGACCTTGAAGAAGATAGAAGCGAGTAAGCAGAAGAAAGCAGCGGTCAACAACAGTCGCACGAGAGCAGCCAAAGTAAGGGCACAGGGGGAATACTCGGAAGCCAACCGCGAGGTGAAGAGGAGTATCAGGGCAGACAAGAGGGCCTACACAGACAGCCTGGCAGCAGAGGCAGAAAAGGCAGCAGGCAGCAGCAACATGAAACAGCTCTACGACATTACCAGAAGATTGTCGGGTAAGTATGGCCATACAGAAAGACCAGTAAAAGACAAAGACGGCAAGCCTATTGCAGACAGAGCAGACCAACTCGACAGATGGGCCGAGTATTTTGAAGAGTTACTGAACAGACCTAGCCCACCCGACCCCCCCCCCCCCCGACATCCAGCCGGCAGAGACCGACCTACCCATCAGCTGTGACAGACCCAGCCGGGAAGAGATCAGAAAAGCAGTGGCATTTTTGAAGAATGGCAAAGCAGCAGGGCCAGATGGCATCCCAGCGGAGTCTCTGAAAGCAGACCTAGAGACAACAGTGGAGATGCTGTACCCACTGTTTGGAAAGATCTAGGAAGAGGAGGTGATGCCAGCTGACTGGAAAGAGGGGTACCTAATCAAGCTTCCCAAGAAAGGCGACCTCAGCAAGTGTTCCAACTACAGAGGAATCACCTTGCTGTCAGTACCAGGAAAGGTCTTCAACAGGATCATCCTAGAGAGAATGAAGAGCTCCGTTGACCCCCAGCTGAGAGACCAGCAAGCAGGATTCAGGAAGAACCGATCATGTACAGACCAAATCGCCACTCTCCGCATCATCGTGGAACAGTCTCTGGAGTGGAGCTCCGCGCTGTACGTCAACTTTGTGGATTATGAGAAAGCATTTGACAGCGTGGACCGAGAGACTCTGTGGAAACTCCTACGACACTACGGTGTACCCACAAAGCTCGTCCGCCTGATCAAGAGCAGCTATGATGGCATGACATGTCGCGTGATCCACGAAGGGCAGTTCACCAGGGAGCTCCAGGTCAGAACTGGTGTCAGGCAGGGGTGTCTGCTGTCTCCGTTCCTCTTCCTACTGGCCATAGACTGGGTCATGAAGATGACCACAGAGCACAGACGAAGTGGAATACAGTGGACACTGTGGACACAGCTTGACGCCCTCGATTTTGCAGACGACTTGCCATTACTGTCCCACACTCATCAACAAATGCAGGACAAGACCACGAGGCTTGCTGACATCTCGTCCCAAGTGGGCCTCACCATTCACAAACAGAAAACAAAGACAATGAGGCTAAACACAACCAGGGAAGAACCAATCTTGCTTGCTGGCACCTCGTTGGAGGAGGTGGAGTCCTTCACCTATCTCGGGAGCATCATAGAAAAAAAAGGCAGCACTGATGCAGATGTCAGAGCACGAATCGGTAAAGCCAGAGCAGCCTTTCTCCAGTTGAAAAAAGTGTGGAGTTCCAGAGAGCTGTCACAACACACCAAAGTCCGGATTTTCAACTCCAATGTAAAAGCAGTTCTCCTATATGGAGCAGAGACTTGGAGATTGACAAAAACCACAGTCAACAGAGTACAGACCTTCATGAACAGTTGCCTTAGAAGAATTTTGAAAATCCACTGGCCAGAGAAGATCAGCAACGTCAGACTCTGGGACAGAACAGAGCAGATAACAGCAGAGAATGAAATTGGGCGAAGAAGATGGGGATGGATCGGTCACAGCCTGAGAAAGCCAGCTTCCAGTATCACTAGGCAGGCATTGTCATGGAATCCCCCAGGGAAAGAGGAAAAGAGGTAGGCCGAGAAACTCCTGGCGTCGAGACCTCCAAGCTGACATCAAGAGACTGGGAACCACCTGGAGTAGAATCGAAGGAGAAGCACAGGACAGGAGTTGCTGGAGGTCTCTCGTCGACGGCCTATACCCAGGTAGGGGTGACAGGCGTAAGTAAGTAATATTAATGAAATCACTTCCATACATCATGTCATTCATGTTGAACATGCTACAAATAAAATAAAAGTATCATCGACAACATGTTGAAAGCACAAATATGACTGAAAAACTTTAACCAGTATACAGATTTTGAGGCCATTTGGCATGGAGGAAAAAATGGATATTCAGCTATGATTATGAACAGAAAACAGATGTAAAGAGACACCTGGAAATAATGTACGTCATAATTATATTGATGAATATATATGTCTAAAATAGCAGCTCGGCTTGATCTGAACCTTGCGAGACAGTCTGCACAGTCAAAGGACAGATGTAAGGACCAATGAAACCAGCTCACTGCTTGAGCAATGCAATCAGCACTGAACAAAAATGCACACTACAGCAGAGTGTTCTTGAAACGTTGGTAATGATCTCCAATGTTTACGGCAAAAGTAGTTGCGTCATCGACACTTTCTTGAAGCTTCATACTTTGTTTGCCGTATGCTTTAGTTCTCTGGAAAGTGTCCCTTTCGTATACTGTTTCAAGTGAGCTGTGATGCTGTCGTGGTTGATCTGGAGTCCCTCTAATCTCACTTCAACAAGTCTCAGCTGATGTGTCCTTTTGGTTAAAACTTGCTGCAAAGTCATTTCAGCCTGAAACTTGATATTAAGTGTCAGATTTTCTTTAATGCGATGCCGCACACTGGTCAGCTCCTTCCCCAACTGCTGAATGGTCAGTGTCATGCCTTTTCTTTCAGAATCCAATGTCGTGGTGGTGTTACCTAGTTCTGCTGGATTAGACGCTGCCACAATGCTAGAATCCAGTGTTTCCGCCAAAAACGAATCTACATTCCCCTTTTTCAGGCCAATGAGTCGATTCTTAAAGTTGCCCACTTTTACAACCCTCCTCCTCATTGCTGCAGCGGTCACAGTCTGCTGGGTCAATCTGAACCACCACCTACACATCATTTCGAATTTAGAGCCTTCGCATTTTCTAAATGACTCCAGGTCAAGAAGTAAGCGTTTTGTTGGCGACTGTAGTGATGCCAAGTGGCAATCGCCTGTCAAAAGTTGCTGTCTGGTGATGCCAAGTTGGTGTAGGTGTGGTCCTACACGTCGTGTCATGATGCTTCTTCATAAAATCCTCTTGCAGTTGTATAGTGTTCTGCTTTTCCCAGTTTAGCTTTGTCTCAGACACCAAACATCTCAGATGACTCTCTGTCAAGTCCGGAAAAAGGTTAAAAAGAAATGCTGGTGCGTCATCAAAAGTCTTGTGACACAATTCTTTCAGAAGATAAACTTGAAGAAGAAGTGAGTTATCCAGTGCACTGAAGGTGAGCAGGTCAGGGCGCCTCCCCCTCCCTTTGCTAGGATTAGGAAGACTTTCTTGAGTACAGTGTACGCCTCATCACCACCTAAAACAAAGGAGGTTGTTTAGTTAAATATAATGTTAATCAGTTTTAAAATACTGGAGGTTGTTTTGTTAAATATAATGTTAATCAGTTAAAAAATACTGGCGGTTCACTATCAATATCATGATGACTGAGTATGGCTCTTTACACAAACAGTACTCATGTCATTGTTTACCTTAAACATCTTTTGAGAAGGAAGATTTAATTAGGCCTAGAGTAAAGAAAAATAAAAAGCAGGATATTTTGATCATACTGAGTGTGACTAATTATTTATCTCGACGAAAGAAACGAAGAGAAATGATGAAATACTGGCCGCTCTGAGACTTATTTAATTTTGACAATGCCGCATAGTCGCTCATCAAATTATCTGCCCCTGGCTGTTATCACTCGCTTCGATGCCCGACAGTTAAACTTGAATATTTATAACAGATGAGCATCGACGTTTGAAATTAAATAGGAAAGTGATAAATGCATTTACAAATACATTACTAAGCAGCTAGTAAAGCTAACTGACTTCTGTAGTGAAGTATTTTTCTATATTCAATGGCACTTTCCATCCAAAGAAAGATGGGATGATCAATGAGGCTAAACGCAGTGATAGAAGGATGTGTATGCAAGAATTCCGAAGAATAATAAACAAAATAGCATCTAAACCATACAAATGACAATATAGCATAAATCTGCAAAGCGATTAAGCTTTTACTTACGTAGTTTTCGTGCAATTAGCTCGAAAGTGGAAGTACCGGTTCGTCTTCAGTCGTCGCCATTTTGAATTGTGGTCAGATGAAGTCGCGCGCAACGTGAGTGGGAAATTCCTCAAGCAGATTTTCCACCACATTTGCATAATTTAGCCTCCAACACCATCCTATAGATTTGACGTTCCTCTACAAAATGGTACCCAGATGTGTGTTTTTATACGTTCTGTTTTGCTAAAAAAAACTAAAATTTGTCCTTATTTTTGTGGAAAAACTACAATATTTCATGTGTGTATACAAAAATTACCAAACACCTATACCAGTTTGAAGCCAACATCATGACCCACATTTTGATACTAAATATAGCTGTGTAGCGTGTGTGTGGTAAATCTGCTGGCTTGTTGAATGGAGGGATCGTGTAGGCGCTTACGCGAAGCAAATGCCGGGAAGTCGGCCTGCGGCTCGCGCGAGCCGAAACCCATGCTTTAAAGTTTATTTTTGCATTTTTTTCACACGAACAAAACATATATCATATTATCATCATTGGAAAGAGGAAAGGACCTATATTATTTTGACATAAGAATGAAAACAATCGGTGCAGTAGATGCATGATAAATTTGAGTTGAAGTTGGCACAAAATGCAGCGATTTTATGCTTGATGGTAGCCGATTGGCGAGGCTGCCACTACCTACTAAAAACAAGATGATGACTGCCATCATGTAAAATAGGAATGGGATGCAAGCAAATAAACAAGTGCTTATTTCTGTCAATTTCATTTTGAGTCTCATCTTCAACTCACTGCATTTTTAAACGCTCCTCCTCCAGTTTTTCTTTCTTCCTTGCGTGCTCTTTTTGTTCTTCCTCAGAGATCACATGTTCAGCTCTCCTTTTTTTCTCAGCTGGTGATTCTGATGTTTGTTTGGCATGTGCCTTGTCAGGTGTAGTGCTTGTGCTGCTGTGTCCCTCATCCGGAGGATGTGGTTCTTCGCTACTGGATCTGCTGTGTCTACTGTCACTCTCGGACAGTCTGTGTTCCCTCAATGTTGAAGGTGAGATTTTACTGGGACTCGGGCTTGCGGATTCTTCTTTAGTCTTTGCTTCTGATTCCATTTTACTTTGAATAACCTGTAACACAAAAAATTATACATTATCAAATACACCTCACAACATTGAGTATTTGTAGTTCACAATACTAAATTTGGCAGCTTATAATAATTTTACAGAAAATAACATGAAGTGACTACTAGTAATAGTATGAGGAGAGACTTCAATTGTTCAAATTCCCGCCTGTGCATTCTTTAACTTGGGCATTTGTGCAGTATCAACAGGTCACACTGAATCAATCGATACAATCAAGCCACCTTCACAATAGGATGCTTTCCGAGAACACACGAATCGTTTGCTGTTTACTACAAGACATGAGACATAGCTCTAATGAGTACTAAGACTAACTTAGTAAGACGAGACATGAGATATGTACAAAACGATTTTCGCGTGTAATATCAATAAATCATAAATGTAAGCAGCAAATGCTCTGCAGACCATTAAAACGAAATAGATGAGAACTAGTGCTTACAAAATTAGCAAATAATGTAACTAATAATGGCATTTGTCTGCGTTAAAATGATCGAAAAGAAGATTACATCTGTAAACAAACACACACTAAAACCGGAAGTCAGTTGTATGATTTGTGGGAATGCGAATTCCGATTACAAAACACTAATAAAACAGGTTTATTTCTTAACAGCACTTTATTTGTTATTTCTTAAAGACCCATACGGTTACCTGAAATCTACTGATACGCAAGAGGACAAATAATCGATTTCTTTCGGACTACTTCGGCTTACCTACGCCACTTCCGGTTATGAGTAATGTGGTTGGGCTCCAGTTTCCATTTGTAGCCAGTGATACAAATATCGTACGATACTGCGATCTCTTTCAACCTTTGCATGAAGGATTTACCGTGTAAACCGCTGAAATTTGGAGACTCAAGAATAAACTCCTGAAGGCCAGGGTAAGTCTGTGTTTCCATATTCGTACATTTTCAGGTTTTAGACCATACGTTAGATTTGAAGAGGCAAAGTCCTATTTTGGTCGAAAGCCTTTGCCAGTCGTGACCTCTCACCTGTTTGCCAGCTGAGGTGGTTTGTCGATAATATCAAAGGATAGTTAATCAAGAAATACAGATACCGCATAGGCTGTACATTGCCCTTTTCCCAAAAGTTCAGACTCTTCATTCCGAGGACTTGATGTGAGTGTGATATTTCCTGCCAAGATTAATCAGCTGTCAGAAACTAAGGCACCTATCAGAGCATCGCTGCTCTTTGTTGACAAAGCAAAAATAAAGCAACTACAACCAAGTTTAGCACTAGGATCTTGGCTCATATCATGTTTGTGTATCACTGTATGTGTGTGTGTGATTGTGTGTGTACTGTTAGAATAAAACACAACAACAACAAAGTAACATATTCCTGAAAATCAAGACCGAGGTTATCAATTTCATGAAATCGGTAATCATTTTATAATTATTGCAGTATTGCTATCATCTTTCACTTTTAAACTGCAATCTACACTTAGTTTTAAATGCTCTTATAAAGTTATTTTAGTCTTTTAAAAGACACCTTTATTTATTAACAAAATATTGATCTCACACTTGGCTTGGGTTTATTTATTTCTGTGACAACAGGCTAGCCATGGAAACAATCTTAAATCAGCACTTTTGTAGTGTTTCAGAATGGTTTTACTGATTATATAGTCTACTTTCTGACTGGCTGTCAGTGAATTTTGTTAAGGTGACTGATTACTGCAGGAATCACCTCATCAAAGTGCTGCTGAAAGCAAAAAAGTTAATTCTTGCAACATCAACAGGTTTTAATTTACTTTATCAAGAATAGTATGAAGAATGCATGCTGTCACTGTGTCAATATAAAACACTTTCATTTAGCTGAGTTCAGTCGCCATCCTGATCTGATTTTAGGATGTTTGTTATTGATCTCGGCCCAACATCTTTCTTGACCATCACACAGGCAAAAAGTAAAGAATTTATTGGAATAAACACAGTGTGCCAGTGAAGTTAACAGGACTGTGTGGGGGGTGTTTGGGTATTTTAATATAACGACTCATGACGGATACCAGAATGATATATGTTTTAAATAGTCACAGTGTTTATGGACTTCGTCGGAACGGTGCCCTCTGAGTCTAAATACCCGCACTGTACTATAGCGACGGGCCTCAAAGTGCAGCTTTAACCGTTAATGTTTTTATGTTGCCTAGATGGGAGATTATTTTCCTTTCGATGGTAATTTGTTTCTGTTCTTAACTTGTATTTTTATGTTCTAGCTTTAGTCAAGTAGGAATTTAACAAAAGAGCATAGTGTGTTCAGGAGACTTAGGGCTGTCTTAGCATTCTGTTTGTGTCAGGATGGTTCGGGTCGGGATGAGGCCACTGGCGCCGCGCAGCCATTAGATGCCTTGGCGACGGGCTTCACCCGTCCCGAGTCATTGTCCATTGCTCTCTGTTATTGTAATTTGTGGAATGAGCAAGTGAGTGAATGTGTTTGTGAGCAGCACCTGCGGTGGCAAGACAAGTTTTGCTGTGTATGATTTTTTTCTATGATCTATCACAGCAACAATAAAGTCATCAATAAAGTCATCTTGAATTTAGCCCCAACACCTTACAGCGGGAGATGGATTGACCATGATAATTCAAGGGTAGTGCCAAATTAGCTTGGCGTCTGAAGGCGCCAAGTGAATCTGGCACTACCCTTGAATTATCATGGTCGATATATCTTCTCCAGCTGGCACATGGTTGTTAGGTGACACCTCTAAACTTTTGGAAATGCGGCTGTGGGGTTATATGGGTTAAGTAATTTGTGCGTGCAGAATGTTTTGGGTTGGGCCCGTCTTGCCTAAGTTTTATGTGTACATAGAGGCGGCAGGCTATTCTGGCACTACCAGTTAACTATTTTGGACGATTCATATAATCCGTAAAGGGCATAAATGGATTAACTACTTCAGTATTTACTACTTACAACAGTTACGACTGGTCTGACCCTTCTGTCATCAACAGGTGACACGGACTAACCTACAGCGAAACTTGGGACTACTGGAGTGTTTAGGTCATCCATTTCCTTGAACTCACCTCTTGCAATGTTTTCATTACAGCTTCATTGGCAGTGCCTATGAAAATCATAACAGCAAGAAGCATGGATTCTCATGAGGCCTCTGTAGCCTGCCCCGGCACATGACATACCATCTCTTACAGATCAGTGTCAATGCTGTCAATCTTTCAGTATGTTGTTCAACAAAGGCAATTCTCTACAGAAGTCTGTTACAGTTTAAGCTGAATAACTTTTAAATAATCTGATGACCACTGCCTGGGAGGAACCCAGATGTATGTGGGGTCATCACAAGGCATAGAAACTGCAGGGGCTTATAAAGATCTCTACCTTGCAGATTTTCCACATTATACACTACAGTACAAGTACAAAACATTGGTCCTACCACCTAAAACTGGCAACATTTAACTTGTACATGTGGCCTCAGTGCATAAATTCTGCCCTGCCACCAAGTGAGCGACACTGACTGACAGTCTGTTTAACTTTCACAGTTAGGATGCCTAGCTATGAATTTGATTTACAGATTTGCAGAAGCCTCATAAAATTTATGGTTGTTGTGAAATTGCCTTGAATTTGAAAGGAGT
Source organism: Semisulcospira habei (assembly GCA_036245525.1). Classification (NCBI taxonomy): domain Eukaryota; kingdom Metazoa; phylum Mollusca; class Gastropoda; family Semisulcospiridae; genus Semisulcospira; species Semisulcospira habei. The sequence goes on along the minus strand of BTPG01000006.1, from coordinate 82,542,735 downwards.
CACCAGGTGCAGCTTTTGGGTCATAAGTTATAGCAGTCTGCAAGTGCAAGCCAGATTTGTAATTGTAGAGATGCAACAGGCAAGAGCTCAAAGACAAACATGGCAGTTTGAGTAAGAGGCTTCGGCACATGGTCTTACTGAAGCTGTCATGTTTGTCTTTGAGATTGAATGTTCTCATTATCTTTCTTTGTCTTCTAAAACTTTCCGCAATAGTACTTGTATAGATCTTGTTTTACAGTTTTACCTGTAGACACTATAGTAGGAGATGGATTGACTGTGATAATTCAACTAAGGGTAGTTCCAGATTAGCTTTTCACCATCCGCGCCAAATCTGGCACTAACCTTGAATTATTCTCAGTTGCTCCGTCTCCTGCAACTAGTGCATAATCGTTAGGGGGCACTTAATTTGGGAACTAAGGCCTTGAGGTTAAGTGGGTTAACCCTCCAGTCCTGATAAAAGTTCATCTCAATTTGGACTGTTCATGATAGTTCAAGAGCATACCACACATGTATCCAACATTTGGGCTCTATACAAATTCGTGGGTCTATTTATTTCCAGCGCACATAACTTTTGTATAACAACATGCACAAAATAAAAAGACAATGCAAATGCTGTAAACCATGCAGGTGTCTCTGTCCATTACCTCAAAGCATATATTTATTATCAGTATGCCAGATGGCAAAGGTTTCTATTCCAGAATAAGTAGACCAAGTGTTATCTGACCTCTTGGGCTTGTTAATATCAAGTGATAATAAGAGTGTAGGAAGCTGCACACCTCTTCTTGGGAATATTTTTAGTGCTGATGCAGCCACTGCTATTTTTGCTGGAATGTTTTCTTCTAAACTTTTACTTTTAGTGAAAATCTGTTAAATGAATGTGATTTCTGGTGATGGTTTGTTCCAGGTACTGCCAGTCACGTGCAGCAGATGATGGGTGGACCATGACAGCTGAAGGGTTGTACCCTTCAGCTGTCATGGTCAACCCTTCATCAGCTGCACATGGCTTTAGCCTAACAATGGCAACTACAAAATGATCTGGACGATCATTTTGTTGTTTTCACTGTTTAGTATTACTATTAGTGTCTGTTGCAGGAGATGGTTTTGTACCAAGATAGCTCAAGGATAGGTGTCTCTT
>BTPG01000006.1:82497013-82541100 GCA_036245525.1 Semisulcospira habei | reverse complement strand
CTATTTCCTACTACCCCTCTTATAGAGGTGATGAATTACGCTACGACCATCCCATGCCTGTGCTAATGAGGGAATTTTACATACACCTTCACCCTTCAGAGTTAGACATCACCTCTGGGAAATATATTGACTATTACTGTTATGGTACCCGATTTAAGATTAGCTTGGCACCTCTGGACGCCAAAATACATCACCCTCCATATTGGCTGTTATCGTTCAAGGGTAGAGCCAGATTAGCCTGGCACCTGCGGCAACTAAACACGTCACCCTTTAGCATGAACCAGCTAAACCTGTGACACTAGTTGTGACATTCACAAACCAATTAACCAGCTAATACAAGCTCGTGATGGTTTTATGTTTAGTTGCTTGTGTGTTTAACCCAAAATAATCTCCTCAATTTGACACACAGCTGTTGCCCATCATTGCAGCTGACGTTGACAATTTTCATATGTTAACCCCACAATTCGTAACAGTCGGATCCTCCTGGTGCACAACTAGACCAGGCCTTAGAGCAAGAAGCATAGATTCTCATGCCCCTGCGACCGCAGGGGCTCATGAGAATCTATGCTTCTTGCAGATGGGTCTGAGCCAAGAAAATGAACTTGCCTGGACTGTATATTTATCATCATACACAATACGCCAAATTCCCCGGAACATGAATACAGGTCAACTGAATTTCTCCCCAGGTAGGAACTTTTTTGGTTTGGTAATGTTACTTGGCCAACGCTTGTGCTGCGGGATCAGTGTCTATACTGTAAACAGACATGTCCGGTCAAGCTTATGACCTTGTTTGCTTGTCTAGGAAGGTTAGTCATCCGACTCTTGAATATAACCACTTAATCCCTTGACTGCCGAGAGAAAGTCAACACGATCCAGCTGCAAGAGACACAGATCCTCATGAGCCCCCGCGACTGCGGGGGCTCATGAGGATCTATGCCTCTTGCCGGCACCGCGTTGTCCATGTACCCTAGGACGGCTGCGGCTCTCCCTCGACTGACCGTGAAGGGGTTAACCCAGAAAACTCTCATAAACTTGAAGTGTAACAAAGCCACACACACGTGGTGTGTACAAAGCTATATAAATCTATTTCCTGGCAAACTCAACGAGTTTGTGAGATATCTTTTACCTGTCTGAGGCACAGACGCTCACGGACACAAAAAGACTGAGGAAGTCACATGTATGTGGATTTTGTATTCCTAACCGAAGAAGCTCACGAGAATTTGCGTCTCTTGCTTGCTTTCTATCTAAAAGGCGTTCAGATCCACATATGCCACAGGCAGCTACAGGGCTTCAAGAGGATCTGCGCCCCAAATCAGATCAATATACATGCATGTTCCTGATGTGGAGGGATGACGAGGATGACGTCCACTTGTAACGAGCAGCCATACCATTCTGGCAACATGATCAGCACGCATACCAAAAAAAAAAAAAAAAACTCCAAAAAAAAATCGAGATGGTACACATTTAATCCAAAACAGTATTACAAGTCCGCTTTTTCCCCTTCTGAGAATTAAGCGTACGCACTGAAGTGTACGGAGCGTGCGCCTTCTCAGCGGAGAGAGTTGCTATCTGAACCATCACACTAGTACTGCACGGCCGCATGGACACTTGTGATTGTATATTTATCACACACAACGCGTGATTGACGGTGCAACGTCAGCAAAACGTGTGTGTTTATTAGTTCGTTATGCCTCTTGCAGACGAGTTTCAAGAGCTGCGGGAGTGTACGAGTAGAATGGTGTAAGGTACACATGTTAGACACCTGCTACCTATGAGAGCTCGGGGCCCCGCCCTTCCTACTTCTGTGACCCGGTACCCTTGTAGGGTGACATCAGAGTTGTACTATTACTTAGAAATACAAAGCGCACACAGACGTCTGAAACATGAAGACGTAACTTTTGTGAATTCCTGAAGAAATAATTTCCAGCGAAAAAAAAAACAACCGGGTTTGTTCTATAGCATGCCCATTCAAAGTGGCACAGCTGCAGTGTGCCTAAATCTATAACCATCTATCAGTTTATCCGTCGCAAACTATAGGCCATAACGCGTCACTTTACAAAGTGAGCTACATGTAAGTCCGCCACCAGTCGCTACGGTTTTTTTTTTTTTTTTTTTTTTGGGTAGCGAGATCACGTGGTAAGGTTTGCGCTAACGGGTTGGTCACGTTACGTAGCGATGAAAATGTGATAACTGTTACGTGGTCTTTCGAGCAGTAATGTTAGCGGGACGACAGTCGTTTGGGGAGGTTGGCGGGGGGGGGGGGGGGGGGGGGGGGGGGAGGGTGGGGCGCCGGGGGAGACCGCAGGAGTGGGTGGGTGTTGGGAGACCACAGCGGGTGGGGGTGGTACTCTAGCCCCAACTACTTTGTGTGTGTGTGTGTGTGTGTGTGTGTGTGTGTGTGTGTGTGTGTGTGTGTGTGTGTGAGCCGACCCCCCCCCCCCCCCCCCCACCCCTTTCTCCGAGATTCCTACGCCACTGTGAAACAAAAATGTGTTTAAGCGAAACTGCGGTAAAGACTTCAAGTACCAACTACAATGGACCCACCGCAGTCAATCTGGCATGATCGCGGTCAATCTGTCCCTCACGACTTGCTTAGTCCTAATCACGTGAGGATTCGAATTCAAGCGATTGTTAGTGGTCTACATCTAGTGAAGAGACAATACCGGTGTATTGCCTATGTTCCACCTGACCCACAGTACATACATGTGCTGAATAGCGGTGCTGCCAAAAAGGTCGCAGGAAATGGTACCCACGTGTACGATCACCTTTCATCATAAAGAGAATGTTCTCTCGTGAATCGTCCTCAAGACAGGATCAATGGACGCCACCCATCTCGAAAATGAAAGGCCTGCAACGAATCTGCAAGAGACATAGATCCTCATGAGCCCCCTGCGGGGGCTCATGAGGATCTGTGTCTCTTGTGAGTCGAAGAAAAATCAGATTTGTGTACACTTAATGTATAATACAATGAAAAAACAACCAAACATCCAAACACCATTGTTGTGGATTCATGAAGTAGCTTTCTTCTGCCAATCGCCATGAAGTTGGATGTCAATATATTCTGTATGTTATTGTATTCCACGGAGTCTTCGATGTAATATGCTTCCACTTTTTCTGCGTTCAAATGTTCTAAGCATAGTGATGTAAACGCCTGTCGTCAATGCAAGAGATGACGCAGGGTTCGAGCCCAGATTCCATCCTCGGATTTTCTCTTCCCCTAAGTGGCACCAATACTGTCCCGGTTCGCAGAGACCATGGGGACGAAGTCCCCCGCAGTGCGCGAGCCCACTGCGGCCGAGTTCGGCCCAATGGCCTTTGGCGGGCTGGGATATCGGACGCTGCCTGTGCGGGCGCGCGTGTCATCTGGCGTCCATACAGCAAAAGGAAGATAAAAACTGCGGAAAACAATGTCTTTGATCCCAGTCTTTTGCGAACGCGCGCGTCTGGGTGGTTGGGTGAAAACCCCAATCACCTACAAGTGTGCTGGTCTGTGATTTTGGACCTCACGGCCTGAGGCCGTGAGGTCCAAAATCACAGACCAGCACAGATTTGTGCTTAAAAGGTCGTGGGTTTCGAGCCCCAAGGGAGCAATAAAAAAGATGTCGGCAGAGGATCCGGCTTAATCGCGATTCGATTTTGATCAACTTAGAATGGTGTACACATTATGGTGTTGAGTGGAATGAGGACAGGGAAGGCAGCAGATGTGTGTGTGTGGGCGTGGTTGTAGTGATGGAGAGGGGAGGGGGGTGGGGGAGGGTGAGTGAGTGAGAGTAGCTGGTGAAGGTGAGAGGTGGGGCGGTGATGGCGATGGGTGTGTGTGTGAAATTTGTGATTTAGAATTTTGGAGTGATACTACTGACGGCCAGTTAAATATGCTATAGACGAGATATTCGGAAACAGTTGTGACACTATCCTTCAGCTATCACAATGGACCCATCTCCAGCGGCACCACAGCAGTTCCCACGATGCAGATAACCAGAATGATTAAGATGCTGATTGTATTATTATGCGGTCTTTACTGATTACGTCTTCAAAGATTTTTTTCAGGAAGCATAAGATTCAATACTGTGCATCCTGAAAAGAACTTTATGAACACAGATAAACAATAAAGATCGTCTAACAGTACTTAGAATAGTAATAAGTACACACACTTACTGCCGACAGGGTGATTAGGAATTATAATAGCTATATATACTGGCGAGCAAAACAAATGCTTTTTTATCATCGGAAACACTGAAGTGTTTCCGATGATTACAAAAATGTCGCTTTTTTTTTTGCTTGTCAGTATATATCTGAAAAATTGTTTCCTCCAAGCTTGAGCTGATCTATGAATGATGCCATTGTTGTAACCTGACACTAAAACACATTTCTATAGAATCATTGTGCAAGGAACAAAGGGCAATAATCTTAGCTTAACCCCCTTGTGTGGGCAGCCACCGGTACTATTTACAGCACCGGTGGCTGCATGCACAAAGGGGGTTAACATATAACAGTAGGGGAGAAGGAAAAAAGTCACTTGCGTCTAGATGACGGTCAGTTCTCAGTAAGGTTAATATTCACAACAGGTCTACACACAAAGCAGTCATGTGGTAACTGTCAGACCCACATTCATACACGATCATAGTGTGCCGGTTGCAAGCTGTTGCAAGTCAGATGATTTCCTCAAACTCACGATGTAAATGGGCCTCATTTTTCCCAGTATGATAAGAGTCCGACATAGCTCAGGCGGTTAAACGTCGGAGCAGGAGAGCGAAGGGAATCGCCGGGTCGTGGGTTCGAATCCCGTCCTGGTCCCGGTAGCTGGACTCACAATCCAGGGTGGAAAAACGGATTTGTTCAATAGCATTTCCGTTGAAAGGTCCTGGTAAATCAAAGTGGCACAGTTGGAGTGCGCCTGAGTTGATCAGTGTTCAGGTCGTACTCCATAGGCAATAGATTTCCCTGTCCCCCATCACCCGCCCGTCAGGGCCGTCCATGATCACCTCGGTGCTGTGGACGTTAAACCCGAACGAACTAACTAACTAACCAGTATGATACTGCAAAAATCGAATAAATTACCACTTTCTGTAGGGGAGGCCTCACGCGAGACAGTGACACTTAGTGATGGGGGCGTTTCTCTTCAAGATTTTGTTAACCCATTTAGCCCCGAGTCTTTACAGCAGGAGATTGACCATGATAATTCAAGTGTAGTGCCAGATTAGCATGGCGCCTTCACCATGATAATTCAAGGGTAGTGCCAAATTAGCTTGGCGCCTTCAGGCGCCAAGCTAATCTGGCATTAACCTTGAATTATCATGGTCAAACAACCTACTGCAACTGGTACATAGTCATAAGGTAACACCTCCAAAATTTGAGAAATGGGACCTTGGGGCTAAAAGGGTTACGGTTGGAGCACCTTTTCAGGCAATCCGCTTTCACATGTAAATCTCTTTACTCGGCAAGGCATCGATTTTCATAAGCCCCTGTACCTGACTGCGCTAATGATATTCTATGTCTGTATTACAGAGCGGATTGTAGGCATACGTGGCTCCCTTCAAAAGTAATGTTTATACTTGCAAAAAGCCTAGATTCTCATGAGCCCCGGCATCTGCTGTGGCTCATGAGAATCTAGGCCTCTTGCATATGGTCGAGAAATTGCAACAGTCTAACATCTGATCACGACTGTTACGCTCCCATGGGCTCATGAGAATCTAGGCCGCTTGAAGATGGATGATGGATTTTATCTTCAACACTCGACTTTTACAACATCGTGCCATGCTCATATTCATACGCGCACAAAGTCCGTACATAATTATTCAAATCAGAGGGCCGTAAAATGGGTTCTGGGTTAATCAGATGCCCTTAGAGGCGGAAAAACAGGGCCTCGTAAATCGCGACGTAAACCTGTCCTCTGAAAGGACTCGCAACTAGCACGGGCTCCCTCGAAGTTTCACCTTTTATAGGGGGACCGAGTAAGCACCCATTCAACGCCGCCTAAAGATAAGCACTGACTTAAAGGCATAGTGTAGCATAACATTTCTAAAATCTGGTTACAGCAAACTGTACACTGTTGCAGTACACAGAAATGGATTCTTACTGCTGTGATTGACAAAAAAACAAACACCACCACCACCACCATTTAGTATAAACATTTATTTACTGTGTTCAGTTTTCTTTCAGTTTCCCAAATAAAATGGTGAATATAATGTTGGAATTTGGAACATTTTCTCAACCTCCTGCTCAGTCCACTCTTGACCATTCCACAGAATAAGCATATGTTTCAAAAGACATAAAATATGCTCCAAACTTGAGTGAATCAAAACTGAAAACGGACTATTCTGGATAATTATGACTAATACAAATAAATTTATGTCACTGTATACTTATCTACCAATGCCAGGACACATTTCTACACATATCAGACATTAATTCTTCCTTTAGTTTTTCCAAGTTATGTGATTCAGAACTTTACAAGACAAAAAAACAAAAAGGTGTGCACAATTTTTCTTCTCAGGTGAAGACACAGGAGCTTTAAGCCAGGAGGTACAAAACAAAGAGCGGGTGTGGTCCGACCTGTAACGTTACTATAGGGGTGCACAGTTTTGTGTCGAGGTCTTGAGGTGGACTTGAGTCACCTTGCCGTGTTTACACACTCAGAATGCTAGAACCCTTTCACTTCTACAGCGAAGTGACACACGTTTAGAGTTGCATTCGTTTCAAAATAAATGCTGCAGGTGATGGGTAGACCATCATAATTTAAGGCTAGTGCCTGATTAGCTTGGAGCCTATGAACACTAGCCTTGAGCTATCTCGGTCGATTTGTCTCATTCAACTGGCGCTGGCTGTTTGAAAGAATGTGAGATTCTGTTGACAAACCCTGGGCTTCCTGAAGCTTTGTTACAGTAAAAGTGAGAGGGAACAATCTTCCTGAGACGTTCTCAGCTGAAATAGCCTGGCGAAACAAACTTTACAATGTATCACTAAATGAAAGTAATAACCTAACCTTAGAGCCACAGCTACGGGCAGGCGACGACCGACAGTGATTTATCATGGTGCTTACCTTAGGTTCATCGCATTTCAATGCGAGTCGAACAATGTCCAAGGTCAATTCAATTTCGGAATATTATTGTGTCATCCCCTGCCTGCAACTATGACCGTGCAAACAAAAAAAGAATAAGAAGTATGAAATGTGAAAATCTGCAAACTGTCCGTGTTTTTGTTTTTTTCTTTCAATAAAAATCTTAGATGAATCATTACAACTGTTGTAAGACCTTTTGCAATTCAAAGTACTTTGCGTACTCTGAACAAGCAATTGTCGCTAATAAACCATAACTCTAACCCTTATTCCATTTAGCCCCACGGCCGCATTTCCAAATTTTTGGAAGCGTAAACTAACGACTATGTACCAGCTGCAGAAAATGCACTGACCATAATTCAAGGGTAGTGTGAGATTAGCTTGGCGCCTGAAGGCGCCAAGCTAATCTGGCACTACCCTTGAATTATCAAGGTCAGTTCATCAGCTGCTGTCTGACGTCGGGGCTAAATGGGTTAATCAACGCCACCCCTTCCCCACTCTCAGGGGCCACACCAATGCTCTCACCTTTTCTCAAAATGTCGGGCCATGTTCACGTGTCTGCTCAGCAGGAAACGTTAAAGTCCATAGCAAACACGATCATGCAGCCATTGTCCTTAACATTATCTGACCCCCTTCAAATAAAAAACAAAGATGTACTTCATGGCCATAAAGATACTGAAAAAAAATCTAACCGAACCCAAACTTCATGCAAAGGGAGGACTCATGAGGATCAGTGACTGTTGGTGATGGGAGACATTTCGCTTTAAGACTTTGTTATGGCTGCAGCACCTCTACAATCATGTAATCCACGATCGCATGTCGACTGATTCTGTCTGCAAGAGGCGTAGATTCTTATGTGCCCCTGCAACTGCAGGGGCTCATGAGAATCTATTCCTCTTGCTGGAACGGATCAACGTCAGTGCTCGAAGGAGGACAAGAGGGTTTATGCTGTGAGTGCTTATCCACCCGAGTTACTGACACGCAAAACCGGTTTAATTGAGTGCACCCTTCACCCCACATCCTTATAAACCGGATGTATGGAACTTCGAGTGAAAAATGGGGTAGGGGGAAAGGGAGGTAGAAGGGCGAACTAAAACGGAGAAAATTAGGGGAAAAAAACCTAAAGTAAAAAACTAAAACAGCCATGTATGGAGAGTAAAGTGTGTGTGTGTGTGTGTGTGTGTGTGTGTGTGTGTGTGTGTGTGTGTGTGTGTGTGTGTGTGTGTGTGTGTGTGTGTTTGCGTGTGTGTGGAGGTGAGGTGGGGTACAGATTTGTGGGGAAGGGGTGGGGGGTGGTGGAGGGGTCATAAAAAGAAGAAAAAAAAGGAAAAAAGAAAAGAATCTTCGTTACAACTAAGACAGGCGCAGGGTGGCCGTTGAACACTCATATTAATCAATCTTTGAGGAGGCTGTCGGGCATACTCCTTTTTTCCACCTATTTACCACAATGAAGACGCTGATCAGCGCAGAGAATTGAGGGAGGCAACCAGTTTGCCTATTCACGTGTGTATCCGTACATTTTCACTCCTTGTCCCAACTGCAGGGGATGGATCAACAGAAGCATACAGAAACAAGCAGTGCCTGATCTAACTCCATTCACTTGAATTATACAGTTAACGCCAAAGCCGATGAGGCGTAAACCATGCTGACATCATGGTCGACCCATCTCCCGCGCAGAAGACTATCGTAAAATGTAAGGTGCCTGTTCGTGAATCCTGAAAGTGAAAGCTCTACAGTACCCTCAAGGTCAAAACAAAAAAAAGGTACTAAGGTCAATGACGGCCAAAGCCGCTTCCTTTAGATCACCGGGCGTTCTCGGCGGTCTAAGCGATAAAAGTGCTTTCCTTCCCCTCCCCCCCCCCCCCCCCCCCCCCACCCCCGCCGCTTTTAAAACACGGACATACGGATATCACTTTTACACACACAAATAGATATACACACACGTCAACCGCCCGATCCGCAACCGCCCGACCCCTCACTCTCTACCCTACCTCTCCACCTATAACTCTCTAACCCCCCCCCCCCCCCCAACTCTCCCCCACGCACACGCTGGTAAGGCAAACCTGTTTTTTACAATGGGCAAACAAAGCCCCGCCAAACCTTACGTAAGGGGCATATGGCGGAGGAATATCCTACAGCCTTGGATAGCCTTGGCGTATCTAAGTGAGCGAGGTGGTTTAAAAAACATTTCAACGGTGCATTACACACAGAATAAACTCCACACATGGTACAACACTTTCGTAAAGCTTCGTCGCGCCTCGAACGCAAACGTTTACTTTCCGTCTTTCTCCTCTGCGTCTATCGACAATCCTTAACCCTTTGTCGGTAGCGCTTTTTATCGCGGTGATTCCTGCATGAATCATCGCGACAGAAAGCGCTACAGACAGACAAAGGGTTAAACATACTAAAGATTACTATCAAAGTCCCCCCCCCCCCCCCAACCCCCATACCACCACCCTTGTGCACGCAACCTCCGGTAATGTTTGTATGCACAAGCGGGCTAACCCATTTAACCCCAAGGACGCATTTCGCCAATGTTAGACGTGTCACTTAACAACTAGGGCCTATATAACCAGTTCCAGGAGATGGGTCGACCATAATTCAAGGGTAGGGCCAGCTTGAATTATCATGGTCGATCCATCTCCTGCGTTGGGCTAAACACAAGCAACCAGAGACCATGCCCACCAAATGGATCAACAAATACCGACTCTTTTAGAGCTTAACACAAGCAACCAGAGACATCACCCCCCCCCCCACCCCCACCCCCCCTTTTCCCAGGCCCGACGATTATGAAAACGTAACGTATGCTCACAACGAGTGAACAAAAAAGTACGAGTACGACACAAACCCACACCGCTCCACAATCTGAAAGGACATACACGACACACTTCTGCAATTTTCCGCGATTTTTGGGGGGACCCTTGCGGGTTCGAGGCCGCGTATATACTCAAAATCACAGACCCGGCACTGACACAGAGATACAGCATTCCTGTCCATGTTACGACCGTCACGGTTCGTGGGTCTGCAAGCTGTTTCGTCTCTGTGTAACGTAATTGATCCATACCTGCGGTGCATTACAACGCCTGTCACATATAAAACAAACACGTCGCCTTGGCTGTCGGTCAACATGTGCGCCCTCGTCACAGCTAACGCAAAAGGTCCTCGGGCTGACGCCGGCCGCCTGTTGGTCCGCGCACGGCCGTGCGCGGACCAACAGGCGGCCGGCGTCGGCCCGAGGACCTTTCGGCTTCACAGCTACACTACCGCCTTCCTAAACATCTGGCGCATTCGACTAAAACAGATAAACACGTTGTTTACTGTTTGAATCATATTTCCAAACTCTATGTTATTTATGGCCGTGCGTGAATGTGTGCTGGCTGGTTGAATAGTCAACTTTTGGTGTAGTCACAATTTAAAGTGGGGTCCCCTCCCCCTACCCCCACAAACTAGAAGGTTGTCGTCGTTTCCACACAAGAGCGGCCCGATAATTTATGCCTGGCCACGATTTCAAAATACTGAAAAGATAATACTGACAGGGCATGATATACTGGCTATCAAAATGAATGGTCACCATCAGAAACATTTCCTTGCCCAGCCCTTTGGTCACAAATCACAGTTCAGCCTACACTGTCGAATCACAGCTACAACCACACAGCACACCACACATTTATGAACGCAGATCAGCCGCAGTAGTCCGCGCATCATCGGATATAACGCGGTTGCGGCTGTGGCGCCCAAGTAGACAACCAATGTGTCCTGTGGCCGCCTCCAGCCTTAGTTGGGGACGGCCAGAGAACCTTTTGCTTACTGCATAATTAAAAAAAAAAAAAAACGCCTATGTCAGTTTTGCCCCACATCAACGCGACCGCCAATAACGTGGTCTGTGGTTGACAGGGATCGCGATAACATGAGGCTGACCAGCAAATTAACAACAATAATTAACACCCACTGACCTCGCCAAAGGCACCGCGCCCGATGACTTTGAGAGACTCGAAGTCGTCCACGCCAAGCCGTGAGCGCTTGAGTCGCAGGAACTCTGTCTCCTTGATGGCATGTTGTTGACGACGCTCGTTCTTCTGCAAAGACACAAAAGATAAACGATAAACAACGTGTTAGTTCAAGCCATAGATAGAGCCTTAACACGCAGCAACAATATATCAATCGAAGTGATAAACAGACTTCGTCGGGCACAATGTCAGATATAAACAACGTAAAAAAACGCTTTTTCAAAAATGCGTAACACAGTTTTTGCTATGTAAATTACCAACAACAAACTTTGGACGTGACAAGAAAATTCAGTCTCCTGGCAGTTTGTTAACTCTTTGGCTGTCGGTAGCGGGTTTTGTCGAGGCGATTCCTGCAGGAATCGCCTCGACAAAACCCGTTACCGACAGCCAAAGGGTTACATAGCCTACAGTTCCCGTCTGTTGCCAGAATGGTTTGGTACTTCAGTCCTAAATGCAATGAGCCACTGTGCCCAACAAGTATCGTTTACGCAACACGTGCACCGCTTACATAATAAGACCTCACGAGTGAGTAGAAAGCCCGTCTTTTCATCGCTTTGGAAGAACGCAGACTTCGCTAGACACCTCAGAAGAATGTCCAACAACCTCCAGCGAGGCTTTGGGAACAGCAAAGGCTAAAGAGCGCGGACAAATGGTCAACGCAGCACCCTGGCACTTTTGTCGTCGAGAAATACAAGGTGGGACCAACGATTCCTGCTCCAGAAATGGCCGCTAGCGGTTACAAACTGTTTTCAAATGAAACTGAACAATTCTTGAAGAGGACTCCCAGCGGTAAGGCACTGGCCAATTCTTCTTGTTGTTGCTCAGACTTCTAATACATAACGAACCGGCCCATAACGTGGAAATAATTAATTCTCGCTCCAGCGTCCACTTCTGTCGGAAACAAACTGGCCGCAGCAAATTTGAAAATTAAACAATTCTCGTTCTTGAACCGAGTCCTAGCGGTAAGAGGCGATCCGCAACGCGGAACTGGACAATTCTTGATATGAACAGACGCCAAGCGCTAACGAACTGGTCTCAAACATGGAATGAGATGGTCTGAAGATCAAACCACCCCCATGAGGGTCGGGGGCTCAAGTCTGACCACAGGAGCTAAAAAAGATCTAACGGCGGCAGGAGTTCAGGACGCCAAAAATACAGAAGTTGGGTTCACAGGATGTGGATGCGAGGATTACCGTTCGGAAAAAGAGAATATCTGCAAGAGGCATAGATTCTCGTGCCCCCGCATTCGCGGGGGCTCATGAGGATTCATGCCTCTTGCAGATGAAAGATCAGCACATTTACATTTGTGCGGTGTTTTCTTCTTCTTTCTAGCATGGTGATGACATAGCGGGTTCTAACCAGGACAGATTTGTGGACACTCAGTGCAACCCAATGCACCGGTGTAAACCCACGGTCCAGTGCTAAAACATCGACTGCAAACAACGAGAGGACCCGACCGAAAATACGGAAGTCGTAACGGTGAGACAACGGGGCAAAGAGAGGAGGCAGGTGGAAGGAATTGGGGGGGGGGGAGGTGGGGGAGAGAGAGAGAGAGAGAGAGAGAGAGAGAGAGAGAGAGACGAGAAGAGAGACGAGGAGAGAGCACGAGAGAGAAGAGACGAGAGAGAGAGAGAGAGAGAGAGAGAGAGAGAGAGAGAGAAACGTCATACAAACAGCAGGACAGAGGCTGTGTCTATCCTATTAGCTGTCTTGAGTAACGATTCAGTACAGAGACAAAACAGGCAAAAAAGCGTGATAAAGTGACGCAATGCTACCTTTACTGGACCTCATATTGAAAAACTGTTTTAAACTGTCTTGAGACAGGCACGCGCAATGGTACATCACGCTTTGATATTAAGGATAATCTCTTTTCTTCTCTCTCTCTTACACACACACACAAGCCAAAGCTAGAATGATCGGTAATCCTTACGCACACACACTCCGCACCCCCCCAACCCCCTCTCCATGCCTGCCCCTGCACCAAAAAAAAAAAAAAAAAAAAAAAAGAAGAGAAAAAGCATCCCAAAAAACTAACCCTACAGGAACCCGTTCACACATTTCAACACAAGAGATTTAGACTGTTTCTACTGTAACAAGGTGCGAGCAAATTTGCCGTGGCCCTAAAACAAACTCCTTGCTCGCAAACACTTCTGCAACCATCGCACCACGTGTACATCTGCAAGAGGCACAGACCTTCATGAGTCCTCGCAGGTTGCAGGGGGGAGGGGGGGGGGCCTCAAGAAGATCTACCTACGCCTCTTGATGTGACACATTTACCTGTATGTTCCTGAAGCAAACGGGTTCACAAGGCGTTTAGACTGCGATGTTAAACCGCTTTGCTGAGGGCACACATAGACACAGACTTTAACGTTTAGTTCGTCAGCGAAAAGCTCCCGCGTGCAAGTCATAGATCCTCATGAACATCCGCAATTTGCGGGGACTCATGAAGATCTATGACTCTGGATGGACCAATTTATGTCTGTGTACCTCGAAGTTAAAAAAGGTCAGCATGATTTCAACGTAGGTTCGTATCATCCTAAACGTTTCAGGCCTTCTTTGGTGAACCCATTTTTTTTTTATTTATTTTTTTTTGGGGGGGTGGGGGGGGGGGGGGCCGAGGACAGCTTAGCGCGGACATGACACAGACGGTTGGTGCGTAGTCGAAATAATTCTACAATGAAATTATTCAGCTATATTGGCCCGCAGACAAAAGTCAAAGTCATTTTACAACAAAACAACTATTGAGCCACGTTGGAACACAGAACCTCAAAAACAATTCTGGATTGTAAGTTTTGAGCAGTTGCTGGGCCCACAAAGTCAAAATAGTTTCAGAATGAAACTTTTGAACAATTTTGTTTATAACCTCTAAAATACAAAAGAAATGTATTCGTGGATGGTGTCAGCTATACTAGGTTTTGATTCTGCAGCAGTGAAAGGGAAAATACACTACTGACTTGCAACAGTACACAGTTGGGATATTTGGGCCTTAATCCTTTTAGCCCCGGGATCCTGCAGCAGGAGATGGATGGATCATGATAATTCAAGGTTGGTGCCAGATGAGGTTGGCGCCTTCAGGCGCCAAGCTCATCTGGCACTACCCTTAAAATATTATGATCAATCAATCTCCTGCAAATGGTACATAGTCGTTAGGCAACACCTCCAAAATTTGAGAAATGGGACCTTGGGGCTAAACGGGTTAACATTTAGTGTCTCCGGCTGCCACACCTCCTTAACTCATGAACACTCGTAATCGCAAAGGTATCATCTGTGGGCGATTGAGCGGCCATGAGAGTTTAAGGGTAGTGCCAGATTAGCTTGGCGCCTGGGAAGGCGCCAAGCTAATCTGGTACTACCCTTAAACTGTCAAAGCTGATCGCTCTCCCGGCGCGCTATCGTAAAGGTGACTGTGTGTGCTACAATCAACAGCCTTGAAATACACTGAAATTACTTTGACCAATATCATATGAAATATATGAGAATTTGCCATCCTAAAATGCTCACAGACAATATGCCCGTGGGTCAACGCGACTCAATATATTTTTTTATATCCTGAAATTGTTTTGACGATGTCTTACAGCCAACGTGTCTCAAAAATTGTTATTCTAGGATTATTTTGACGATGTTTGTTGGCCAAATATTTTTTTTCAATATTTTTTATTCTAAAATTATTTGTATATGGGTCACTGTGTCCACTCTCGTCTACGCAACAGGCACGTTTCGTTCTGCCAAAATTGTGAATAATTTGCACACGAAATGACAACCATTTGCAAAAACATATACTGGCTTCTTTTTCAAGGTGGACGGCCGATCGTTCGTTGACCGATCTATTAAGGCAAATGTCAGAACGAGATACAGGCGCATGTGTTTTGATAAAAATAAACCGCTGGCACCAGTTCTAGAGCCCCATCCTGTAGTCTGTAGTTAGCACGTGCGGTGATTCAAAGCCAAGAAGTAAACAAAGGAAACGTGTAGCCACAGGCAGGTACAAAAAGACTGCAACGTGCAAATACAAAAACTGTAACTTGAGTCAACGTCACTCATCCCCTTCACCTACCAGTGGACGCAAGTTATGTCTCTGAAATCTTCGTTAATGCAACACCAAAGAGTCTCAGACGTCAAAGAAACGTGGTTGCAGGCTGGTGTCAGCAAGAGGCATAGATCCTCATGAGGATCTATGCCTCTTGCATTTGGGTAGTGTTCTTTTTCCTTAAGCAGTGAACGGGTTTAAACATACAATAGCCATCCCCTCCCCTCCCCTTTTCATGACCAAAAGTAACCAAAGCGGGTTGAACAGTGAATATTAATGGCTAGCTTAAATCGTTGCCTTCTCCAGGAAAGTATTTAGTGCTAAAGTTCGCCAATGCAATGAATTCTCAATTTTGGTCCTGCCTTGACTAAGACTGTTCTGGCCATCATTTCACTCGCAAGCCATGAGGGCAGACGCACAGGACAAGTGTGCTACTGCCCCTTGTGAGGGACTTTCCTATGTACACAAGAAAAAAACAGAAAAGTCTTTCATTTTACATTTAAACTTCACAATTAAACGAAATTTAAGTCAGTCCTTTTGTGCAGCATTATTGTACGACATACAAAAAAACATTTATACCGGGGAAATGGATTGATTGATTGATTGTACATTGGCAACAAGGCTTTCTCAGGACGTGCCTGCACTGCTTGTGAAAAAAAACACCAGAATATTGAATGTATGTCGCCAGCTGGTCCAATACGTTAAATAAACCTACGCCATGGGGCCTAAATAAAGCCAAGACCATTTAGCAACACACATCCAATATCAAGAGCTACAGGCAGTGCAGACAGTTGGGAGAGTTATAAAAAGACAAATACAGGTGAATGGACCAAGGGTAAACAGAAACACATGCCCCAGAATACAAGAAAACCCACCCTGTGGGGCTGACCAGGGTGACCCTGGGAACTAAAAAGTAGTTACCCCACCTAAGTCCCCCAGGGCAGACCCGGGTGGGGGTCGGGGAAATGGAGCAGTAGTAAAACTTCCATGTCTCGTCTGCAGACGGTCGTTTTCATTCAGATCTGTTGTGTTGGGCAAGTGGTTGGGTGCGAACAATGTTGACTCATCACGCCATTTGTACACAGGCGCTTATCCAAAGCAGTCCCGCTGCAAGTGGCATAGACTGTCCTTAAACCCTTCTAACCCCGACGCACCACAGCAGGAGATGGATCGACCATGGCAATTCAAGGGTAGTGCCAGATTAGCTTGCCGCCAATAGGCGCCAAGCTAATCTGGCACTACCCTTGAATTATCATAAATGCCCTTGAATTATCATGACGTATCATGATCGATACATTTGCAACTGGTACATAGTCGTAAGGTGACTCTTCCTAAATGTTTGGAAATGTAGCTGTGGGGTTCAATGAGTTAACTCCAGCAGATACATTACTAGTTTCTGGCATTTTCGGTGACAACAAATATAGACTGTTCGACTGTGATAATTCAAGTCAAGGTCCAAAATCACAGCCAAGCACGCACTAGTTTGGCCAAACAGTGATCAAAACTCGCTTTGTTTGTGTAGACTGTCCACTTGAATAATTTTATCATGGAGCAAACTCCCGGTTATGTAACAAGGCTGTGTCCAAAATGACTTAATCCAGCGTAGATCAAACTCCAAAGACAGATGATCCCCATACTTCCCTCTCTTTTGCCTAAGATGCACAGACCGGCCAAAGAAATGCATCGCGTGTTGTTTCAAAGCAGATGCGGTAGAAAACATGGCTGTCTATGTTCCTTTAAGGTGGACGGAATTCCTACTTGGGATGGCTGATTCGAAAGTCAAAAACACGCATGTTACTCTACGAGCAAAAGAGGCATGTTACGCAGGACGGGGTTCTATCCATTTGTAAATCGAACGTAAATGCAGATTAAAGGATCCGCATGAGACGATTTGAAAGAGAGGGGAAAAACAAACAAAAACAACTTAACCCTTCACTGCCAAAATCGAAGATCATAATCGTAAATTCGACCTCCAAGATCCCCAGCCGTCAAAGGAGCATGATCAGAACGTTGTTTCCGCAAGAGGCATAGATCCTCATGGGCCCCCGCAACTGCGGGGGCTCATGAGGATCTATGCCACTTGCACTTGGGTGATGGTCAAATTTTCGTTGCCGGGAAGGGGCCTAAAGTATTCACATGACACGATCTGAAAGGGAAAACCCTTAATGTTGATCCATCAGAAAGTGAAAGCCCGATCTACCCAACTTGTGGGGTGGGCACAGACGTAAAAATAAGTGACCAAGATGAACAAATCCCAGTGAGCCCCAGCATCTTTTACTTTATGCCTCTTGAAGATGAGTGAACTTTTGTTGCGGAAAACGAGGTCCTCTAAACGGGAAGCACGCAAAAACAAAGGTTGATAACTATACACAGAGGTTACGATATGCCGATAACAGAAAACGCCACGATGTATATATAGGGCCACTATCTTGTGTTCCAGTTTTACATTGAGGACCGGACTGATAGCCTTTAATGCTGTTCTTTTTTATCATTTAAAAAAATTACGATGGCATCCGCAACTGCAAGTATAATGCGCATGCACGTATGTCAACGCAAACGCATGTAAACAATCGCAATGAACATTGCACGTGTATTTCGAAAGACTGTCCGTCCTTAATATGACAGATTTCAATTGTTTGCAATACAGCTTTGACAAAGCGTTTCACACAATAAACGCAACCTACTTAGAGACAAGACACCCCAAACCCCCTCCCTTCCCCCCTCCTCCTCCCACACACCCACCCACACATCGACACACAGAGTCCAAACACTGCGTGGGATAAGCTAACAGTTCCAGCGTCGGCTTTGCGTGATCTTGAATGTGTGCTGGTCTGTGATTTTGGATCTTACGGCCCCGAGGCCGTAAAGTCCAAAATCACAGACCAGCACACATACATGTAAGGTCGGCCAATTCCGCTGAAGTAAAGACGTCAGCACTATTGAACACCCTGACCCAGACAACGGGTGACCAGCACAAATACATGTAAGGTCGGCCAATTCCGCTGAAGTAAAGACGTCAGCACTATTGAACACCCCGACCCAGACAAGGTGACCAGCACAAATACATGTATGTAAGGTCGGCCAATTCCGCTGAAGTAAAGACGTTAGCACTATTGAACACCCCGACCCAGACAAGGTGACCAGCACAAATACATGTAAGGTCGGCCAATTCCGCTGAAGTAAAGACGTCAGCACTATTGAACACCCCGACCCAGGCAAGGTGACCAGCACACATACATGTATGTAAGGTCGGCCAATTCCGCTGAAATAAAGACGTCAGCACTATTGAACACCCCGACCCAGACAAGGTGACCAGCACAA
Organism: Semisulcospira habei; assembly: GCA_036245525.1. NCBI lineage: Eukaryota > Metazoa > Mollusca > Gastropoda > Semisulcospiridae > Semisulcospira > Semisulcospira habei. The sequence continues at coordinate 82,522,691 of BTPG01000006.1, read as the reverse complement.
ATACATGTAAGGTCGGCCAATTCCGCTGAAGTAAAGACGTCAGCACTATTGAACACCCCGACCCAGGCAAGGTGACCAGCACACATACATGTATGTAAGGTCGGCCAATTCCGCTGAAATAAAGACGTCAGCACTATTGAACACCCCGACCCAGGCAAGTTGAGGTGGACAGGTCATTGTCGTGATCAACCCGGTAAAACTTCTTTGGTCTGAGGCAGAGAACACGTCTGCTGGTCTGCGATTTTGGACCTTACGGCCTTCGGCAATTCTGTCCCCCTCAGAAATCATGCGTGTTTTCGTGTAATCTCTAAATACTTGTCCATTAAACTAACGATAATCTGCACTATATTTATCGTCCCTGATTGTAATTCTGATGATGTCGTGACAGACATATTCAAAGACATTTCAGACTACCACTTCCTAATACTACATCTGTCGTCTGCGTGGTATTTTGTTTAATCTGTTTTGTGTTTCTCCAAGATAACTGAGAATAACTTAACAAACTTCAACAATAAAATGACAAAGACCACTGCATACATTCTTCTATCGCGGCCCCTTCAAATCAATCGACTCTTTATGCACATTGCACGCTTTAATAAATGACCCATGACGCCAATAGCACCGAAGGTGTTAGAGATCATGACAAATTCTAGGGTAGTCCTTATCAGTTTGGCGCCTCGATAGAACTCAAGGTTAGTGCCTGATTAGCTTGGCGCCTGGAAGGCGCCATGCTAATCAGACACTACCCTTGAGACAAAATGTTCAAGCTAACTCCAGCGCCTGGAATTTAGTGCAGCGTAGACGATTATAGTTATGAAGCCATTGCACTACTCTAGGACACAGATCGACTATAATTGAAGGGCAGTGCCAGATTAGATTGACGCCTTCAATTATCATGTCGATCCATCTCCTGCAACTGGTACACAGTCGTCTGGTGACACCTGCCAAATTTAGGAAATGCGGCAGTGGGGTTAAATAGGCTGAAGCTGAAAGGTAGTAGTATCTGATAAACCTAGCATCTGTTCAGGCGCCATGCTAATCAGGCACAGCCCTCGAACAGAAGATCCATCTAAAGGACTAAAACTCCTTCCTTATTGACTCTGATTACATAATGCGAGCCGACTCCTACCTTGAAGGCAGATGACAGTAAATCCATTTTTTTGTGAAAAGCGAGATTTTGATTGCATTACGAAGAAAATCTCAATTTTCACAAAATGGACATCGACTGTCTTTTGCCTTTGCAGGGCAGAGTGGCTTTGGAAGAGAATGGGAGAGAACATTTCACGCTACAGCAAATGGCCCGTGAGACTAACAAAGGGCGATCAGAGACGTAGAGGACCATTTGTGTTTCAGGGACGATTAGTTGCGCGGAGGCCCAGTTTAAAGTGTGACCAATTTCCTAAGGTGCACTTGCAACATACGCCCAGCGTTTGCGGCCACTTCTTACTGGGAAATTTCGCACGGTGCACAAATACAGCCCTGCAAAATACGACTGCGTGTGTCTGCTTGTTTGTTTGTTTGTGTGTGTGTGTGTGTGTGTGTGTGTGTGTGTGTGTGTGTGTGTGTGTGTGTGTGTGTGTGTGTGTGTGTGTGTGTGTGTGTGTTTTCACGGTAACACGGCAAAACCTGTCTAGGTGGTTACCTGCAGAAAGTTAACTAACCGTTCACGATAGCCAAATGTTCGGCTAATTTCTTAAATTACACAACTGTGGCCTTGCAAAGCAAGTCAGATTTTCTGCTGGTTTTTAAAATTTTTTTTTTAACTATATTGTTTGTTCAGTATAAAGAGTCATTTCCAACATTTACCGCAATTTACAATGTAAGGGAGAGTTAAACGCATCCACACCTAATAATAACTTTCACAACTCTGAGGGCACTTCTTTAAAGAGTGTAGAAGATAATTATAGCAGCCATGATAGTTCAAGGGTGGCGCTAGACTCGCTTGCCTCCTGGAAAGGCGAAAAGCTAATCTGGCACTGCCCTTGAACTAGCATGGCCGAATCATCTCCCACTGCGGTGTCGTAAGGGTGACTGTGCTAAAACGTGTTAATAAGAAGGAGTAAAAGAGGTGTTACGAATACGTATGTAAGAACAGCTTCAGATGTGGTATGGTGACATTTTAGTTGTGAGAAAAAAAGAAGAAGCCCTTCACCGATTAAAACACTGAATACCAGAGCACTGATGTGCTGTACACGTAGCCATTAATTTAAGACTTATATACGTAGTCATGTAAGAGTAGATGCCTGTTTGTGTCGTGCGTGACAAGGACGTAATTAGACTGGCTTCTGTTTAAGACCGCAGATTCCATTCTAACACTTCTTTTTGGCTTTATGTATCATGGGAAAAGTATTTCATTTCTTTGTGTGTGTGTGTGTGTGTGTGTGTGTGTGTGTGTGTGTGTGTGTGTGTGAGAGAGAGAGAGAGAGAGAGAGAGAGAGAGAGAGAGAGAGAGAGAGAGAGAGAGAGAGAGAGAGAGAGAGAGAGAGAGAGAGAGAGAGAGACAATGACAATGAATGACAATGAATCTTTATTTTCATTGTCATTCATTGTCATTGTCTCTCTCTCTCGCTTTATGTATCATGGGAAAAGTATTACATTTCTTTGTGTGTGTGTGTGTGTGTGTGTGTGTGTGTGTGTGTGTGTGTGTGTGTGTGTGTGTGTGAGAGAGAGAGAGAGAGAGAGAGAGAGAGAGAGAGAGAGAGAGAGAGAGAGAGAGAGAGAGAGAGAGAGAGAGAGAGAGAGAGAGAGCGCACAGACATGCAAATTGATTGTCCTCAAACCAGGCAGGAAGGACATGGGACACAATTAGCTCACCTCCTTTCCACAACACCACAGCCTACAGAACAAGAGGCGTGTTTCAATAAATACCTTCCTTGTTTGAACTGCACTACTACAAACTGCGACACGGTACATAGCTCAAGCTCAGCAGTTATGATCCAGATGTTTAACCCGTTCAGTGCCAGCTGACGCACACTGTGTTCCTGGAATCTGTTAATTCAAAACAAAAACAAAAAAACCTGGCTGTCCTAGGAATATGGATTCAAAGTGGTGTCAGCAAGAGGCAGAGATCCTGCAGGGGCTCATGAGGATCTATACCTCTTGCAGTTGCATTGACCTTTTGCACTTTCTCGGCATTGAGCGGGTTAAATACAAGTGGGTTTTACGTTTTGCTGTACCAAACTAATCTACGCAGCTACTTATTAAATGACGTTTTCATGTTTCCAGGGAACAAAAAAAGAAAAAAAGAAAAAGAGAACACAAAATCCACAGAAGAATCCACAGAAAAGAAGGTTCTTGAGACGCATGTGAAGTCAAACCTTTTGCTCCGCGCAAGCCTTTTAAAAGATATGCATTTAAGACACACAGACTTGGCTTAGGTGCATACATACACACATGTAATCGCTGTCAGACACAGACCGACTGTTCCCATCTAATCTGCAAGTGACACAGACGCACATGAGACTCTGCTGCAGCAGGGTTCATGAAACTCTGTGCCTCCTGCTGAAACGTAACCCGATGATATAGTGAGGAGCAAAAGAAATGCGACATCATTCGAATCATCGGAAACACTTTCGCGTTCCCGATGATTCGAATGATGTCGTATTCCTTGTGCCCCTCACTGTATCAATAAATACGTCTATAACCCCCTCTATCATCTCATCACAGTCTTCGTGTCAAAGACAGCTCGTGTAATACAGTTTTGGACTTGACGATTTTTGCCAAAGACACAGTACACAGTTACATGTAAGTTCTCGTGTCACTTCATCATCTCATCATATTTTTTTTAAAGTCTGAGACTGCTAATTTAATAACTCGTGTTAGGTCTGTGAATCTAAACCTTGCGACGTTTGCAAAAGATCCAGAATCACACAGCAGGACACACTTCATTGTGCTCGCTCTCGTGTGATACTGTCAGGACATATTTAGACCATTGCTGAAAAAAACAAACCTCGATCCTAATGTACTGCAAAATTACAGACCTATCTCCACACTTCCCTTTACTTCTAAAATGCTCGAGAAGGTTGTTTTATCTCAGATGTTGAAGTACCTCCAAGAAAATTCTCTTCTACATCCCTTCCAGTCCGCATACTTACCTGGCTGCTCCAGTTTCAGTTAATTGAGTAGAATTAGAACTGCCCTGATTATAATCTAAAACGATCTCCTGTGCGCTGCTGATAATAATGAGCTGTCTGTCTTGACTCTCCTCGATCTGTCCGCAGCCTTTGATACTATCGATCACTCCATTCTTCTGTCTCGTCTTCACTTTGCTTATGGCTTCTCTGACCGTGCTTCAATCTGGATGGAGTCATACCTTATAAACCGGCGTCTAGTTGTCTCTGTCAACGGCTGTCACTCTGCCCCAGCCCCACTACTTTCGGAGTGCCCCATGGTTCTGTGCTCGGGCCGATTTTCTTCATTCTGTATATGCAGCAGTTAGGTACTATTTTTTTCAAAGTACTCTGTTAGACATCATAATTATGTTCGCTGATGACACACAGTTGCTCGATTCTGATCCCGTCCCTGAAGCTGGTCGTTTAATTTCCAACATGGAAAACTGTCCAACAGAAGTTAAAGACTGGATGATTAGAAATAAACTCCAGCTAAATGATGGTAAAACAGAGTCCATGCTTATCACAGCTGGTGTGCGTCCTTCGCAGTTGTCCTGTCTTCCCAGTCACATCTCTGTCTGTCAAAATCAAATCACTTTCTCTGACAGTGTCAAAACCCTTGGTGTTTGTATTGACAGAAACCTCAAATGGATAAGAATGTTAGTCAGATGTGATCAGCTTTTATTGAACTTCGGCGCATTAGTAGTGTTAGACAGTATCTGACGCCCGAAGCAACTGCAATCCTCGTCTCCTCCTTTGTTTTATCACGGTTAGACTACTGTAACTCCCTCCTTTCCGGCCTGCCTAAAACCCAGCAAGATAAACTGTAGAGAGTGCAAAATAGTGCTGCCCGTCTGCGCGTCCGTAAGCGTGACAATATCCGCCCCGCCCTTGGCCGTACAAAAACGCATTATGTATAAACTTTCCTGCATATGCTTTAAGTTCACCAATATCAACCTGACTTCTCCTGCTTATATCTCTGACTTACTCCATCTGTATACTCCATCTCCATCTCGCACCCTCAGCTCTTCCTCTCAGTGTCAGTGTCAGTGAGCCCATCACCCCCCCCCCCTGGGGCATAGGCCGCCGACAAGGTCCCTCCAGCCGTCTCTGTCCTGGGCGAGTCTCTCCAGCTGTCCCCAGGTGTGGCCCATCTTCTTGGGCGGTCCGTGGCGCAGTGGTTAAGGCGCCTGCCACCAATGCTAAAGGTGCGAGGTTCGATTACGGGTTCCGGCGTCGGATTTTTCTCCTCTAGTAAGTGTCACCGTTAATTCGGGCGGACTGTCGGGGGTTCTTTCTCCGGGTACTCCGGCTCTTCCTCCCCCTCCACTTTGGTATCAGCTTCAGCCCACTTAATCAAATTTCAAATACAAACGATTTTGAATTTCCAAAAACTTCAGTAGCTCGCTTGAGCTTGCCCTTAGCACCACGTGAATGTTCTGTGTTTACGTAAAGTGTGTGAGTGAATGCGCGTGATTCACGTGAGCGTGCTTGTTGGGTTCAGTTCGCGGCGGCGCTTTGAGCCGATTTTCAATTGGGATAAAGCGCCTATTTAATGCGATTATTATTATTATTATTATCTGTCTCCAGGTCACGTCGCCAGGTGTTTCGTGGCCGACCTCTCTTCCTTTTTCCCTGTGGGTTCCATCTTAGGGCTTGCTTTGTGGTGTTGGTTGCTGGCTTGCGTAGTGTGTGACCTATCCATCTCCAGCGGCGTTGTTGAAGCTCCACTTCTGCAGGCTTCTGCTTTGTCCGCTGCCACAATTCCTCGTTGCTGATTTTGTCCGGCCAGCGTATCCCGAGGAGCCTTCTCAGACTGTTGTTGATGAACGTCTGTATTTTCTTGGTGGTCGACACTGTGGTCCTCCAGGTCTCTGCTCCATAGAGGAGTACTGGTTTCACATTGGTGTTGAACAGTCGGATCTTGGTGTTGACTGACAGATCTCTTGAAGTCCAGACGTTCTTTAGCTGGAGAAATGCTGCCCTGGCCTTGCCTATCCTGGTCTTCACGTCAGCATCCGTCCCACCCTTCTTGTCGACTATGCTGCCGAGGTAGGTGAAGCTCTCCACCTCTTCTAGCGCCTCGCCTTCCAGTGTGATGGGCGTTCCACTGGCAGCGTTGACTTTAAGCACCTTGCTCTTTCCACGGTGGATGTTCAGGCCTAGCCTTGCGGAGTTCACTGCCACTGCGTCTGTCTTTTCTTGCATCTGTTGTTGGGTGTGCGAGAGCAGGGCTAGGTCATCTGCAAAGTCCAGGTCGTCCAGTTGGGTCCAAAGTGTCCATTGGATGCCATTTCGCTTCTGTGCTGTGGATGTCGTCATGACCCAGTCGATGGCCAGAAGGAACAGGAACGGTGACAGCAAACACCCCTGTCTCACCCCTGTCCGGACTTGGAAGGCGTGGGTGAGCTGGTTTCTACAGATCACTCTGCAGGTCAGTTCCTCGTAGGAGTTCCTGATGATGTTGGTGAGCTTTTCAGGTACTCCATAGTGTCTCAGCAACTTCCACAAGGTGGCTCTGTTGACGCTGTCGAAGGCCTTCTCGTAATCAAGGAAGTTGATGTAGAGGGACGAGTTCCACGTTCCAGGATGATTCGCAGCGTGGCGATCTGGTCAGTGCATGATCGGTCCTTGCGAAAGCCCGCCTGTTGATCTCGAAGTTGGGGGTCCACTGTGTCCTTCATCCTGTTGAGTAGGATCCTGCTGAAGACTTTGCCTGGGACAGACAGTAGGGTGATTCCTCTATAGTTGGCACAGTTGCTGAGGTCTCCATTTTTTGGCAGCTTGACCAGGTAACCCTCCTTCCACTCTGCTGGTACTTGTTCTCTCTGCCAGATTTTCCTGAAGAGGGGGTGGAGCATCTCGATTATGGTTTCAGTATCCGCCTTTAGAGCTTCTGCCGGTATACTGTCGGGTCCGGCTGCCTTGCCCGACTTGAGCTGTTTGATGGCAGCTCTTCCTCTGACACACGTAAATTTCGCCTTCCCAATTTCAAATGTAAAACGCGTGGCGGTCGTGCCTTCTCCGATCTTGGCCCCGCCACTTAGAACAGCCTCCCCGCCCCTGTCCGTAACTGTCAAACGCGCTCCGCATTTAAATCACTTCTCAAAACCCACCCCTACAACGCTGCCTTTCACTAGTTCATTTCCTCAGCCATGCACAATTCATCACTACTGTCACGTATGTGTGCGTGTGTGTGTGTGCGTGCGTGCGCGTGTGTGTGTGCGTGTTAGATGTTAGTCTTTTTATTGTATCAGCGCTTAGAGCTACTTTTAGAATAAGCCCTTAACAAATCTCCTTTATTATTATTATTATTATATATTTGGCGTCATAGACAAATTATGCTGGTACGACATTCCGACCCTTATGGCTTGGTTTCAACGACAACGCCTGTGAGAACGTATCAGCAAAAGTCGTAAGGTCCGAAATCACGGACCAGCAGACCCCTCTGAGTAAATTTCAGTGAACTATGATGTGTACAGTTCTCTTCCTTCCTTCCGCGAGATGACGGAGACTGAAGGAATCGTGACAAACTTGGACCTGCCCGCCAACGCCATCTATCTGCATGGGAAACAGACCCTCATGGACTACAAAACTCTCTTTTCGTTGTTTTCACTTACATCTGCATAACTCATTTTCATGAGAACTTACTGAGCTTCACACGTAAATTTCACGTACATTTTGGGGAACAAGCATACTGGACAAGCAAACCACACAAATGAATTAATATAAAATAATCGCTCATAATTAGAACGATTGTAAACGCCTGCCGACGTTCTTCACTTTAAATGCAGAAATACTAACTTTACAACGCCAGGAAAGGCAAACAAGCAACTGAGCCACCCCACCACCCCCCACCCCCCCCCCAAAAAAAAAAAAAAAAATTTTAAATCAAGCGTGTCATTAGAATGTATGCCTCTTGCAGGCATCTGGCGTTCGCTGCACGTCTGGTGTACATGTAAATGATACAACTCCTTGTCTGGCACAGGCACAACCCGACAAGGACATGGTACGGGCAACTGTAACATTAGTCAAACCTGCATTACCCTTACGACACAACAGTAAAAGGAAAACTGGTCATGACAGAACGAGGGTAGTGTCTGCTTAGTTTGGCGCCTGGTAATAATAATGCCAGATTAGCTTGGCGCCTGGTAAAGGGTAGTGCAAGATTAGCTTGGCGCCTGTTAAGAATAGTGCCAGATTAGCTTGGCGCCTTACCAGGCGCCAAGCTAATACGGCACTACTCTTACCAGGCGCCAATATAATCTGCTGGCAGTACCCTTGATTTATTATTGCTGATCCATCTCCCACCGCTGATAAACTGACTCTAAATTTGCCTCCCAAAGCTGCACGTCAGTATGAGGTGCGAATGAGCTGAATAATATATTCACAGGAGATCTTCTGGCCGCCCATGTTGTGGCGTATCCAGGTACTACCCCATGTTATTAAGTGTACCACAAAATGCATGATTTACATAATACATAAGCCTTTATTCTGACGGCTAACTACTAAATAATAAGTAATCTTATTTCAATTTTGACCGTCAACTCAGAGTCAGCTGGAAACAACAAGGAAAGAGGAAAAATGTTGTTGAACAAGACACTGACATAACTACACGCACACAGACACACACACACACACACACACACACACACACACACACACACACACACACACACACACACACACACTCACGCACAGAGATTACTGTCTACAATCGATATTCGACACTTGAGATGTTATTTCGTAGAAGGAAAAAAAAATGACCACTCCCACGAACTTGTCACGTGCTGTTAATTTAGTTAGTTAGTTGGGTTTAACGCCGCTGTTAATTTAACACAATCACATCTAATAGTGACTTGTTGCGCAGTCGGCAGGCAAGATTTTCACACTGGTTGTCTCCCACGAATCACTACCGCGGTAGCGAATCGAGGGAGACAACCAGTTTGACACAGTTTACAACCCTAATTTGCATCAGAGCAAACGATAAAATGACTCACGCCAGACCTCCAGATCACTTTGGCGTTCGCCGTATTCATAACTCGGGCTACTTGGGTGCGGCAAATTTTGCATGACAATAATTCAAACGCCAGATCGACCGGGGTTACACTGGCCTACGCCAAAGAAAGCCCGGGTCGTTATGGCGTTATGGTCAGTCCGTCGTGTTACACTTGACCTACAGGAGTTTTAACTCTTTTGTTCGTGCAGCCCACCGTACCGTAAACAGTATCGGTGGCTGCATGCACGAAAGGGCTTATATTTCACTGCCGAGAAAAAAAGTGAACACGATCGAACTGCAACAGACACATCCTCATGAGCCCCCGCAGATGCGGGGCCTCATGAGGATCTATGCCTCTTGCTGACATCAATGTGTATCCCTGTTCCTTGGAAGGCTGGGCCTCTGACGTTGAACTTACAAAGATTTCAGAGACAACATCTGCGTCCATTGGCAGTGAAGGGGTCAAACGCTGTCGCTCCTTACGGTCGTGACCGCTTGGAATTCCGCCGTGCACGCAGCCCAATATTGCTCGAGTCAGCACAAAAGAAGTTAATGAAACACCTGTCAAGCGGTCAGGGCTGTCCCTGATCACTGCCTGCACAGGTGCCATAATACCCAGAGCCATCAAACCAGGAACGACAGGCAATGCAATTTCAACACAGGTCAGCGTGTGTATATCGCGATTACTGCGACTCACGTTCGCACTAACACGGTGCAACATTTATGTACGCCTTTGACTTAAAAAAAAAGAAAAAAAAAAAAAAAAAGAAGAAGACCTAAAACAGCCAAAAGACTCTCCCGCCGACGTCAGTCTTAGCTGGCCTGCGCACGGCTGTGCGAAGACCAGCTGAGACAAACGTCGACCCAAGTACCTTGCGCACGTCGGGGACCGGAGACCGATTTCTCGGTATACTGGTGCACGTTTTATTGAATCTGACCTGTATGCGAACAAAACGCCCGTTAAAAAGGCTCGGGAAAACCATCACGCACGTGAAGGCGTTTGTATCGAATCATGCAAGTAAATTACTTTTTATGACAGTATCACAATACTGTGCACGCAATCTACGCCCACAGAACCTGCAATCTAGCGCACTAGCGTCGCTAGGCTGCAACGAAATAATTATATCTTGCTCGATATCTGATTTCTTCTAGATGACTTTTCCGTTGTTCAAGAGGAAATGAGTGAATGTATTTGATTCTGGACCCTACGACTTCCAGCCAGTAAAGTCCGACAACAAGACCGACCACACAATGGGCGTCTGAACGCTTTCGAGTCGCCATGATAATGCCATAACAAAGGCCCTACGAAACGACTTTAATGAAACCTTACAAACACATCGAATCGCGCACACTGGTTGGCTCCCTCGATTCGCTGCCGCTGGCAGCGAATCGAGGGAGACAGCCAGTGTGCGCACTGAGCAGGATGTAATATACAGAAACGCTCTCAAAGATATACAGACGAAACATGAAGAGTCAAAAACTGCACAGTATTTATTTGTCTAAATTCGTTCTCTCAGTGCAGCAATACACCGTACTGCTCAGATTATCCACCGTGGCGTGCTGGAAGCGCACACTGGTCATCTCCCTCGATTCGTGGCGCTGGTCAACGCCGCGAATCGAGGGAGACAACCAGTGTGCTGGAAACCTTGCAGGCAGGTCGATGTGTTATGACGACAAGCAGACGGCAAACAATGGATGCATGTTCTGAAAGCTGGGTCCTCATCATACAGCACTTTGACTTTCTGGGCCAATTAACCGCCGAGGATGAGAGACGCATCGACCATGGCAGCTCAAGACTGGTGCCTGTTGGCTTGGCGGATAGAGGCGCCAAACCAATCAGGCACAACCCATGAGCTACCAGGGTCGATAGGCGCCATGCTCGTTCGGTGATACCCTTGTGTGTGGCGCCAAACAAGCACTACCCAAGTCTTGAACGATCAATGGTCGACTGATCTCTACTCAAACAATGATAACGTCAACAATCAATACTAGAGTTATTAATGAGGGGAAAAAAACTAACAAGCAAGCAAACAACCAACCAAACACTGTCATGATGGAATGTAAACTATAAGCCGTTTTGGCGTTTGAAAGTGAAAGTAATAAAAGACAATGGTACTCGACCGTGCATTGCACTCAGGTAATAGAGCACAGGCATATGATCAAGAGGTAAGATTTACATAGACTGTTTGCCTTCTCTAAAGTTAACCCATATCTGCCTGGCGTAAAACAAACAAACAAATAACAACATCTTTCCTGTACAACTAATCCTTCTAAGCAACGCATTTTATAGACTCACCAAAAATACTCGCATTCGTCAACTGTCTTAGTCATAGACACTGAAAACAGCTCAAGGTGTTTGTGACTCAGACCGATTGAGAATGCGAGGTTTTATCAAGAGTCGTATTGGATTTCTATACCAATTAGTGTTTAGTGCTAGTCTGTGATCTTGAACCTAACGGCTGGAAGCCGTTAGGTCCAAGATCACAGACCATCACACGAATTAATATCGAGTCTGCTCTCCTCGTAATCACTCACAACATCGACACAGAGCTGCATCGCGATACACTCTGCTTAATTACCACTAAGGACACAGAGCAAAATAAACGTCATTCATTAAAGGCCCACTACCGCCTTGACTGTTCAAATATACACTTTTGTAACAGATGGTTACGAAACGCTACACACACTTTTGTAACAGATGGTTACGAAACGCTACACACAGGTCTAGTTATGGTTCATTTAGACACAGGAGAATCCAGTTCAGCACACGCCGTCTTAATATCAAGTAACATGACAACGACTGCACTCCGTTCTATAATTACAACTGTATCAGTATGAGAAACAGCTAAAAATAGATTGACACGCTAACTTGCGCAGAATAAATAAGTGCGATTACGCATGTGTGTTTGCTGCATGTCCAAGCTGCCGTTTAAGTTCATTAGGTGTGTCGATAAGGCATAAGGAACACAAACGCTGCTGAAATGTGTCTTCACATTTACGCGTTATGGTACCTTAACCCATATCATACTGAGGCTAAATGCTTCAAATTTGTACACTGCCATATGCAAGCTACATTATAGTACTTACAGATAGGGATATAGACCAATGGCTTTAGTTCAAGGGTGGTGCCAGAATAGCTTGGCGCCTAGAGGCGCCAAGCTATTCTACTAGCACTACCCTTGACCTATTTTAGTCAAACTTATTTCACACACTGGTGTATTCCGAATGATAAGGGTTAAAGGTGCGTAATCCCCCGTCGGGAGTTCTTTCTCCGGGTACTCCGGTTCTTCCACCCCCCCCCCCCCCACACACACACGCTTTGGTACCGGTCTCAGGCCACTTTACAAATTTCAAATACAAGCGATCAAAAATCTCTGTAACTTCAGTAGCTGACTGGCCCTTCGTTTGTCTTGTACTGTGTTTGTACTGTGCTTGTCATAAATGGCGTAAATCCGTGTCTGTTTCGTGAGTGTGTGTGTGTTGGGTTTCAGGCGCGGCGCTTTGAGTCGATTTCCCCAAAATCGAGAAAAAGCGCCTATATAATAACGGTATTATTATTTTTATTATTAATATCACTTTGACTCTACGTCATCGTACTAGAAATGCATCGCAACGCATCCTGATCCTTTAATTGTTACTCACCTCAATTTAATTCAACGCCAAGTTTGAAAACTGGTCCTGTAAGGGTAAGCAATACCTTTTACCGTTGGAAAATAAAGAAATAAAGGTTCATTGCTCAATACCAGCGTCTTAGAAAATAAAAACCTTATAATAAAAAAAAATCACTGATATACTACCTGAAATCTTCCTCTGAGCGAAGAGGCCAGCAAGAGGCATGAGGCCAGCAAGAGGCATAGATCCTCAAGGGCCCCCGCAACTGAGGGGGCTCATGAGGATCTATATCTCTTGCATTTGACTATTTCCTCGTTACGTTCTGGCAGTTAAAGACGAGATCTCAAGAGGATCTATGTCTCTGGTATCTGGCTGCTCGCTCCTTAGTTTCTGGCAATAAGAGGCCTTTGGGGAGGGAGGGGGGGGGGGAGGGGGGGCCATGAGGATCTATGCCTCTTGCATTTGATACTTTATTATATAGATATTGATTGTTCTTTGTATCTGCGCATTGACAGGGTTAATCACACAGGTCGGCACAGAGCTACACGGCGCTACTGCGCAGTAGCCGGATATCGACCCGCGCAATAACGACCTATCGCTACCTGTTCTGCAGGATGCACAGACACATAAAAACCGAATGCGGCCTTTTTCCAATGCCTTGAACTCACGCATCGTATTACACGCCATGAAATATCACCACCACCACCAACAGCAGAAAAAAAAAAAAAGAAGATGAAGAAAAACGAATATGATTCAAATGGGGGAAGAAACAAAAAACATGGGAAAAATACCAGCCGTCGCGTCCTTTCCTGTTGTATTGAATATTTTGTGTAAAGCCCACAGTATTCCGTTTATAGACGATTGTAGTGTTTAGGCTGTAATCGTGTATACACGGTAAAGAGGCCGGCTCTAACCCGCTGACTGTCGGTAGAGCTTTTTGTCCTGCTGGAATCATCACGACAAGAAGCGCTACCGACAGCCAAAGGCTTTAAAAGTCTTTTTCAGCAAGCATTTTATTTTTTATTTTTGTATAATGCTTGACTTTGTTATTTCAAAGCTTTTTTCTCTCTCTTTTTAACTGTATCACACAGACACACGTACTGTTTGCTGGGCCATAGGCGAGGCAGTGCAGTTCTGCAAAACTTGTAAAATTCAGTCCTGGTTAGACATTCCTCGAAGCAAAGCGTGGATTACTGCAGTCCGAGTTATTGTCTATCTAATAATAATAATTAATAATTACGGTATTTGTAATGAGCTTATCTGATAATAATTATAACTCTAAGCGCGCATTCACAACTCGCGCACGCATTAGACAATGACTCACGTACCACAAATAGTGAAATACATTACGACGGTCAGCTTGCGGTGGGGAGTGTGGTGATATAGTGCTAAAACTGTTGAAAAAGGTAAATAATCCAGACCAAAAAGGTGACTGCCAAGCGTGTGAAATGCAAAGAAGTACCCAACGGAGAAAGAAACACGCTTAGAAAAAAACGGTACAACACAATTTATTAATATTTCGGGTAAATACCCTTTGTCAAAATAGACAAACAAACAGAGACATTATTTGCTACTTATCTTCAGATGCAGAAGGAATGTGCCACATTCCTTCTGCATCTGAAGATAAGTAGCAAATAATGTCTCTGTTTGTATGTGCCACATTTCTTCTGCATCTGAAGATAAGTAGCAAATAATGTCTCTGTTTCTTTGTCTATTTTGACAAAGGGTATTTACCCGAAATATTAATAAATTGTGTTGTACCGTTTTTTCTAAGCGTGTTTCTTTCTCCGTTGGGTACTTCTTTGTTGAAAAAGGTGAGTTTTGAGGGCGGACTGGAAGGAGGTGAGAGAGTGTTTCTGACGAAGAGAGAGTGGGAGAGTGTTCCAGGTGGATGGGCCGTAGACGGAGAAGGAGCGGGGGCCGAAAGTGTTGTTTGGTGCGAGGGATCAGTCTATAACTCAACGGACAGAGAAAAAAAGGTCCTTGAATTCCGGCAAGTGTGGGTGCGAGTCAGTTATCATCAAGCTGTCGTGAGAGATATCTGGCACATATCAAACCCGCGACCGTATCTTCCTGCGCGACCTCCCCTCTTTGGCTCCTGCGCTCCATGCCTGACCAAAAGCTTTTCGAGTTTTTCAGTTCACGGATAGTACGACTGTCTTCACTTATACCGTGTATACACTATTTAGTTATAACCATTTTTTACACTTTATTATCACTTGGCTGTTGTTGTTTTTTCTCTCTCTTAATAAAGTTTCATTTCATCTCTCTTTCTCTCTCTCTAAGAATGTTGTAGTTTAGCAAGGACAAACACGAAAAGAGGCCTGTGCGCCTATTGTTTCCCCCAAAAATGCGCTAACCCGTACGCACAATCTGAGCCTAAAAATTCTGTCATTTGTTTTTAAATGAAGTTGATGTGAATTTTCAATGATTTCACACAAGTTCACCTTATTTTGCGCACGCAGTCAAGGAGACAAGGGACAAAAAAGGAAAGTGAGAAACGGGACGGCTGCGTCTGCCGTCCGCTGTAATATAAACAATTCCGCGATAACGCGGATGCTAAGGAGCTCGTGGGCCATGTGTTTTTGGAGCTGTAGCGACTACCTCAGTTCGGAGTAATCTCTGTGTCCGTTGAGTTATAGACTGGGATGTGGAGGCGGAGAGGGTCGGAGGCAGAGCGGAGGGAGCGGGAAGGTGTGTAGGGGTGAAGTAAGTTGGAGAGATAGGCAGGAGCGCAGTTGTTCAGGGATTTGTAGCAGAGAGACAGAATTTTGTATTGGATGCGTTGGGGGATGGTGAGCCAGTGAAGGAGTTTGAATACTAACCCTTTGGGTGTCGGTAGCGGTTTTAGTCGTGATGATTCCTGCAGGAATCATCGCGACTAAAACCGCAACTGACAGCCGAAGAGTTAAACAGTACAGTATTTTATTTTAATCATTGATATTCGTTATCGATCTTTCATCTTCAATTTATGTCCATGTCCCCGCACCTATTTAGCGTGAACACCCATGTACACGTGTTCATGCTGGCAGACGCACGCATACACATGTATAATGATGAACATCGCTGGACGCGCAGAACTACAGGTAAAATATTCTAGGTTGTCTCAGATATGTTTAAGCCCATGATTCAGCTCCATAAGAAGACCCCAGATATTCATTTGTGTGATAACTGTGGTGGCAAGTACAGATTAGTCGAACCCTTCTGGAGCACAGACGGCAAAAGCACGGCCAGTTCAGATGGACCCCGTCTAAAGTGCCCCATGTCTTGTGGGCTCATGCAAATCAATGCAAAAATCTTGCAATGAAAATACAACTGATATAAAATAAAAGAGAAAAAAAGGCAAAAGACATAGATTATCACTAGGGCTCATACTAATTCTAGCGGATAAACAGACCTGATCTAAAATAAAGAAAGATGAGGATTTAACAGAAAGCAAAAGCAAAAGTATGATAATTACAGTGGATCGTAAAAAATCTCTCTCTTTCTCTCTCTCTCTCTCTCTCTACCGGATGAAAAGCTGCAGGGTGTACAGAAAATAAGGAACATTTTTGCAATGGTACATGCAAGTTATGCGTCTACGGAAGCTTTAGATGGAATTAATGCCTCGCGTGAAAAATGTTCGTGCAAAATAGATCCGACGCGACAATGCGCCAAGTGCGCAAAAAGGTCTTCGGACCGACGTAGGCCGCAGTGGGCCCGCGCACGTCCCTGCGGCCGAAGTTGGCCCGGCGACCTTCAGCTTACTTGCTGGTCCATGTGCTATCAGCAGCGAATTTCAAAGTAAGTTAAATTTCCCCACAGGGTTACACATTTACAATGTACTGGAATTTGATTCTCTCAGGTCCCTCAGGGATGAGTACAGAAGTACGAGAGAGGGAGACAGAAAAGTAATGAAATGTTCACAATTTGCATGCAGGCTTGAAACGCGAAGATGTAAGCTTGCAAGTTTATATTCTAGGTGTTCTAATTGTTAACACTTCTTTAACTTTACACTTTCTTTCCCCCCTGATTTTTGTACATTATTTACTCCGCTTATAGCAAACGTCGAATAAAACAAGACAAGTCGCGCCCCCTGGCGAATTGTTATACCCGAAGTTTAACGGTGACTAAATTTGAACTTTTTAATCTGAACATGCATGTCTGTCTTGTCGCGGTACTTATTCTAACAATGCATGTTGTTGACCAAACATCGAATGCGGATGTCCCGCAATGTGAGGCTGTTATTAACGCCTTCTATGCCAGTGATCACGATTTTCACGTCCTAAGCCACTGCACACTGACCGGATTCGCGTAAAAAAACACAGATTTAAACGGGACCCGAAATATGCATGAAGTACACAGGACTGACAAGAGACATAAATCCTCATGAGCCCCCACGAGCACTGGGGCTCATGAGGTTTCATGTCTCTTGCAGATGGGTACGGGCAGTTAAGGGGTTAAAAGGTATAGGTTATGGTTGTTTACGGTCTTGCTTAGATCCACGATAGATACGGTACTGCGCAACAGCGTCTCGAAAACGGCTACGCCTCAATGACCCTGTAACGATCCACCTCTTACGGTCATATTTTTGACACGGATGAGTGCCCTCGATGTGAGGATGCAAATGGAGCGGACCTCTGCCAGCAAGAGGCAAAGACCCTGCAATTGCGGGGCTCGTGAGAACATGTGCCTCTTGCAGGCGGATCTGGATGAATGGGTGATTTCGGTTTCGATCATAAACCCGATAAAGAATGTACATACACAATCCGCGTGACTCCACCCCCACCCCCCCAACCACCACCACCACTTGTCTAAGTTTCTATAGGATGTAGTTTCAGAGATCCGTTTTCAACCGAATGTGCACAATAACAATCACCAAGTAAACTCTCTGAGAACACGCACCACGAACACTAGATGTTGTAATTGCCTATCGCACAGAACAGCAACACTTAAAACAAAATGTAGCCCCCCCCCCCCCCCCCCAAAAAAAAAAAAAAAAAAAAAAAAAAAAAAAACCACACACACACACAAAAAAAACTATCTGGAAAGGGGCTGAACGGATTTACGGGCTGATTTTTGACTAATCGATCGATTGGTCGATTTTCTGAGCTTCACCGCCTTTGCTCATTGTAAAATGTATCCCTGCTATTAAAGTGCTAAAAAGCGCAAGAAAAGCTTCTGTCCGTGAATTTTAACTGCTCTGTTTGGAGCCAGTTAGAATGCTTCCAACATGCAGTGAGGTTTGACCCTCGTGTCAATTCCCTACACCCAAATGATAAACTACCTAATCAGTGCAATTTTTATTCAAACGTCGTTACGCTGCGTGATCAGACTGTAAGCATGGCTCGGCAGTCCCAATACCAGACCCTTCTCCCAACAAGCGGCACAGATTCTCACGAGCCTTAGTAGTGGCCTGCGAGTTCCAATACTATCCATTTTCAATATAGCAAGTGGCATGGATTCTCATGAGGACCTGCAACAGCAGGGGCTCATGAGAATCTATGCCTCTTGCTTGTTGTGGTCGGCACTGATTTGATTTACTAATGTCTGCATAGTATCAAGAGGGAAATATGTATTCACGTGAACCCCTACAGTCTACAACATCTGCAAGAGGCACAGATTCTCATGTGCCCCTGCATCCGCAGGAGCAATTGAGAATCTATGCCTCTTGCTTAAAGAAAACAGCCACATCTATTCCACCGCTCCTCTAGCGTACGAAGTGGAAGTCACAGGAGTTGACAGTCAGCTATACACCCCCCCCCCCCCCCCCCCCACCTCCAAAAGATCGAGCATGAAATGATAAATCGATTGAAGGCAACATGGCATGTCAGGGAGACCGCAACCCAGTGGGCTAACCACACCCACACAAACATAGGGATAATTAAATACACATCCAATGTGCGTTTTTTAAAGGCTGACCTTTCTTTTGATACGACTGAATCTGTGTTTGATTACTTGCGATTAGAGGAGGCCGAAGTGAACAGATAATAGGGGCGTATGCTGCAGTCAACCAACAGAATCTGTTAGCAGAAGGTTTTTTTTTTTTTTAAGTGCAGAAAGAACATTTGTGACGTCATCAGTTTTCTCAAAACCACGGATGTGTAACAAAAATAAACGAAGTCACAAACGCTTTCTTTTTTCAATACTCTTTTGTGACATAAGCACTGCTCCGAATTTTAAATAATAAATAAATAAATAAATACAATATTGCGGACACATGTAGGTGAGTCTGTTGTGTCAGATTACAAAGTAAGTTTCTTTGTCGTGTTTACTCCAGCACCCACTTCTGGCTCCCTCCCCTCAGTCCACTGCTCACCCCTTCAGCCCTGAAAGAAGTCAGCAAGATTTGGATCGACCACAACAGTTCAAGGGTGGTGCCAGAACAGCTTGGCGTCTCCAGGCGCCAAGGTGTTCTGGAACCACCCTTGAACTATTTTTGTCGATATCTCTCCTGAACGGCAAATTAGTCTTTGAAAGAAATTATTGAATTTGAACCTGAGGGTTCTTCTAACTGTTAAACAAGACAACTAGGCGCCAAGCTATTCTTGCACCACTCTTAAACTAGCATGTTCGATGTGCGTCCTAATCTGCACTGCAGTCTTCACGGGACAAATTCAATGGCCGCAGGAAAGACTTAACGTCTGGACAAACCAGTACAGTCGTTAATCCTCAGGTCAAATCAATGAAACGAAAATTGCTACAGTTTAAGCAGTCATATTTCCATCAGCTGGACATCTGTCTTCGCAAACAGAACATCGCTAGGGCTTCAACCACATTTAACAGGACCAATTACTAATCACAGATTGAATAACTGTATAGAACGAAGACTGAGCGCGTGTGTGTGCTGGTCTGCAATTTTAGACCTTACGGCTTCAAGGTCCAAAGTCACAGACCATCACACATTCAGTTCTGCGCTGCTGAGACAAGTTTTCGGATGATCGATGATAGACTGTGTGTTGTTCTCATCTCTGCTGATGGTTGGTTGGTTAGTTCGGGTTTAACGTCCACAGCACCGAGGTGATCATGGACGGCCCTGACGGGCGGGTTATGGGGGACAAGGAAATCTATTGCCTATGGAGTACGACCTGAACATTGATCAACTCAGGCGCACTCCAACTGTGCCACTTTGATTTACCAGGACCTTTCAACGGGCATGCCATTGAACAAATCCGTTTTTTTTCCCCTGGATTGGGAGTCCAGCTACCGGGGCCGGGACGGGATTCGAACCAACGACCCGGCGATTCCCTTCGCTCTCCTGCTCCGACGTTTAACCGCCTGAGCTATTTCGAAATCTTATCTCTGCTGATAAGCCGTGTGATCGTGTTATACCGCTTGTTGTCCACCAGTCCGATAATGAGCCAATCGTGACCCGGGATACATCGCTTGTGGTCCGCCATTATTCCGATAATGAGCCAATCGTGACCCGTTTTACACTGCTCGTTGTCTACTATTCTTCTGATAACGAGCCAACCGTGGGACGCGTTACGTAACTAACGAGCCAAGCACAACATGGCTTTCATAACGACTTGTCTCCTGTCCCGTTGATAATGATCGTAACTATGAGAGTTGAGACGGAGACACCAGTCATGGACCTCAACGTGGGTGACTCCCGTAGTTTGATGTAAAAAGAACGACCATGAGGCACTGATTCTCGTGAGCCAGTGAAACCGCACGGCTCATGAGAATCTATGCCTCTCGCACAAGGCTGATGGACGGACCGTAAGCAATATATGATTAAATCCCTTCAGAAAAAAACAACAACCGGACATCACCTAACTGCAAGAGGTATAGATCATGATGCGGGGGCTCATGATGATCTATGCCTCTTGCTGACACCACTTTGAATCCGTGTTCCTTGGACGGCTGGGGCTCCTCAGATTCGCATAAACCAAGAATTCAGAAACACAGTCTGCGTCCACTGGCAGTGAAGGGGCTAAATGGACAACCCTGTCTGTAAACCACTTTCCGAGAATACAATTATATTCTAATGGGCCCACTGCACCCTCAGGGGCTCGCTCATATACGATGCCTCTATGAATGTATGCATCTTAAACATGGTATAGCACATGAGCATCTAAGGCACTACCAGCGAAGATGCTGACCTATTTAGAGACGGTCACGTTGCTCATTAACGGAAGCCAACAATCTGTTTTCGGAAAGGACAGTCGTTTGTACTTGTCGCTGCAAGGCTCTGCTGCAATGAGTCACATAGTGATATATTACGGTACTATCATTTTGCGGTCATAATGTTTTACGGTACTATTTCGGCACACGGCTGCTCGACATACCGCACAGATTCTAGCGATCTCATCAACCCCACCGCATACACATGCCGGTTACAACAGGTAAGTTGTTGCAATACGGTCAGAAACAACACATACAACAGCTATTTACTGCAAATGTAGCACTACCGTTGACTCCTCCACTGCTGAGAAGAAGTGAACACGAGCCAAATGCAAGAGACATAGATCCTCATGGACCCCCGCATGGACCTCTTGCGGACACCACTTTGCATCCACATTCTTTGGATGGCTGGGCCCCTTTGGCGTTGAATTAAGAACGATTTCAGAAACACAGTCTTCGTCCACCAGGAGTGAACTGGACTGATAGCACCTTGCATTACAGCTGACTCACGGATGACCAAGTTTAGACATTGGCATGCGGTGGCTGACGGACTGTCCACAAAAAAACCCAACCCAACAACAACAAAAGCCGGAACAAACAGCCTACCGCAGGGAGCTCGTGAGAATCTCTACCTTTCACAGATGGACCAGGCTGACTGACGGACAGGACCGACAGCCGGCCGGACAACCGCTACGTGAGACGTGTCAAACCGGACAAATGGAATAAAGACTTCGTGACAGATTGACGCGTTCTTGTAACGGCTGGCAGGCCAGTTGTGAAGGGAAAATCGCCTTGTGACTTTGCCCAAGCGCGTATGATGAATTTTTGTTGACAACAGCCACATCACACAGGTTGCCTCTCTCTATTCGCTACTGCTGATCAGCGATAGCGAATCGAGGGAGACAACCACAGTTTCAACTTCTCTGATAATAACCTTTTTTTTACATCTATACTGTAGAGGACGAAGCATTGGAAATACACAATATATATGAGCTGTATTTTCGTAAATGAATCGATTCAATTTATTTTGTTTTTTGCTTCGCGGCACTGACAGGGGATGATCGTTGTCACTGGTCACCTCTTAACACGGGTTGTAGTAAATAGAACCACTGGTGCTATTTACTACTACACGCGCTAAGAGGTGACCAATGACGCAACGATCAATCTAGTGCCTGTGCTTCGTGGTTTCCATAACACTGCTGAAGAACCAGATCGAGTTACTATAGTCCCTGTGATCACAAATAATAAATTGCATTCTAGTCGAAAACAAGGCCTAGTGTTATTGAAATCTGCACTGGAAATGCGAGGCTCCAGCACCGGTATAACGCTTCAGCATGCTTTAACCCTTTTCATCCTGATACACTTTTGCTTCAAATAAAATTGACTATGATAGTTCAAGGGTGGTGCCAGAATAGCTTGGCGCCTAAGGCGCCAAGCTATTCTGGCACCACCCTTGAACTATAATGGTTGTGCTATCTTCTCATCTGTAATGTAGCCTTCATAGAATAGGAAAATTAAAAAACTTCAGCCTCAGGGTGTTACGGGTTAAGAGGCTTCAACCAACGGTACGAGGTGTCAAAATGTGAGAGTACGATGTCTCTTTTGTGTTCTATCAATGTAGAATACATCGAACATACACCGTAGTGCTCGATTATCCACCCTGTCTGTGCCAGGGCATGCACTAACGGTGCTAGGTCTTGAAGTAAAACCGCTGTCAAACGATTGGCCGTCGCTGGGCGACACGGCAATGGATCCGCGCGTTTGGGAGGACAACGAAAATGCGACATCACAGCATGCGCCACCCGCAGGCAGAATTGCACGATAATATCTGGTTGACATGCATGATAATGTCTAGTTGAAATGCACAATAATGTCTAGCTGACAGTTACGTTTTGATAATAATAAGCTTGCCTTAGGTTTCGGCTAACTCTGAATCCACCAATTTGAAATATAGTGTCCCTTTGATTGTGTCAGACTTCCATAAACTATGGAAGTAAGACACAACATAGCCTCTTCAAAACTAAACAACACTCAACTACAAGATGCATAGAGCCTCATGAGCCCCCGCAGTTGCGGGCGCTCATGGGGGTCTATGCCTCTTGCTGAAACCACTGTGTGAGACTATCCGTGTTCCTTTGACTGGAATATTTGAGTTTCAAATTTATGATTTCAAAACCGCAGTGCGAGTCCACCGGCTAAGATAAACTCGATATACAAAACCACTGCTGTGCCATCCTCCGCCTGTATATAGAACGCTACTACATAAAACAGCCAGTCAAAGGCATTACAAGTAACCTTTCACTCAAAAAACGTTCTCCTCTCGACGAACACTGCTACCTGACGCAGATTAAGTGTCTTTAGATTCAACGTTTTGCAAAGATCCCCCAACCGTCAAAGGAACATGGCTGCAAAAATGGCTTCTTCAAGAAGCATAGAACCTCATGAGCCCCCGCGACTGCGGGGGCTCCTGAGGATCTATGCCTCTTGCCGCTGGGCGGTGTTCAATTTGTTTTAGGCAGCGAAGGGGTTAAAGTCGTAGAGATAAGCGTCGTGTAGCGTTGGAAAGGTCTCGTTGCAGTCCAAATATTTACCGACTGTCGCCTGTTGCATGTTCCGCGAGCACCTGTCAATGCAAGAATGGCTGTGACACACACCCGATGAGTAAACGGCCCTCGGGTCGACGTCGGCCGCAGTGGGCCCGCTGCGCACTGAAGGCATCGGCCCGGTGAAATTCTGCTTAGTGAGTATTAACCGCAACCGGGAAGTAAGACTAGACGTGGGTAGGGGGGTGTGCCGTGGGTTAGGGTAGGATGAACTGTGATTCAAATGTGTGTGTGTGCGCGGGGGGGTGGGGGGGGGGAGAGGGGGGGGGGGGAGGAGAGTAGGGGGGGGGGGCGCAGGTGCGCGTGCAAGAAAACATGGACTTATGGTAATGAGTGTATTCATACGCCGGGTGATTCCGCTTTATTCTCCTTTTCTTTGTATTTTGAATTAAATATCGGATGTGCTGATCACGGACACTCAGTCTAGCGACGTTAACGTCATTTCCAGGTAGGCGTTGAATTCAACAACACCAACACTTATCACACTCTAACGAAAATTGTGTGAAAAGAATGTATACATAAAATTCACCGTCACATGTTCAACCATTTGGAGAATGTCCTAAACTTAAAATCGCTTCCGTGGCGGCAGACGACTTCAAAACCCTCATGTATCAAAGGTAATATCCTTTCAGATGTGCAAAGTTTCCCTCATCCAAAGTAATAAAGCTACAGGTCTAAAGTGGCACAATATTGAATTTTCGAGTTTCATGAGAAAATAAAAATAAGTCTAACCAGCATGTATTCGGCGTATTATAGGTAGTCACAGACGAAAACCCTTGTGTGTGGCAATACCTACCGGCAAAGGGACTAGATTCTCATGAGCCCTTGCAATTGCAGAGGCTGATGAGAATCTATGCCTCTTGCAGATGAAGTTAGAACATGTATTCCTGCGCCTTACGACTTCACGTCAAGCTTTAGCTGTCGTCGATTTCATCACCAAAGACTCTAACGCTTACTGCGCAAACTGTGCCGGCGATTTCGT
This sequence comes from Semisulcospira habei, assembly GCA_036245525.1. Lineage (NCBI taxonomy): Eukaryota > Metazoa > Mollusca > Gastropoda > Semisulcospiridae > Semisulcospira > Semisulcospira habei. The sequence continues at coordinate 82,498,280 of BTPG01000006.1, read as the reverse complement.
AACTCAATCGAACGCCCAGTCGATTAGATTAACAAGTGAAATATGTCACTTGCGAGGCCGCTTTCTGAATTTCCAATCGAACGCACACGTGACGCACACAAGATGGCAGAAAGATCCTTTTAGAAACCGGACGCCGCTGAACAAATTTTGTAAACAGTTCATGTGCACTTACAAAGTGGAAGCTTAGTGCAAGTGCACCTACGCATTTTGGGCAGGGCCACAATAAAGCTCTTATCATTCGGAATACACCAGTGTGTGAAATAAGTTTGACTAAAATAGTTCAAGGGTCGTGCCAGAATAGCTTGGCGCCTCTAGGCGCCAAGCTATTCTGGCACTACCCTTGAACTAAAGCCATTGATCTAAATCTTTATCTGTAAGTACTATAATGTAGCTTGCATAATTATGGCAGTGAACAAATGTGAAACTTTTAGCCTCAGTATTATATGTGATAAAGGCTGACCCTTCGGGTGTAGCCCTACCTTAGAATCAGGGCCGTGTATACCACTGGACAACTCAACCTGTTTTGAAGATATAAGAGATAATCTGTCACGCAAGACCACCATTTTATCTTGCTTTGAGATACAACTCTTATGAGAGATCCCCTGTTATTCAAGACCACCGTTTAGGTGACTGCAGCCTCATATTCCTGAATGATGGTCTTTAATGACAGGTGACACTTTTTGCCCTTGAACACGTCTCTTGAGACAGCACTGTGCTTTTTAAAGATTTTTTTCTTGTAAAATAAATAAAAATAACAAACAAACAAACCAACAAAAAAAAAAAAAAAAAGGGGGGGGGGGGGGGGGGGGGAACAAGAGCTGGTGCCCAGATTCAACTGTAAGAATAATAGACGCAAGTGTGCAGTACAGTTGTCAAGAAAAGCCAAACAGAAAGCTAAAGGACATCGGGCCGACAATAGCTTTAAGTCGTACAAGGGCCAACCTAGGCTGGCATCGGCCCGATGACCTTAAGCTCACCGGGTTTCCCGATCTGGGCGAATGACACTCATCGTCCCCTAAGGTAGCAATGTCCAGAGCTGGGAGCTTTTTTCTCGAGAGAATGCACTACAGCTCAGCAGACAGACTGACCAGGATAGTTCAAGGGTGGTGCCAGAATAGGCACCACACTTGAACTATCCTGGGCGATCCGCATCCTGTTGCCGAGTGTCTGTGGTGAACATCCCGATTTTGCGAACATACCGCGGTGATTGTACTACTGTGGCTGATTGTGTGGAATAGTACTACCTGCGATTGACGTCACCGGAAGG